>JAMWET010004649.1:0-286288 GCA_024036415.1 Prochilodus magdalenae | reverse complement strand
TAATTGCCCAACAAGGTCATGAAAACCTAGGAACCTGTCGTTTACACTATTAATTTAATTTGTTCTCCTTCACTTCCTAATTATGTGGCAGTACAATGTAAAGTACGAAAGGCCCTTTAGTCCAGCTTATTAAAGTCGCTAAACTAATGTCAGAGCCTCACTTGAGTATGTATCTAAATCCCAAACAAGGGCAGGGAAATATTGAATGGACAGATTCTAAGCAGACTTGTACACTCATCAAAAATAATAGTTACCCCTAGAAGGAAGGTCAGAATGGAAAACACGTATTTAGAGGGAAAATAAAGGTTAACCAGGACAATCTAACCAAACCTAAGTGCTCGCATGGAGTTGCAGAGTTTCCCTATTTGTGTCCTTTGGTAAATTGTTGCACACCCTGCCGTGTCCTGTCATGTCCAAGTGCTGTCTGTCATCTCTGTTCCAGGTGCTTTCTGTTTGTTCTTGTCTCTTGTCTCCTCCTGTCGAGTTCGCCCTCTGAGCAGAGTCCCTTGTTTCTATCTCCGCCCTTTTCCCAGGTGTCCTCTCGTCAGCCTCTAGTTGTTGTTATAACCCCCATGTCGTGCCCTTTGTCGTCGTGTTGGGTGTTTTGTATCCCTGCGGGTCCTTTTGTCTCTCCTAGTGTTGATTTGTTTGTCCATGTCCGTTGTTTTGTTGAAGCCTGTTCATTTGTATCTCAGGTTGTTTAGTTTCTTTGGTTTGGTATTTTATGTTTTGTCAATTAAAGACTTGCCTTTGCCAAGACCTGTCGGTCCCCACATCCTGTGTAACAAGTATACCATGTCCATGCAGCTTGAGTTGTGTTGGTCGTCTCCCAAAATGGCACAGTGAGAACTCTCTCTTTGATGGATGACCCACTGCCATGTCTGAGTCCCTCCATGACAGTCTGACACAAAAGCACTAAAGTCTTTTGAGATGGAACGTGTGGGTTGTGGGTGTTTACTGTCGTCTCTCTAAATTTTGCAATGCATGTCGTCCTCTCTGTTGTGTGTGCCTGGGACTTACAGAATGCGATGACTCATTGGGGTCAGATCACTGGGCTGCACATGAATGTCTCGTGTCCCGTTTGGTCCGGGTCAGGTATCAGCACTAGACAGGTCCCTTCAATGTCTCATGTCCCCTCGCACTACCAAACCTACCCCCCACGTTCTCATTCCTGTGATGGGCATATTCCTTTTCTGGGTGTTTTAACCTACTGTTTTTTCGCGATGATTATTGTATATTTAAATTAAAATCTCTTTTTCACCAAAATACCATTTCCCACTCCGGCTGTGTCAAGAGTGAGGACCTTCATGTTAGTGTTTTTGGAAAACAAGTCTAGATACAACACAGGAGAACCTCTACAGCTCTATTGTTGGTTATCTGTGAATGTGTCTGTAATGACTCTTTGTACCAGTCTTTTTGGACTTCAGGTTGAGTGGTGGGAGCGTTCTATCCTCAGCAGGTCAGGTGTTGCGTCCTTTTTTTTTTTTTTTTAGTTTTGTGTGCCAGAACAAATGCAGATGTAGCTCGATTGATGGTGGTCCATGAGTAATCATATACTGCTAAACCGGCTGAACACAGAGATTCACGGAGCAAAACAGATACTACTATCACACATTAAATAAGTACAAACCGAGCTCAGCAACCACCATCAGCTCAATATTCACATTGTACTGTTTTACTTGCTTAGGCTCGCAGCTCACATCATAAGTGATATGCTTTGGTAGGAACTTCTTTCTCCTGCCTGGTTTGGGGGAGTCCCTTCTGTTATTAACGTGGAGAACAAACCTGAAGAGACCTTGCATCACAGTGACAGGAGTCAGGAATGGGCTTCATCCCCTATCGTAGCCCGGGATCGTTTTATCTTTTTTTTTTACCATGGTACCGGAAAATTTTACAAGATCTGTTGAGTCGGGAGAAACATCGATTTACTGCTCAACTAAGTTTGCATTCTGAGCATGGGCCACCTATGGAGGGGCATTCATTAGGATGCAGACATGTATATCAGTGATGCTTAAGCACTTTCTCAGCCAATGGTAGCCTGAGTGCAACCAACAGACACGTGCTACCTCAGGCTTTGCGAGTCAGACAGTTTTCACCTGTGGTTCTTGGTGTCCTTGACTAGACTACAATCCATGTACCATTTCTTACAGTGATAGAAAGGTATAATGGACTTAGGACTTGTGTACGCTGGATGAATAACACCTTGGCATCGATCAGGATACAGAGAAGATTTTGATTTGGTCTTAAGCTGGGGACACTTTCCCACCAGTGTGTTGTCAAGAGTTTATGATATAGCTGTGACGTTCGGATCATTCTATCTGATACAGCTTGGAGACGAAGGATGGCTTGGCCTATTTAGTCCATTAGCCGATGACTTTTGCATTGGCACAACAGAGACTGATTTGGGTACGGAGTCTGAGGAACTTATTCGCCATTGTCAGAGTTTGATTCAGTTCCATATTGTCTCATCAGGCAATATAGGGCTGGGGACTTTGCATCGACAACCCCAATGGAGTGATTGAGTATGCCCTTGTTGCTGCTACCCTTTTCTAATTCGCATCTTACGCAGATTCTGACTCTAGCGAGCTTGCTAATGCATGTGCATCTTTATGTAGTTTTCATTCTTGGCCATGGAGCTGGGAGTTACTTTATACCCACAAAAGCAGACATCTTGGGCGGATTAAGGGGTGTGATAGTGGTTTAAGGAGGGCTAAGGGCCTCTGGAGGATAGGGGCTAAGGGTGTGTAGGTGGTCTGTATTGGTTGTATTTATGGAGCTAAGGAGGATGCTGGGCTGAGGATGATTAGGCGCTAAGGGAGGGATAGGCTAGAGTGAAGGACTGGCCCAAAGCGGAGTATGCTAAGGAGTATAATATAGCTAACAAAGATACAAGTGCTAAGATCTGTAGGGGCCAATTTAGTGCACATTATAGGGCCTTTAGGCGATTAAGGAAATAGCTTAGGTTGTTCTGAAGAGGAAGGTACCTGGAAGAGGAATGCACTATTGGGGTACATGGGACTGTAGATTTGTGGAGGGCTAGAGAGATCCAGGCCCCTGAAAGGATGTAGCAAGTAGTACAAGGATCATGTTGTTACGCATGGATAGGGACTGGTGGGGTTCAAGGGTATAGGAATAATTAGCGGCAGGTATAGGGGTTTAGAGTGGTATCAGGGTCAGGGTTTATGAAAACTGTGCATAATACCATTGGATGTGCTCTCATTCATTTACAATGGGGACACATCACCATCTCACCTTTCCTCGAAAAAGTTTTTAGAACAAGACAGCAATTAGAAGGTCGGAATCAAGAAAGTGCAAGCAAGCAAAGAGGTGGGTCAAGAGAATTGAGAGAGTACTCAGAAAGGAGATTAGTGTGCTGTCCAGCCAGTAAGTGGACATATGAGTGAATGGAAATGTCGGGGAGTGGTGTTTAGATTAATTTCGCTCTGTAGGATCCTCGGCAAAGCAGCCCCGTATCCGTTCTCACTTTAGTCACAACGATGGCTCCAGCCCACGTCTCTACGGGACTCTAAGTAAGGTCATGTATAAAATGGTCTCTTAGAGCACATGTTCATTCACCCTTTGTTCATCTAGCGCACTCACTACAAATCTACATACACACACACACACACACATACATCCACTCACACATCGCTACACACACACAGACTTAACACGCATGCATTCGACCGTGGTCTCTGAATATACTCACGACTCATACGTTGTTTCAGTCTTTTTACTAAAATGGCCAATCGCGCCCTATTGCAATCCGCAGAACAGGACAGCTAACATCATTTGAACCCATAAATTAGATTTAATCCGTGCTCTCCAGTCATTGCATCCAGCATTCTATCTACTCAAGCTATGAGGGCAGTTTAGTAGTGTTTATGTGTGGTATTCTTGGGACACATGTCATTTTGGCAATGACTTTAAACCAAAGATGTGGGCGTGGGGCGCTAAAGCAATAACAGCAGCTTCTAATGTCTGTGGATAAGAACATTATTGTGTGTGATGATAATTTCGTTAGGTCCCATTAACTACTTAGTTTCTTCAGAACCACATTTATTTACCTATATATTTGCACATTTATAATTCATACAATAAGTTCTCTGTTACAGGTGTTTGCTCCATGACCATGTTGGTTTCTTTCCAAGTGGTATAATGGAAGATACCATCAATTTCTAGTCGTTTCAATCTGTGAACCATAAACCGTTCCCTAGGTCATAGAGCTCTTTATGCGCGTATGTCTTACTCAGTCTTAGTTTGTTGGGAATGGTGGTCTTGCAGTGTCAGCTTCACACTCTGCCCGTCGTTTTCAGATCTGCTTGAAGTACCTCAGGCTTTGTTACCTTTGGGACTATAAGCCGTTCAACAGTAACAGGGGCGCTTAATTACCACCCAAAACTTCAAGAGCAAATCGAGATAATATTCACATAGGAAATTGTTAAAGTCAGTTTATTGAGATTTTAAGTTTCCGTGTAAATATTACTGTCTTAGACACTACATAGAAAAAAAAGAAGAGCTTGAAGCAGTGACATACAGTGACTCTTCTACTTACTGTCACTTATTTGTGCTTGTATACTTGTCATGCGTTCAGGGGATTCAGGTGGTAGGAAAATGGTGATAAACGTGATTTCAACTCCTTAGCCCAGTTGTCTACTTAGTTATGTCTACCGAGTTTCATCCATTCAGTAGGCCAGTGTCTATTAGTCCCGTGTCTCATTTAGTCCCAGTTTCTATCTTAGCTGACCAAGCTGTGTCTTACATGTGTTAGCAGTGATTTATTAGCCGACGTTGTGCGCGCATCTATTACGTCAACCTGAGTTATCTATTGTGTGTTCAGCTTGTGTCGTTATGTTGTCCTACAGTTGTCTATACATTCTTGTAGGTCCAAGTATTTGTCTATTAGTCCCTGTTTCTTATGTTAGCGCCAGTGTCCGTAGTTCGTTCAGTGTGTTCTACCTTAGTTCCGGTTTATCTAATTTAAGGGCCAGTGTTCTAGTTATAGTCCAGTCGTCCCTTTTAGTCCAGGTTTCGGATTATGTGGCCAGTGTCCTATTTGTGGCTCAGTGTCTATATAGTCGCAGGTTCTTATATGGGTCACAGTGTCTATTGGGCCAGTGTATATTAGGCCAGGTGTTCTTATTATGCCAGACGTGCTATTGGGCCCCTTAGGTCTATTCGGGCCAGAGCCCTGTTGGGCCAGATGTTCTATTGTGGCCAGTGTCTACATTGACGGACATAGTGTTTCATATACTCGCCTCTTTGATTTATTTAGGCCATTGTGCTATTACGGCCTGGGTTACTTTTTAGGCCCGTGACTAGGTGATTAAAATGAAAAAAGACCAGTGGTAAGATTAATTTAAACTGTTGATTAAAATAAATGAAAAATACAAATACGCCAATTTTTGGAAAAGTTTTATAAAACGTCTTCTTTACAGTTTGACTGTTTTCTTTGGGCAGACCTTCAATCACAGGGACTTTTTCTCAAGCATTGCAAGGATTGGATGGGCTAGTTTAGTGTGGCCCCAACAACTTGAGCGCTTTTCTTTGAAGCACTTACCCTGTGTATGTGCCTAATTGATGAAAGATCTCGGGGTGCAAGCAGTATTCTAAAAGTAGTTTCACAGGTACGAGGTTCTCGTTAGTTGAAAACACTTTGCACTAATTGATAAGATCGATGGTTTCCATCTTGCATTTCGGTAGTTCATGCGTATAATTCATGAGATCACAAGTAAGCTTCTGTAGTTTGAATATCTTGTCTCCAGCTCTTATATATTTTGAATTTAATAACCGAGTGCTTAAGGGGAATCCATGCACTACAGATAATATTAATAAACACTACAGACAATTTATTTGTAAACCTTCTTTCTCTCTCCCTCTATCTCTCCCTCTTTAGCTGCCTCACTCTCGCTCTGAAAGAAACTGACTACTGGTGTCCACCTGCACTACTCTTCATAGAACAGTTAACTGCAAATTTCCAAAACTAGTATTTTTAATAGCTGTTGGAAAGTGAATCAGCCCAATCACTCCTGTGTCTGCAATGCGGCACGAACCAGTCACTGACTTCACGTGACACATTATTATGTAACCATCAAGTAATACTGTGTGTTTGGTTGCAAATTCTGTGAAGTGTGGGCGTAACAATAAGCCTATGTTTCGAGTGCTCGTTTCCAAACTACTTGGAGGTTTCAAAATCTGAAAAGTTATCAAAAAAGTTGGGCTTTCCTGATACCAACCTACACTGGAAATATCTCCTGCCAGAACCAGCCACACGTGTCCTTCATAATGGTGATAAAACAGAACTTAAAAGCTTTCATCTGGACAGAGAGGAGAAGGCGTGAAGCTCACTCTTCCTTCAGAGGCGAAACATCCACGGTGTTTTTTTTTTTTGTCCATCCTTCCACTGTGAGGAGAGGGAACAGGCATCAACGCTGTGGCTTAAGGGAGTGTGGATATAAAGTGTAGCACTCACACGTCAAAAACAAACAAGCCTGCTGGGGGTTCCTCATCATCACTGAATGTGTTTGGGAATGCTTGGTTGCGTCGAGAGCATGAATTTAAATGCTAGAATAAGGTTCTATCGGCAGATGAAAATAGTGAGTGCAAACGAAAGAAAGGAAAGCTGAATAAAGGTAAAGAGTGCACTAACTATACACTCAGCATCTAATATATGAGAGTAATATTAGCTGTTATTCATAAGAATTTCAGTCATTTCCTGTTAAAAACCACACAGAGACTCTGACAATTACATACTATGTCTCTGCTCCATTGATGAAACTAACATGGGTGCTTAATGGCTGTTTTGACTGGAATTGAAATAAATGGATTGGGGTGTGTTGACTTCTGTTGGAGTATAATAATGTAAAGGTTTTTGAGCCTGCTGACTTCCAATCATTTTATTTAGTGGGCATACAGAAAATGTTGTGCAAATTACCCATCCACAATTAGGCGGCAGATCTTGCTACGTAGTGGAGGAGCTTCTGGGAAAACACACATCAACACAACTCACTCCGGTCTCAACGCGGTTATTAAAAAATAGTCATGGCGTTAGGACGTGACACGTGGCTGCTGTCTGCATTTAAACTCGTATGTTTTATTTGGCGCCGAATACCACCGATAGGGGAGGAGCTGAAGAAAACAGCGTTAGCTCGCACACTCTCAGCCACCACCACATTCGAAAGAAAAGGTGTAGACACCAGACGGAGAACAAAGCAGAAAAAACAGACGGTAAATAAAAGCATTTCGAGCTAAAAATATTAAACATCTAATTGAGTTCTAAGTCTTCTCGATGCATAGTACAGTCATAAAAGTCAGAACACCCCTGAGGGTTTTCTCAGTGAAAATCAGTTAATACATTTTAAAAGGGGCCAGTGACCACCATTTAAACCAGTAGCGTTTTACTAAATGCAGTAGAATATCCCCTCCATCTGGAAATCTTCTAGCTGTTCTTTGGTGAGCATGCTGGAAACTAAATCCAGTGTTGCTACACAGCCCTAGATCATGTAAATGGCACAAATAAAATGGGCAGAATAAAAGTGGCATCAAACCAAACCTTCATGACATGCTTCCAGCCGAGTCAGCAACTATTTCTATGCTATGATACACAGGAACAAGGGGGAGGCGGAGGGGTTACTTGTGTAACTCAATGCTTCGTCCAAGAAGGAGATGATAGGCTGAGATTAACAAGCCAAAGGGCAAGAGAAGATCAAAGAAAAACTAAAGTTGTTAGGTTGACTTTTTATGTACCAGCTTTTTGTTCAAAATTTTCCCATTTCACTGTAGGGCCATCAATGTTACTGCTGCACCATTTACAGGACAAACAGAAAAATTCTAACAAAGAAGGCGGTAGAAAAGAAAGCTGATTTCAGCTACGGGGAGTTGCAATAGAGATGAAAAGGAGAGTGAAGAGGTTGCTCTGGCTTCTTGCTGGGCAGGTGAGGCGAATCACAGGTACGTGGTGTAAAGGCCAGTACTTGTATTGTCTCGATTTAATGCTGTGCTGTGCTATCAATTTTAGTTCTAAGGCCGGGATTAGGCATATCAGTGATCTGATAACTATAGTGGAAACAAATTGGCTATTTTTTATTATTTTCCTATTGCAACCAACTAACATTAGCGCCATTTCTTTGGGTTGCTTTAACCCTAACTTTAACACACAATGTAAACAACAACCGGTACTTTCAAATCAAATGACCAAAATGGAGCAACAGCAGGAAAATGTGCACTACAATGAGCAGAAATTTAATTAGGGGTCCACAAACCTTTGCTTAAAATGTATCTGTGGTGAGTTTCCCGAGAGCAATCAATCTTAGCAAACTAATGAATGATGTGAGGCAAGAATGAGCCAAGTGTTCTGTAAGAGTTTTCCCAAAGGCTCTGTAATCTGAAACAAATGAACATAAAACCTGTCTTTCCTGAAGTTTCTTCACGAATGCAGAATTCAAAACGCTTTTATTTTTTTTTTTTTTATCCAGTTGTTATTTATAAGCTTTTTTTGACAAGTAGTAATATACTCTGTGTAAGATTTCTCATCAACATTCAGTCTGAAGGAGCACCACTTCATCATGCAAAGAATCCATCATTTAAAAGCCTGACAAGCACATGTAAGTTGTTCTGGTTGAGTGTGTTTCATGCTTGTATTCGGAAGATTAATGTAAACGATAGTTATACGAAAGCCGTCTTTATTACATAAACCCTTATAGATAGTTACACGGTTATGAACCAATTTTATATTAGAGTCAGAATAACAGTGAGCCGATCAAAAAAACTTTCAGGCATCAGCGCAGCGCAACTGTGAAACAACTGTGTAAACACTTACTCGTTAAGGAAGTCACTCAACGTAGTCATAATCACGGTGGTTTCCTTTACACTGCCAACAAGAACACATACACCAATAAGCACAAGTTGGAATCTGCAAGCACTCCTTCCCATCGATTCACCATGAGGATCCTACAAGAGAACAATTAATTGACACATGGAAAAACGCCTAAAATACCCAGTCAGACTAGAGATGATGAGACGGAACTTACCTCCCTTACCACCAACAATGAACCAGTGACGCGGGGATACTTCATTGAAGGACGGGGGCAATAAAGCTGTGTGCCATACTTCCGGCTCATTTAAAGGCTTTTAGAGCACCTAGCTTTCGCCCCAGTTATGCACAAAAAATTGCACATCCTTACATACCCAGTTTTTCTCCCCTTACCCCGCAAACACAGCAGGTCATACCGAGACTGAGTGTGGTTTCACTGTATAGTTGTGAGCTTCTGGAGCTAACAAAGCAAATATAGCTATTTTCAAAGTATGTAGGTGAAAGTTGAAACCCCAGCCAATCTGGCACGTGACAGACTGCAAGCCGATCACAAATATAACAAAGTACTACATTTTGTGTTGTACTGTAGTCCCATGTGTTTCTATAACGATAGGCACAGTGTCGTTACAAAGACAGAAACCATCCCCTGACTCACCAAATAAAATTCCCCAGTGGCCTGGGGGATTTGAGACCTAGGCCAGCAATGACCATGATGACTAATTTGATGGGAAGATATCAGCACGTTCTGTTATTTGTTAGGCTGAATCTGAAGCCCTCATAGTTTCAAAAGTGCGTTGAACAGTACTACGCATTGACGTTGGCATCAGCACAATCACCACCCACGAGGACCGACATCAACCCATGTCTTGGATAAATCGACATAGTTGTCTTTAAACCTCTCGTGATTGAGATGCTGAATGTATAGATAATATGAAACATATGAGGCTTAAAAATGATGATATATCACAGGACAGCAGGTGCCCACAATTAACGCAGATGGGAGAAAACTCAAAAAACGGTATGATAAGCTTTTAGGGTCACCCTGTTGGAGTTCATTCTACTTTAATGGAGGTGGGCGGGTTCCCGCTACCATGACTGAGCACCACCAAGATGAGGAGGATCCTCTAATACAGGAACACGTCTAACAAGAATAGCCTTCCTGGCAGGCAAGGATCTAATAAAGAGACATGCTTCTGAATCACAACGAGCTGTTTTTCTTCATGCCTTCTGAGGGACAGATTGAAGACTCGTGGACGTCTTGTGCATGTTGGGTGAGATGTAGACACTGGCTCAGATCCTAACATATGTAACAGCACACCTGTTCTCAGGCGCGATTCTTTAGAGACTAACAACAAACAAAGCAATGCATTAAATGTCAGAGACACACAGCACAGACAATGAGTACTTGGACTAGCTGACTTACCCCGAATTCGATGATACAAGACAAAGGAACACAAGAAAAAGAAAGAACCCTCCACATCACACCACCCAGATGAAATCAAATGAGAGCACAAACGTATGCTAATTCTTAACATTGTAACCATGCACAAGCGTAAAACTTTACTGCACTTGACACAGTGGCGCAGGAAATGAGTTCCAGCCAGTCGAGGAGCGCGAAGAAAACGAGAGAAGGAAAAGGCAGAAAACAGTCACAACTGAAAATGCTTCAACGCCTGTTGTAAAACCAAGCTGTTAGGCTATGCAAAGAGGGGAAATGGCCGAAAACCAGAAACAAAACCCTATCAGGTCACCTGTAGCCTAGAGGACAATCCACTATGCCTAGTCAAATACGCTTGTTATTTGACATGCGAAACATTTTCTATACTCTGAGCATCCACCAAAAAACACGAATAGGAACACAACAAAAGGGGCTAGTCAGCACAATATAATGACTGCGAGAGCATAAACAACACAGTCGCAGTCTGAGCACTAAGTCAGGTGTCTGAGCAGCACTCAGAAAGATATTCATGTACCTTTATTAATCCAATTGCTAATGCAAAATTTGGGGTATAATAGCAAACATGCCGTTTCAGTGATAGACACTGATTCTATGCATAACCCACCATCACAAGGATTAGAACATATATGAGGTGCAGTTGATCCAAGAATTGCCACCCCTAATAACAACCCACCTCACACCCTAAGGAACTTGCAACCCAGTAATCCCACCTCAGTGGCCACTGCTGGCATACCCTGCACCAGAATAATGCACAATTTGTAGATAAACCCGAGCAAAAAACTCAAAAAACTACTCACACACACAATGTAGCTCCCAACTCTCATTAACCCATCTCAATAACCAACCATTAATAATCCCATTCAATAAACCCCACAAATACTTCACACGTCCCACTCAATCATGAACTACACATAGTAAGCCCACCCCAGTAAACCCCCGACCACCACTCAATGTGGAAACTCACCAATCGCAAAAATAAGGCCCAGCACTCAAACCACCCACCTCTTGGTAACAACTCACCCTATATCCACACTCAATAACCCCGCACCTATAAAACAATCTACTAATAACCTTACTCAGTAACCCCCATTAATAAAACCCCACTCGGTGACCCCAGTCAATACCTCAGTCAATAAAGCCACACCACTGTAATTCTAGCTAAGGAACCTCAAAGAATAGCCTCGCCCATAACTCCTCACTCACTAAACCCTCCACTAAACCCACTGCAATAAACCTCCACCAACAACCCCCCAAGTCAAATAACCCCTTAATACCCCATTCAAAAATAACCCAAATTATTCAGTAAACGCAATAACCACACTTCCTATACACACAATAACCAAACCTACTCACTAACCTCCATACTAAGCTCCACCAATAACCCCAAATTTAAAAACCACTACCAATATCCCCCTCAAAAACCTACTCAGTAACTCTTGCCACCACATGAACCCCACCCCCATCCCAACTAACTAACTCTTGCCAAATAACACCCCACACAACATCACTGCCCAAATAATCTGATGCGGCTGTGTCATACTACCAAACCTGAAATCCAGCACTAAAAGCTTCTGCTAACAAGCTCTCAGCAGTGCCACACACTGGCCACCTGGTTACAACTTACTATACTGAAATTCAGCAGTTTCTATTACTGTGAGCCTTAGACGTGTTATACACACTCCACCATCGTAGGTAATAAGATAGCCACAACAGGTCTCTCTAATAAGTGAATTCAGGTGATTTAAGGGCTCCTGACACCTCCTGATCTTGTGCAATGTCCATACTTGACCATTAGAATGGCACACATCAGAGAGAAGCTGCACGGTTAAGATGGTAAGCACTGATGTAAACAAACCTCACTCATCTAAAACTTTGTCTGACGCCCCTGAGCAATGCAACCGCTGAGGCTGCTGTCTGTGGTACTGAAAAGGTAAAAAAGCGCACCAGCACGCACACAGGTGAAATGTGGACTGGGGCGTAAATAATAAAGCACACAGAGGAGACCACAGGAACCTGAGCGTTACACACAGAGAGTTACTCAACTCAGTGCAGAGAAAAGTGGAACATGTTAAACCTCACTGAGTCCTGACAGAAGGAGGACATTTTAGAGGAAACGGCAGATCACGACTTTGAGCAAACACATGCCGTTCATTACATCAATGTACAGTTGATGGAATCACTTGTCCAGAGCAGCACTGCTGCTGTCGCCCACCCTTATGTCATGTTTATCTGTTCCTGTAAACATGTGAACACTTACGCGGTTATATATGTATTTGTTGTATATATATGAATCGTTAGTGTTTTTTACTATGGTATGTCTATCTATCTATCTATCTATCTATCATACTATCCTATCTATCTATCTATCTATCTATCCTATCTATCTATCTATCTATCTTCTATCTATCTATCATATCTATCTAGATTGTCTTAGCAAAAGACATCCGCTGGTCAAAATGTTGATGTCATTAATTTGTTGATGACCTAAAAGGGATCAAACTGCACATTTCAGTGTATCTATGTATTTGTGCTTTGATTTAGTATCATATTGAGAAAAGGTTATTAAACATGAAATGTGGCATGTGTTTACATAAGTTTATATGAGCTTCCACATCATCCACGGGACGAAATGCCTGCAGTATTTAGTTTACAGTTTCTACGATTTTTCCCTTGATTTCAAGAAAACCAGAAAACAGTAAGACCTAAATCCAGGGACATGCAGAAGTTTAGGCACATGGCATAATATATAGTATATAGTATATATCTTTTAATGATATGTTAACATTTATCTGTTTAATATATTCATGTAAAATGTGTGTGTTTCAGGATTGAAGTCATGCTGTATTGTTTACCCAAAGGATATAGCCACTCGTATGATGCTTCTTGGCGTACTTCCTGACCACATTGTCCCTCGCTGAAGATGTAAGAGCGACCTGAGTTGACAGGTGAAGCAGTTCTGTAGGACAGGGATGGGGTTATATAGGGCCATGGTGCGGGGCTCTTTGTGCTTTCGTCTGTTTGAAGACAGGTGAAACCCTCCGGTGGAGACGGCAGGGGCTTCACAGCGGTTAGTGCGGCTGCGCATGTCGGACCCTGTGTCCACGGCGACTCAGCAGCCCCGGAACATCATCCCCAAAACGGAGCCATTCCTGCAGGAAACAAAGGGCAAAAGATCAGCCCATGGCTGGGGGAAGAAAAAAGAAGAAAAAAATCTGCTGTCCGCTGGGTTCATGTCCAGCAGCAGGTCCATCTCGTCCACACTGCTGCTTTAATGAAGGGTCCACAGCTTCATGCTGAAGCAGCAGAACAGATAGACCCCCCCACAGTCCCCAGCCTCCAGCTGCTCTACTGCTTAAACATGCATGCAAACAGACACTCCATCAGAGCAAGCCCTGATATTCCTGTGCGCCGCTCATCACGGCAGGTTCCTGCTGGGTTAATTAAAGCCACTCCGTTTCATTCACACACAAACTTTTTCCACGTTTTTTCCCTCTTTCTGTGTGTAAATCCTCCTCCAACTCGGCGCTGCTCTCCTGCTTATCCCTCTCTCCGTTGACTGTAGTACTGAACCTGCAGCTGCAGCTCAGAGCCACTCCCACCTGAGCTCCTCAATCTTCACACGCAACAGAGTGGAAAACCAGAGCAGAGTGAGCAGAGATCGCTGATATTGTGGACCGATCAGAGGTGGAGTCTCAGATCCATCCCTTTTCCCTCCTGACAGACACCTCCCCCCTCCAGCATTGTACACTATACTCAGTGATCAAATTTTTTCAAGGGAGATGGTGGGATCAAGCGGGGGACACAGGGGAGGGGGGTTTGCATTAACTAGGGTACTTGCATACTATTTTTTAGTGCAGAGGGACATCACCATGTGTGAAAGACTGAGGTAAATCACCCATCTGATTTTTGCTCGGGAGATGGCTTTCTGGTCCTGAGATCTACCGAGTTTAGCCCAAGCTCTAATCAAAATACACTTGGTGGAGGTAACGGAGACTCTCCGAGGGACATTCTTAATACTTTAAAAGTAGATTTGCTGGAATCTGAACTCTTTGCAGGGTGGTGGAGCTCCACGGCATTGGGCATCTTTTGGCTTAGGCAGTAACAAACTGATCCAATATCAGATGTTGAGTCTGCACCGATGGAGTCTTTTAGTGTTTGAGTCTGAGTCGGAGTATCTTAGGGTGTGAGATCTGCATCAAGTCTCTTAGGGCACCAGCGTGCATCAAGTCTCCAGGGAGGGGGGTTGGGGGGTTTTGGGGTGTGTGGTGGCAATTCTTTTGGTTTTTTGGCGGGCGTAGTCGAATATCTTAGATGTGAGTCTGCATCAAGTCTCTAGGGAGCAATTCTTGAGCCAAGCATATTAACGTGTGTGAGTCTGCATCAAGTCTCTGGGGTGTGATTCTGAGTTAGGTCCTGGTTGCAAGTCTAAGTCGAGGTGCAGTAGGGCACCAGCGTGCATCAAGTTTCTGAGGTGTGATTGTGGAGTCAGGTCTTTGTGGCAAAGTCTGACGTTTGAGTCTCTAGGGCACGAGGCTGCATCAGTTCTCTGAGGTGTAAGTCAAAATCGAGTGTCTGGGAGTGTGAGTTTTAGTCAAGTTCTTAAGGTCTCCTGAGTCTCGTAGTATCTGGGGTTTGAGGACGGGTCCTGAATTTCAAAATATCTGGGGCGTTAAGCCTCAAGTCCTTATGGTAAAGATTTAAGTAGATTCTCTGGAATCTGGTGTCTGAGTCCCATCCTCTTTGAGCTGCAAGTCCGACGTGTCTGGGATGCTAGTCTAATGCAGGTCTCAAGTCTCTAGTCTAAGGGGAGTTTTAAGTCTTTTACAATGCTAATCTAAGGCGAGTCTCAAGTCTCTGAGATGCTAGTCTGACTTGTGTCGTCTCGAGAGTGTGAATTTGTAATAGTCTTCTGAGTTAACTAATTCAGCTTGTTTTAGAAAGTTTTTAAGGGATTGTGGTGTGAAACATACTAAAACAATAATCTAGAATTAAAATAGACTTGCTTCATCTTAATAAGCCTGGCCACTAGGTAAAAGTATTTACTTCAATTTGGTAAACCAACCATCTCAGATGATTTAGGTCTCCTTCCTTTAAAAGAGCTTTAACTCAGAACTTAGAGACTAAAGGTTCGTGGTAATGAAAAAGCTCACTATTTGCGAGCTGCAGGGGACACAGGCATTTAAGTCACAATTTAATTGGAATAAAATTAGACCACCTATCCTCACGAACCCTCCACCAAACCTGCTTGGTAACGTAGAAGTTTTGATTTAGAGTATATTTGATCAAGACTTTGCTGGCTTTGGTGTAACTTGTTATTCTTAACATTAATTTTTACCCAGACTGTAGGTGAGGATCTCAACCATGGACTTTACCAATGGTTTAAAACTTGTGTTAGAGATTGTTTTATGAATCCATAATAAATCATATCATAAACACCAAGCTAGCCAATTCTAAATGAGTGATATAGTTGATAAGGGGTACATACTATTATTTACCATCAAAGTTTACCATCACTCTACACCAAAACACAGATGTTCACCCACTACAAAACCATCATTCTCCTTTAACCCCATAATTCTCCAGTTTTCCAGCATACCAAAACATTCTGAACCAATGATTCTTCACCAAACACCAACACTTTATAAACACAAACAACCATTCTTCACCAAACACCAACTTTATATAACACCAAACAGAGACGAATTCTTCACCTAAACACCAACTTTATACACCAAACAACCATTCTTCATCAAAACACCAAAAATTCTGGTAACCGACTTTTAAACAGCCACTTAGTGGAAACACGGCACAGAACCACTTTAGCACCTAGTCACTTTATTACACTCTTTTGCTGCTACATTTCTCGATTCTGTTTATTTTATTTTCATTTTTACAACTTTTTTATATATTTTATGTGTATTTTTTTATTTTAAGTTACTGCTGTCTGGGTAAAACTGGTCACCCAGTGGGTACCACAATTTCGTTCCAACACCATGTACCACATGTGATGCGAATGACAATAAAGTCTGTCCTTGAAATCCTTGAACAAACACAACACACTAACACCAAACACCACCATTTTTTCCCCAACACCACCATTTCTTCACCAATCACCAACACACTACACCACGCAAAAACGCCCATTTTCCCCAACCACCACCAAGCTTCAACAATTTAGAGGAACCAACATTACACCAAAACCCATATTTTTTCCGACCACCACCATTCTTCACCAATTAGCAACACAATTACACACAAACAACCACCATTTTTCCTCAAACACCACCATTGTTCACCTATCACCCAACACACTACACCAAACAACACCATCATTTTCCTGAACACCACCGATTCTTCACCAATTAGCAACACATTACACCAAACACCACCATTTTTTCCTCAAACACCACATTCTTCACCAATCCACCAACACACTACACCAAACACCACCATTTTCCCGCTAAGACCACCATTCTTCACCAAACAACAACACACTACACAAAACAACATAATTTGCTCCAAAACAACACTATTCTTCAACAAACAACCATTCTACCACCAAACACTTACCATCTTCACCAAACCACAAACACTCTACACAAAAACACCACCATTTTCTCCAAACACCAACACTCTACACCAAATACCACCACCATTCTCCCTATACCCCATAGCATTCGTCACCCAAACATCATAATCTAATGTTAGCATAGCTTGATAGTGTTCTCACAGAAAAGACCTAGCCACTGAAATGAGGGGCCGTTGTGAATTTGTTAGAGAACAGCCCAGAGTCTCCCAACAACAGTCAAACCACTGTCGGCTGAAATGTGGATTTAACGTAAATGTGTTGATATTTTCATCACAAAAAAAACGATGAATTCAAAAACCTTAGAAACCTACTGTAGATGTTTTAAAAAACATTAGCAAGTCATTACATGCTCGATCAAACCCTTGATAACAAAGCTGTAGTTAAAATCCACAGTTTTCAGGGATAAGAGCACTTTCAAAGTGAAACTATGAGTGGTCAGAAAGAGAAACGCAGCTAGAAGAATTATCAAGCAATCTGTGTGCTAATTATGATCTACTGAAGAATTAATCCTACCTGTACAGAGGAGTTAAAAAACAAAGACGCTGATCACGGAAGTGAAAAGGCAGCAGCCAAATGGCCCAGCGCAGCACTGCAGGCTGACAGCAGAGGACAAAAAGAAAACCTGAGAGATTCTCTCTCTCTCTCTCTCGCTCTTCCCCCCCCTCTCTCTCTCTTTTTCTCTCTCTACACAACACACAAGTGGAAGAAGCGAAAAAAAACTAGAAAGGTAAAAATTAGCAAAGCAGCACAGAGGAGGCTAGACATCAGGTGAGCAACTTGTTAACCAGAACAGTAATTTTTGTGCTTTGGGGTGGATTTTTACCACTGACCTAACTAATTAAATTCAACAGAAGGTTACAGCTTTCTGCATAATTCAGCCATGTCTAAAACATCAATATAACCACACAGTGAACCCACATATGTGTTCTGAGTTTTATAGAAAGGCGTTGATTTTGGATAAAGTGGGCAGAATAAAGTTTTGTGTTGCCCATGTGTTACCATCACTTCCTCACCAAACACCATTACTCTCCACCAAACAACAGACATTTCCCCCTCGCATTCTCCAAGAAACACCATCATTCTCCAGATCACACCTCCACTCTTTCACCAAACCCTGACATTATCCCTCACACACACATCGCTCTCCACCAAAACACCAAACTTCTTATAATAAACACCATATTCTCCCCAACACACCTCCACTCTTTACCAAAACCCTGACATTATCCCTCACAACACCATCACTCTCCCACCAAACACCAAAGTTTCTATATGATACAAACCATCCTTCTCCTAAACACACCTCCACTCTTCCCACCAGACACCAAAGTTTATAATAAAACACCATCATTGAAACTAAAACACACGCCACTCTTCCACCAGACACCAAAGTTCTATAATAAACACATCATTCTCCTAAACACACCTCCATATTCACCAAACACCAAAGTTCTATAATTAAACCAAACATTCTCGAAACACACCTCACTATTCAACAAAACCCAAAAGTTCTAAAATAAACACCATATTCTCAAAAACACATATCATCGCTCCTCCACCAAAGTTCTCTTATAAATACCATGTCATTCTGACGGTCTGAACATTACTGCTCTCTACTAAACACCACAGCTCTCCAAACACCATTAGGGTATTGTGTAAGGTTTCTTTAAAAATCTTGTGGAAAATTATACTATATATCAAGCAAAAAGGGTGGTTCTGTTATTCTTGTTCTATAAGTCAACATAGTGGAAAACCTTTCTGCCTTCACTAAAGAACTCCTGAAGAACTTTTTTCAGATTATGTATAGGGTATTGCTGTATCAATGGAATGTAAATGAAATGGGTACAAAAAAGTACTGATGTACCAAATAATACAGACGAACGAAGCTGTGGAACATTAATTCACCAGTGCTCTAGTCAAACAGTAATATCTGTTTGTCTCTGTCCAGGCTTTTAACAGCGTCCACCCATGAAAGTGCAACATGATCAACAACAGTTGCTTGAAACCTCCATCTGAACCCCATCTCTTCCTTTCTCCAGGGCTTCCTCTTAATCTACATACATCCCTTCCTCCCCCCATCCCCTGTTTCCTCCATGGGCTACCTGCTCTCATATCAATATGTTGTGTAGTGTAGTTGTGACAAATGTGAATGACCTGGGCTTGAGGTTTCCTGTCCTCCTGATTGTCAGGTTTTCACCAACTGTATGAATATTTCTCTAATTTAGCATGTAAGCAATCATAACAAAACTGTATCAAACTAAAACCATCATTCTACAGCCATCATTCGACACCACCATTCTGTACCTCCAGATACCATTATTTTGCCATCAGAACACCAAAATTATCTCTCAAGACACCACCATTCTCTACTAAATGGCAACATGATCCTCCATCAAAACACTTACATCATTCAACAACAACACCGTCCTCCACAGGAGGCCACCATTCTCCACTAAACACAAACATCATTCTCCACTATAAAAAAACACCACCACTCTACATTAAACGTTTACATCATTCAAGCCACACCATCATTCACTACCAGATACCACTATTCTTCATCAAACACCAATACCCTTTTTTCTCAAAACACCACCAATTCTTCACCAAACACCCTATACCCTTCTTATCAAAACCACCATGTCTTAATTCAAACACCAATACCCTTCTTCTTCAAACACCACCATTCTTCATCAAAACATTCATACCCCTTCTTAATCAAAACACCACCATTCCTTACCAAAAAACCAATCACCCCCTTCATCACAATACCACGATTCTACATCAAACACCAATACACTTCTTTATTCAAGAACACCACCATTCTTCATCAAACACCAATACCCTTCTTCTTCAAAAAAACCACCATCTTCATCAAACACCAATGCCCTTCTTTAAAAAAAAAACACCATTCTTCATCAAACACCACTACCCTCTTCCATTAAATACCACCATTTCTTTCATCAAACACCAATACCCTTCTTTATCAAACTACCAACATTCTTCATCAAACACCCCAATACACCCTTCTTCTTCAAAACACCACCATTTCTTCATCAAACAACCAATACCCTTCCTTCTTCAAACACCAATACCATTCTTTTATCAAACACCACCATCCTTCATTATCAAACACCATAACCATCTTCTTCAAACACCACCATTCTTCATCAAACACCAATACCCTTCTTCTTCAAACACCACCATTCTTCATCAAACACCAATACCGTTCTTTTTTTTAAAAAAAAAACACCATTCTTCATCAAACACCAATACCCTTCTTTTTTTAAAAAAAAAACACCATTCTTCATCAAACAACAAAACCCTTCTTCTTCAAACACCACCATTCTTCATCAAACACCAATACCCTTCTTCATTAAATACCACCATTCTTCATCAACCCCAATACACTTCTTCCTCAAACACCACCATTCTTCATCAAAACACCAATACCCTTCTTCTTCAAACATCACCATCTTCATCAAACCACCCAATACCCTCTTCTTCAAACACCACCATTCTTCATCAAACACCAATACCGTTCTTTTTAAAAAAAAAAAAAAACACCATTCTTCATCAAACACCAATACCCTTCTTTTTAAAAAAAAAAAAAACCATTATTAAACAAACACCAATACCCTACTACTAAAAACCCCACAATTATACATCAAACACCAATACCCTTCATCATTAAAATACCACCATTCTTCATCAAACACCAATACCCTTCGTCCTCAAACACCACCATTCCCTTCATCAAACAACCAATACCTCCTTCCTTCACATCATTCTCATCAAACACCAATACCCTCTTCATCAAACACCAATATCAAACCCTTCTTCTTCAAAATACCACCATCTTCATCACACACCAATACCTTCTTCTTTCAACCCCAACCTTCTTCAGCAAACAATACCCTCTTTCATTAAATCACCACCTTTCTTCATCAAACACCAATAACCTTCCTTCCTTCACTAACCACCATTCTTCATCAAACACCAACCTTCTTTCTTCAAACCCACCTTCTTCATTAAGCAATATAAAAATCCAGTAGCAGACGAGCTTTATTTTTTACTTACATCAACACTTGAAAAAAGAAAGAGAGGGGGAGGGGGAGCGGAGAGAGAAAGAAAGAAGAGAAGCGAGAGAGAGAGAGAGATACCCCGAAATTCTTCTTCAAAACTCCTGACTGTTAGTGATGGATGTGCTTTGTTTTTTCCACTCACTGATTCAACATGAAGTCTGGTACAGTTCAGTTCACAATCAATCTCATATTAAATATTAAAAAACACAATTAATTAGTTACAGATAAAAAATGCAAGTGGATTAAAATCTTCACAATCAGATGACAGTACGAAGCTGGAGATGTGTGACTGTAAGATGATCTTGATGGAACACGCTAATAGCAGATTCTAACATGCAATATAAAATCAGTAGCTCTAGTGGACAATTATTATTATTTTACTATTATATTGTTATTATTAATAATACTTTAGTTAATTACTGAACTAGTAACATTAATTTTATTAGAGTTCATTCTTGATGCTTTATAGCTTTCTCAGTCATGTTAGAATCTTCTATAGCTCTGTTCATCACTCTGGATCATCTTACAGTCACACATCTCCAGCTTCGTACTGGTCATCTGGATTGTGAAATGATTAATCACTTGCATTTTTATCTGTAACTAATTAATTGGTGTTTTTTAATATTTTAATATGAGATTGATTGTGAACTGAACTGTACAGTGTGACTTCATGTTGCTCAGCTGAGTGGAAAAAACCTAAAGTCACATCCATCACTACCAGCTTTCAGGAGTTTATGAACACGTGATGATGTGCAAACACACCTCACAATTCTGCATATGGTCTCTCTCTCTCTCTCTCTCTCTCTCTCTCTCTCTCTCTTTCTTTCTCTCTCTCTCCCCCTCCCCCTCTCTTTCTTTTTTCCAATTAAAGTGATAGTTCAGTAAAAAATAAAGCTGTCTGCTACTGATTTTATATTGCTTAGTTTGCTGAAGAATGGTGGTGTTTGAAGAAGAAGGGTATTGGTGTTTGATGAAGAATGGTGGTGTTTGAAGAAGAAGGGTATTGGTGTTTGATGAAGAATGGTGGTATTTAATGAAGAAGGGTATTGGTGTTTGATGAAGAATGGTGGTGTTTGAAGAAGAAGGGTATTGGTGTTTGATGAAGAATGGTGGTATTTAATGAAGAAGGGTATTGGTGTTTGATGAAGAATGGTGGTGTTTGAAGAAGAAGGGTATTGGTGTTTGATGAAGAATGGTGATGTTTGAAGAAGAAGGGTATTGGTGTTTGATGAAGAATGGTGGTGTTTGAGGAAGAAGGGTATTGGTGTTTGATGAAGAATGGTGGTATTTAATGAAGAAGGGTATTGGTGTTTGATGAAGAATGGTGGTGTTTGAAGAAGAAGGGTATTGGTGTTTGATGAAGAATGGTGTTTTTTTTTTTAAAAAGAAGGGTATTGGTGTTTGATGAAGAATGGTGTTTTTTTTTTTTTAAAAGAACGGTATTGGTGTTTGATGAAGAATGGTGGTGTTTGAAGAAGAAGGGTATTGGTGTTTGATGAAGAATGGTGATGTTTGAAGAAGAAGGGTATTGGTGTTTGATGAAGAATGGTGGTGTTTGAGGAAGAAGTGTATTGGGGTTGATGAAGAATGGTGGTATTTAATGAAGAAGGGTATTGGTGTTTGATGAAGAATGGTGGTGTTTGAAGAAGAAGGGTTTTGTTGTTTGATGAAGAATGGTGTTTTTTTTTTAAAAAAAGAAGGGTATTGGTGTTTGATGAAGAATGGTGTTTTTTTTTTTTTTTTTTTTTTTTTTTTTTTTTTTTTTTTTTTTTTTTTTTTTGTTTTTTTTTTTTAAAAAAAGAACGGTATTGGTGTTTGATGAAGAATGGTGGTGTTTGAAGAAGAAGGGTATTGGTGTTTGATGAAGAATGGTGGTGTTTGAAGAAGATGGGTATTGGTGTTTGATGAAGGATGGTGGTGTTTGATAAAGAAGGGTATTGGTGTTTGAAGAAGAAGGGTATTGGTGTTTGATGAAGAATGGTGGTGTTTGAAGAAGAAGGGTATTGGTGTTTGATGAAGAATGGTGGTGTTTGATAAAGAAGGGTATTGGTGTTTGATGAAGAATGGTGGTATTTAATGAAGAAGGGTATTGGTGTTTGATGAAGAATGGTGTTTTTTTTAAAAGAAGGGCATTGGTGTTTGATGAAGAATGGTGGTTTTTGAAGAAGAAGGGTATTGGTGTTTGATGAAGAATGGTGGTGTTTGATAAAGAAGTGTATTGGTGTTTGATGTAGAATCGTGGTATTTGATGAAGGAGGGTATTGGTTTTTGGTAAGGAATGGTGGTGTTTGATTAAGAAGGGTATGAATGTTTGATGAAGAATGGTGGTGTTTGAAGAAGAAGGGTATTGGTGTTTGATTAAGAATGGTGGTGTTTGAATAAGAAGGGTATAGGTGTTTGGTGAAGAATGGTGGTGTTTGAAGAAAAAGGGTATTGGTGTTTGATGAAGAATAGTGGTATCTGGTAGTGAATGATGGTGTGGTTGAATGATGTAAACGTTTAATGTAGAGTGGTGGTGTTTTTTATAGTGGAGAATGATGTTTGTGTTTAGTGGAGAATGGTGGCATCCTGTGGAGGACGGTGTTGTTGTTGAATGATGTAAGTGTTTGATGGAGGATCATGTTGCCATTTAGTAGAGAATGGTGGTGTCTTGAGGAGAATTTGGTGTCTGATGGCAAATAATGGTATCTGGAGGTACAGAATGGTGGTGTCGAATGATGGCTGTAGAATGATGGTTTTAGTTGTACAGTTTTGTTATGATTGCTTACATGCTAAATTAGAAATATCATACAGTTGGTGAAACCTGACAATCAAGGAACAGGAACTCAGCCCAGGTCATTCACATTTGTCAAAACACTACACAACATATTATATGAGAGCAGGAGCCCATGGAGGAACAGGGGATGGGGAGGAAGGGATGTATGTAGATTAAGAGGAAGCCCTGGAGAAAGGAAGAGATGGGGTTCAGATGAGGTTCAAGCAACTTTGGTTGATCATGTTGCATTTCATGGGTTGACGCTGTAAAAGCCTGGACAGAGAAACAGATATACTGTTTGACTAGAGCACTGGTGAATTAATGTCCACAGCATTATCTGTATTATTTGGTACATCAGTACTTTTTTGTACCCATTCATTACATTCCATTGATAAAGCAATACCCTATACATAATCTGAAAAAAGTTCTTCAGGAGTTCTTTAGTGAAGGCAGAAAGGGTTCCACTATGTTGACTTATAGAACAAGAATAACAGAACAACCCTTTTTGCTGATATATAGTATAATTTTCCACAAGATTTTAAAGAACCTTACACAATACCTAATGGTGTTTGGAGAGCTGTGGTGTTTAGTAGAGAGCAGTAATGTTCAGCGCAGAATGATGGTATTTATAAGAGAACTTTGGTGGAGAGCGATGATATGTGTTTTGGAGAATAATGGTGTTTATTATAGAACTTTGGTGTTTGGTGAATAGTGGAGGTGTGTTTAGGAGAATGATGGTGTTTATTATAGAACTTTGGTGTTTGGTGAATAGTGGAGGTGTGTTTAGGAGAATGATGGTGTTTATTATAGAACTTTGGTGTCTGGTGGAAGAGTGGAGGTGTGTTTAGGAGAATGATGGTGTTTATTATAGAACTTTGGTGTCTGGTGGAAGAGTGGAGGTGTGTTTAGGAGAATGATGGTGTTTATTATAGAACTTTGGTGTTTGGTGGAGAGTGATGGTGTGTGAGGGATAATGTCAGGGTTTGGTAAAGAGTGGAGGTGTGTTTTGGAGAATAATGGTGTTTATTATAGAATTTTGGTGTTTGGTGGAGAGCGATGGTGTGTGAGGGATAATGTCAGGGTTTGGTGAAGAGTGGAGGTGTGATCTGGAGAATGATGGTGTTTCTTGGAGAATGCGATGGGGAATGTCTGTGTTTGGTGGAGAGTAATGGTGTTTGGTGAGGAGTGATGGTAACACATGGTAACACAAAACTTTATTCTGCCCACTTTATCCAAAATCAACGCTTTATATAAAACTCAGAACACATATGTGGGTTCACTGGTGGTTATATTGATGTTTTAGACATGGCTGAATTATGCAGAAGCTGTAACCCTTCTGTTGAATTTAATTAGGTCAGTGGTAAAATCCACCCAAAAGCACAAAAACTGTTCTGTTAACAAGTTTCTCACCTGATGTCTACCTCCTCTGTGCTGCTTGCTAATTTTTACCTTTCTAGTTTTTTTCCTTCTTCCACTGTGTGTGTGAGAGAGAGAAAAAGAGAGAGAGAGGGGGAGAGAGAGAGAGAGAGAGAGAATCTCTCAGGTTTATTTTTGTCCTCTCTGTCAGCCTGCAGTGCTGCGCTGGGCCATTTGGCTGCTGCCTTTTCACTTCCGTGATCAGCGTCTGTTTTTAACTCCTCTGTACAGGTAGCTTAATTCTTCAGTACATCATAATTAGCACACAGATTGCTTGATAATTCTTCTAGCTGAGTTTCCTTTCTGACCACTCATAGTTTCACTTTGAAAGTGCTCTTATCCCTGAAAACTGGATTTTAACTACAGCTTTGTTATTCAAGGGTTTGATCGAGCATGTAATGACTTGCTAATGTTTTAAAACATCTACAGTAGGTTTCTAAGGTTTTGAATTCATCGTTTTTGTGATGAAATATCAACACATTTACGTAAATCCACATTTCAGCCGACAGTGGTTTGACTGTTGTTGGAGACTCTGGGCTGTTCTCTAACATTCACACGGCCTCATTTCAGTGGCTAGGTCTTTCTGTGGAACACTACAAGCTAATGCTAACATTAGATTAGTGATGTTTGGTGACGAATGCTGGTGTATAGGGAGAATGGTGGTATTTGGTGTAGAGTGTTGGTGTTTGGAGAAAATGGTGGTGTTTTGTGTAGAGTGTTTGTGTTTGGTGAAGAATGGTAGTGTTTGGTGTAGAATGTTGTTTGTTGAAGAATAGTGGTGTTTGGAGAAAATTATGTGTTTTGTGTAGTGTGTTGTTGTTTGGTGAAGAATGGTGGTCATAGCGGAAAATGGTGGTGTTTGGTGTAGTGTGTTGGTGATTGGTGAAGAATGGTGGTGTTTGAGGAAAATGGTGGTGTTTGGTGTAATGTGTTGCTAATTGGTGAAGAATGGTGGTGTTCAGAAAAATGGTGGTGTTTGGTGTAGTGTGTTGGTGATAGGTGAACAATGGTGGTGTTTGAGGAAAATGGTGGTGTTTGGTGTAATGTGTTGCTAATTGGTGAAGAATGGTGGTGTTCGGAAAAATAGTGGTGTTTGGTGTAATGTTGGTAATTGGTGAAGATTGGTGGTGTTGGGGAAAATGGTGGTGCGTGGTGTAGTGTGTTGGTGATTGGTGAAGAATGGTGGTGTTGGGGAAAAATGGTGGTGTTTGGTGTAGTGTGTTGTGTTTTTCAAGGATTTCAAGGAGACTTTATTGTCATTCGCATCACATGTGGTACATGGGGTGGAACGAAATTGTGGTACCCAAGGACCCAGTTTTACCCAGACAGCAGTACTTAAATAAATAAAATAAACATAAATATATAAAAATATATGTAAAAATGAAAATAAAATAAACAGGAATAGAGAAGGTAGCAGCAGAGTGTAATAAAGTGACTAGTGTTGCTAAAGTGTCTGTGCAGTGGTTCCACTAAGTGGCGTTTAAAAGTCTTACAGCTTTTGGTGTTTTGTGAAGAATGGTTGTTTGGTGTATAAAGTTGGTGTTTGGTGAAGAATCGTGTTTGGTGTATAAAGTTGGTGTTTGGTGAAGAATGGTTGTTTGGTGTATAAAGTTGGTGTTTGGTGAAGAATCTTGGTTCAGAATGTTTTGGTTGCTGAAAACTGGAGAATTATGGGGGTTAAAGGAGAATGATGGTTTTGTAGTGGTGAACATCTGTGTTTGGTGTAGAGTGATGGTACTTGATGGTAAATAATAGTATGTACCCCTTATCACTATATCACTCATTTAGAATTGGCTAGCCTGTTTATGATATGATTTATATGGATTCATAAAACAATCTTAACACAAGTTTTAAACCATTGGTAAAGTCCAGGTTGAGTCTCACCTACATCTGGGTAAAATTAATGTTAAGATAACAAGTTACACCAAGCCAGCAAAGTCTTGACAAATATACTAAATCAAAACTTCTACGTTACCAAGCAGGTTTGGTGGAGGGTTCGGGGATAGGTGTCTAATTTTATTCCAATTAAATTGTGACTTAATGCCTGTGTCCTGCAGCTCGCAAATAGTGAGCTTTTCATTACACACGAACCTTTAGTCTCTAAGTTCTGAGTTAAAGCTCTTTTAAAGGAAGGAGACTAAATCATCTGAGATGGTTGGTTACCATTGAAATACTTTACCTAGTGCCAGGCTTATTAAGATGAAGCAATCTACTATTCTAGATTATGTTTTAGTATGTTTCACACCACAATCCTTAAAACTTTCTAAAACAAGCTGAATTAGTTAACTCAGAGACTATTCAAATTCACACGCTAGAGACACAAGTCAGACTAGCATCTCAGAGACTTAAGACTCGCCTTAGATTAGCATTGTAAAGACTTAAAACTCCCCTTAGACTAGAGACTTGAGACCTGCATTAGACTAGCATCCCAGACACGTCGGACTTGCAGCTCAAAGAGGATGGGACTCAGACACCAGATTCCAGAGAATCTACTTTAATCTTACTATAAGGACTTGAGGCTTAACAGCCCAGATATTTGAAATTCAGACCCGTCCTCAAACCCCAGATACTAGAGACTCAGAGACCTAAGACTTGACTTAAACTCACACTCCAGACACTCGATTTAGACTTACACCTCAGAGAACTGATGCAGCCTCGTGCCCTAGAGACTCAACTCAGACTTGCCACAAAGACCTGACTCACAATCACACCTCAGAAACTTGATGCACGCTGGTGCCCTACGGACTCGACTTAGACTTGCACCAGAGACCTAACTCAGAATCACACCCCAGAGACTTGATGCAGACTCACACGTAATATGCTTGGCTCAGAATTGCTCCCTAGAGACTTGATGCAGACTCACATCTAAGATATTCGACTCAGAATTGCTCCCTGGAGACTTGATGCACGCTGGTGCCCTAGAGACTTGATGCAGACTCACACCTAAGATACTCGACTCAGACTCAAACCTAAAAGACTCCGGTGCAGACTCACATCTGATATTGGATCAGTTTGTTACTGCCTAAGCCAAAGATGCCCAATCGTGGAGCTCCACCACCTGCAAGAGTTCAGATCCAGCAAATCTACTTCTAATATTAAGATGTCTCGGAGAGTCTCCGTTACCTCCACCAAGTGTATTTGATTAGGCTTGGAGCTAAACTCGGTAGATCTCAGGACCAGAACCCATCCCCGAGCAATCAGATGGGTGATGTCCCTCTGCACTAAAAATAGTACAAGTACCCTAGTTAATAACCCCCCTCCCCTGTGTCGCTTGATCCCACCATCTCCCTTGAAAAAATTTGATCACTGAGTATAGTGTACAATGCTGGAGGGGGAGGTGTCTGTCAGAGGGAAGGGATGGATCTGAGACTCCACCCTCTGATCGGTCCACAATATCAGGATCTCTGCTCACTCTGCTCTGGTTTCCACTCTGTTGCGTGTGAGAGTGAGCAGGTGGGAGTGGCTCTGAGCTGCAGCTGCAGGTTCAGTCTACAGTCACGGAGAGAGGGATAGCAGGAGAGCAGCGCCGAGTTGGAGGAGGATTTACACACAGAAAGAGGGAAAAACGTGGAAAAAGTTTGTGTGTGAATGAAACGGAGTGGCTTTAATTAACCCAGCAGGAACCTGCCGTGATGAGCGGCGCACAGGAATATCAGGGGCTGCTCTGATGGAGTGTCTGTTTGCATGCATGTTTAAGCAGTAGAGCAGCTGGAGGCTGGACTGTGGGGGGGTCTATCTGTTCTGCTGCTTCAGATGAAGCTGTGGACCCTTCATTAAAGCAGCAGGTGGACGATGGACCTGCTGCTGGACTGAACCCAGCGGACAGAATTTTTTTCTTCTTTTTTCTTCCCCCAGGGCTGATCTTTTGCCCTTTGTTTCCTGCAGGATGGCTCGTTTTGGGGATGATGTTCCGGGGCTGCTGGTCGCCGTGGACACAGGGTCCGAGCGCAGCCGCACCCGTGAAGCCCCTGCCGTCTCCACCGGAGGGGTTTCACCTGTCTTCAAACAGACGAAAGCACAAAGAGCCCGCACCATGGCCCTATATAACCCCATCCCTGTCCGACAGAACTGCTTCACTGTCAACAGGTCGCTCTTCATCTTCAGCGAGGACAATGTGGTCAGGAAGTACGCCAAGAAGATCATAGAGTGGCTATATCCTTTGGGTAACAATACAGCATGACTTCAACCTGAAACACACACATTTACATGAATATATTAACAGATAAATGTTAACATATCATTAAAGATATATATATACTATATATATGCCATGTGCCTAAACTTCTGCATGTCCCTGGATTTAGGTCTTACTTTTCTGGTTTCTGAAATTCAGGGAAAAATGTAGAAACTGTAAACTAAATACTGCAGGCATTTCGTCC
Organism: Prochilodus magdalenae; assembly: GCA_024036415.1. Taxonomy (NCBI): domain Eukaryota; kingdom Metazoa; phylum Chordata; class Actinopteri; order Characiformes; family Prochilodontidae; genus Prochilodus; species Prochilodus magdalenae. The sequence goes on along the minus strand of JAMWET010004649.1, from coordinate 256,793 downwards.
CGTGGATGATGTGGAAGCTCATATAAACTTATGTAAACACATGCCGACATTTCATGTTTAATAACTTTTCTCAATATGTTAAATTCAAGCAAATAAATAGATACACTGAAATGTGCAGTTTGATCCCTTTTAGGTCATCAACAAATTAATAATCAACATTTTGACCAGGGATGTCTTTTGCTAAGACAATCTAGATAGATAGATAGATAGATAGATAGATAGATAGATAGATAGATAGATAGATAGATAGATAGATAGATAGCTAGATAGATAGATAGATAGATAGATAGACATACCATAGTAAAAAACACTAACATCATATATATACAACAGATACGTATATAACGCGTAAGTGTTCACATGTACAGGAACAGATAAACATGACATAAGGTGGGCGACAGCAGCAGTGCTCTGGACAAGTGATTCCATCAACTGTACATGATGTAACGCATGTGTTTGCTCAAGTCGTGATCCCGTTTCCTCTAAATGTCCTCCTTCTGTCAGGACTCAGTGAGGTTTAACATGTTCCACTTTCTCTGCACTGAGTTGAGTAACTCTCTGTGTGTAACGCTCAGTCCTGTGGTCTCCTCTGTGTGCTTTATTATTTACCAGTCATTTCACATGTGTGCTGCTGGTGCGCTTTTACTTTTCAGTACCACAGACAGCAGCCTCAGCGGTTTGCATTGCTCAGTCAGACAAAGTTTAAGAGAGTGAGGTTTGTTTACATCAGTGCTTACCATCTCCCGTGCAGCTTCTCCTGAGTGTGCCATTCTAATGGTCAGTATGGACATTGCACAAGATCAGGAGGTGTCAGGAGCCTTAAATCACCTGAATTCACTTATTAGAAGGACTGTTGTGGCTCTTATTACCTCGATGGTGGAGTGTGTATAACACGTCTAAGGCTCACAGTAGAAACTGCTGAATTTAGTATGAGTGTAACCAGGTGGCCAGTGTGTGGCACTGCTGAGAGCTGTTAGCAGAAGCTTTAGTGCTGGATTTCAGGTTTGGTAGTATGACACAGCCGCATCAGATTATTTGGGCAGTGATGTTGTGTGGGGTGTTATTTGGCAAGAGTAAGTTAGTTGGGATGGGGGTTGGGTTCATGTGGTGGCAAGAGTAGGTTTTTGAGGGGGATATTGGTAGTGGTTATTAAATTTGGGGTTATTGGTGGAGCTTAGTATGAAGGTTAGTGAGTAGGTTTGGTTATTGTGTGTATAGGAAGTGTGGTTATTGTTACTGAGTGGGGTTTTTGAATGGGGTTATTAAGGGGTTATTGACTTGGGGGGTTGTTGGTGGAGGTTATTGAGTGGAGGGTTTAGTGAGTGGAGTTATTGGCGAGGCTATTCTTTGAGGTTCCTTAGTAGAATTACAGTGTGGTTATTGACTGAGGTATTGACTGGGGTCACCGAGTGGGGTTATTAATGGGGGTTACTGAGTAAGGTTATTAGAGATTGTTTATAGGTGCGGGGTTATTGAGTGTGGATATTAGGGTAGTTGTTACCAAGAGGGGTGGTTGAGTGCTGGGCTTATTTTTGTGATTGTTGAGTTTCCACATTGAGTGTGGTGGGGGTTACTGGGGTGGGCTTATTGTGTAGTGTTATTGAGTGGGAGTGTATATTGGTGGGGTTATTGAATGGGGTTATTAAAATGGTTGTTATTGAGATGGGTTAATGAGAGTTGGGAGCTATTGTGTGTGTGAGGAGTTTTTTGAGTTGTGGTTATCTAAAATGCATTATTTGTGCAGGGTAATGCAGCAGTGGCACTGAGGTGGGATTACTGGGGCAAGGTCATTAGGGTGGAGGGTGGGTTGGTTATTGGGGTGCAATTCTTGGATCAACTGCACTCATATATGTTCTATCCATTGTGATGGTGGGTTATGCAAGAATCAGTGTATCACTGAAAGGCATGTTGCTAGTGTATACCAAATTTTGCATTAGCAAGTTGGCATTAATAAAGGTAATGAGCTTTCTGAGTGCTGCTAGACACCTGACTTGTGTCGACTGGACTGTGTTGTTATGCTACTGCAGTATTTGGTGCTGACTCCTTTTGTTGGTTCCTTGGTTTTGGTGGATGCTCAGAGTATAGACAATGTTAGACAGCAGATTGACAGGAGTGATGCCTCTATCATGGAACTGATGGTTTAATTTCTGGTTTCCTTTCCCGGCATAGCCAACAGCTGGTTAACAGGCTGAAGCTGATTGATGTTTCTCCCGACTGTAACCATCCTCCAGCAAGAGAATAGCTGTGCGTACATGTTAAATTAGATTGCCATGATTTATCTGGGTGGATGTGAGGGTTCTCTTTCTGTCCTGAAGGTGCAGAGACTCAGGCATGCTAACAGTGCTAACAGCGCTAACAGTGCTGTAATGATCTGGCATCACACCAAAGCAAACACTCTCCAATCTGTCCCTCAGAGGCATGAAGAAAAACAGCTCGTTGTGATTCAGAAGCATGTTTAGAGCTGCAGAAATCTGTTAGCTGTCTGTTAGAGTCTTCTGGGAGATGATCAACCGCCACCTCCATTAGTAAACAAAATTATTTACGCCTGTTTTATCTGCATATTTCTGCAGTGTCATCATTTTAGCCTCTATATTTAATATTATCATATTCAGCATCTAATCACAGAGGTTAAAAGAAATATCGATTATCCAAGACATGGTTGGTGTCTGGAGTTTGCTTCTGTAGTATTAGCTCTGAAGCTATGAGGCTAATTCAGCTAACAAATAACAGAAGCTGATACCCCATCAATTAGCATCATGCATGCTGGCTCAAACCAGGTTTATTTGGTGATCATGTGGTTTCTGTCTTTGTACGACACACTGTCATCTATAAACATGGACTACAGTACACACAAAATGTAGACTTTGTTATGTGTAGGCATGCAGTCTGCACCGTGCCAATTGGTGGGGTTTAAACTTTCACTAGCTGAATAGCTATTTTAGCTTTGTAGCTCCAGAGCTAAAACTAAAGAAACCAAACATGTCTCGGATGACCTGCTGTGTTTGGGGGTAAGAGGGAGAAAACTGGGTAAATGAGATTTTTCACTGAGCTCTAGCTTTAATGAAGCTGCAGTAGGGCACAGCTGTTCCCCCTCTGATCCCCGCTGGGGTGGTAAGGGAAGTTCCCCACCGTGATCGTAATCAATAATTGATCCTTTAGTCTCAAGGGAGGAGGAGCTTTACTGCTTTTTCTGCAGAAAGGAAACCACCTGAAGACTCAGACCTGAAAAGTGTTCAGCAGTGCGCTGCGCTGAAGCTGAAGTTTTAATCGGCACTCTTTGAAAATGGTTTCTAACGGTTCTATAAGAGTTCATTTAAAAAGACGATATTATTATTATATTTTATATAGAAACATGAACACTCACAAGAACAACTTGCAGGCTTAAATGGTTCTTTGCATGCTGAAGTGGCTCCTCAGACTGAATGTTGATAGAACATTTACAAGAGATATATACTGCTTTATACACTGATATGGTTTGTTCTGCATTCGTGAAGAAACTTCAGGAAAGATAGGTTTTATGTTCATTTGGGAAACTCACCAGAGATACATTTTAAGCAAAGGTTTGTGGACCCCTAATTAAATTTCTGCTCATTGTAGTGCACATTTTGCTGCTGTTGCTCCATTTTGGTCATTTGATTTGAAAGTACCGGTTGTCGTTTACATTGTGTGTTAAAGTTATGGTTAAAGCACCCAAAGAAATGGCGCTAATGTTAGTTGGTTGTGGGTTAGCAATTTGTCACTACAGTTATCAGTCACTGATATGCTAACCACTTACTATCACAGACAGCATTAAACGAGACAAGACAGTACTGGCCTACAGGTCCTGTGTTCCCCACCTGCCCAGCAGAACCAGAGCAACCTCTTCATTCCTTTTCATGCTATTCAACTCCCCGTAAGCTGAAATCAGCTTCTTTTCTTACCGCCTTCTTGTTAGAATTTTTCTGTTTCACTGTAAATGGTGCAGCAGTAACATTGATGCACCTAAAGTGAAATGGGAAATTTTGAACAAAAAGCTGGTACATAAAAAGTCAACATAACAACTTTAGTTCTTTAGATCGTCTCTTCTTTGGCTGTTTCTCAGCTATCTCTCCTTCTTGACGAAGCATTGAGTTCACCATGTAGCCCCTCCGCCTCCCCTTGTCCTGTGTACAAGCATGAATGTTGCTGACTGGCTGGAAGCATGTCAGGAAGTTTGGTTCGAGCCACTTTATTTGCCATTTACAGATCTAGGGCTGTGTAGCAACACTGGATTTAGTTTCCAGCATGCTCACAGAACAGACAGAGATCAGTGAGGGGATATTCACTGAATTTAGTAAAACGCGTACTGGATTGAAATGGTATACTGCCCCTTTAAATGTGTTAACTGATTTACACTGAGAAAACCCCAGGGGTGTTCTGACTTGTATGACTGTATATGATGAAGAAGGACTATAGAACCTCAATTAGATGTTTTTTCTCGAAATGCTTTTATTTACGTCTGTGTTTTTCTGCTGTGTTCTCCGTCTGCGTGTCTAACACCATTTCTTCGAATGTGTGGTGGCTGAGAGTGTGCGAGTCGCTGTTTTCACCTCCATCTAACGAGGTTCGGCGCCAATATGAAAACACAGAAATGCAGACAGCGCCACGTTCCGTCTACGCCGCTATTTTTAAACCCGTTTGAGACCGGAGTGAGTGTGTGATGTGTGTGTCCCAGAAGCTCTCATTAGAGACTCCGCTTGTGAGTAAATGACACACATTTCTGTAGCACTAATAAATGATGGAAGAGCAGCTAAAACCTTTACATATATATACTCCACAGAAGTCAAAGACCCCAATACATTTATTTCAATTCCAGTCAAAACAGCCATTAAGCACCATTTATTCAGCAAGGAGCAGAGAACATAGTACTGTAATTGCAGAGCTCTGTGTGTTTAACAGGAAATGACTGAATTATGAACAGCTAAATATGATATTAGATGCATGAGTGTATAGTGAGTGCACTCTTTACCTTTATTTCAGCTTCCTTTCTTTTCGTTTGACTCACTTTTCATCTGCAGATAGACCTTAGTTTAGCATTTAATTGCTGCTCACCAACCAAGCATTCCCAAACACATTCAGTGATGATGAGAACACCAGCAGCTTCTTTGTTTGACGTGTGAGTGCTACTTTATAACCACACATCCCTTCAGACAGCGTTGACCTGTCTTCTCACAGTGGAAGGATGGACAAAAACACCTGTGGATGTTTCAGCTCTGAAGGAAGAGTGGAGCTTAATGTTCTCCTCTTTGTCCAAGATGAAAGCTTTAAGTTCTGTTTATCTATATGAGACAGTTCTGGTGGTCTGGCAGGATTTCCAGGTGGTTGTTAGGAATCCCACTTTTTTTGTAACTTTCAGTTTTTGAACTCCAGTTTTGGAAACAGCACTCGAAACTGGATTATTTTAACGCCTTATTTTAATGCCTAATTGTCTGTAGTGTTTATTAATATTATCTGTAGTGCATGGATTCCCCTTAAATGGTATTAAATTAAACATAAAGCACTGAGAAATATTTTCTATACAGCTTACACGTCTCTGAATTTAGCTGAATTACGAAATGCAGATGGAACATTATCTTATCAATTAGCAAATTTTAAACTAGAGAACCTGTGCCTGTGAAACTACTTTTAGATATTGCTCACACCTGGTCTTCATAGGCACTATACAGGGTAGTGCTGGCTCAAGTTTTGGGGCCAATAACCCACCAATCCTTGCAATGCTTGAGAAAAGTCCCTGTGATGAAGGTGCAAAGAACAGTCAACTGTAAAAGAGTTTAAAACACTTTTAAAATTGTATTTTTATTTTTCATTTATTTTATCACAGTTTAAATTAATTTACACTGGTCTTTTTTTACTCACTAGTCACTGGCCTAAAAGACACAGGCCTAATAGACAATGGCCTAATAGACAATGGGCTAGTAGACACTGTCCTCATAGACACTGGCCCAATAGACACTGGCCCAACAGGCTCTGGCCCAATAGACAATGGCCCAATAGACTCTGGCGTAATAGACACTGGCCTAATAGACACTGGCCCAATAGACACTGACCCAATAGAAACTGGACTAATAGACACTGGCCCAATAGACACTGGCCTTATAGAAACTGGACTAATAGAAACCGGACTAATAGAAACTGGCCTAATAGACACTGGCCCAATAGACACTGACCCAATAGAAACTGGACTAATAGACACTGGCCCAATAGACACTGGCCTAATAAACACTGGACTAATAGACACTGGCCTAATAGAAACTGGACTAATAGACACTGGCCTAATAGAAACTGGCCTAATAGACACTGGCCTAATAGAAACTGGACTAATAGACACTGGCCTAATAGAAACTGGACTAATAGACACTGGCCTAATAGAAACTGGACTAATAGACACTGGACTAATAGACACTGGCCTAATAGAAACTGGCCTAATAGACACTGGCCTAATAGAAACTGGACTAATAGACACTGGCCTAATAGAAACTGGACTAATAGACACTGGCCTAATAGAAACTGGACTAATAGACACTGGCCTAATAAACACTGGACTAATAAACACTGGCCTAATAGAAACTGGACTAATAGACACTGGGCTAATTGAATCAATTTCACCATTTCCACCACTGACTGACTCATAAAGTAACAAGCAGTGACAGTAGAAGAGTCACTGTATGTACTTCAGCTCTTCTTTTTTCTAGTAGTGTCTAAGCAGTAATTTAAAGAAACTAATCAAAACTGACTTAAATTTACTGTGAATTTCTCCATTTGCTGTTGAAGTTTGGTGGTAATTAAGTCACCTTTACTGTTGAAGCTTATAGTCCCAAAGACAAAGCCTGAGCTTCAGCTGATCTGAAACACTGGCAGAGTGAAGCTGCACTGCAAGCAGTCCAACACTAATAGGCTACTAGCCTGAGCTTTACCTGACTTTATGGTTCAGTGCGACAGATTGTGTCTTCCCCTTATCCATTGGAACCTCTGGAAAACTGTACAGAACTTTATTAATTGTATGATAATGTTTTTAGAATAAGTAGTTACTGGTCTACGATTCTCACCCATATGTCTTTCATTGAATTAGAAGCTGCTGTTTTGTTTTGTGCACTCTTTGGTTTAAGTCATTGCCAATGACTGTGTCCCAGATACACACTAAACACTACTAACTGCCCTCATAGTGGAGTAGATAGAATGCTGGATGAATGCTGGAAGCACGGATAATCTAATTATGTGTCATGATGTTTAGCTGTCCTGCGGTTTGCAATAGTGCAACATTTTAAAAAAGACTGAAAACTATGAGTGTGAGTATCAGAGCCACGGTGCTGATGCGTGTTAAGGTCTGTGTGTGTGTGCGTGTGTGTGTATGTGTGTGTGTGTGTGTGTGTGTGTGTGTGTGTGTGTGTGTGTGTGTGTGTGTGTGTGTGTGCGTAGATGAACAGGGCTGATGATTCTCAGAGACATTTTAACTGCCACTGAGTCCTAGAGACGGGGCTGGAGCCTGTTGCCACGGATACGGCTCTTTGTCTTAGGTGATCTCAAACACCTCCCCTTTCATTCTCTCTCTCCTTCCTGCTCACTCTCTTTCTAGCTCTCTCATTCTCTCTCACTCTTTTCTTGCTTGCTTTCTTTTTCCCTTTATTGCTGTCTTTTCTCCTTTTCTGAAAGTTAGCTGGTGTCCCAGTGTAAATGATGGGAATATCCAGGGATATAACAGTTTCCTAACCCTGACCCTGATACCCTCTAACCCCTATCCTCCCTATTTCCTATACCCTTAAACCCCCAGTCCCTATTCCCCGTAACACATGTCCTTACTACTTGCTATCCTTTCAGGGGCTGTCCTCTCTAGCCCTCACAATTCCTAGTCCATGTACCCCATATATGCATCCTTTCCAGTACCTTTCCTCTCAAACACCTAGCTATTCCTTAATCCCTAGGCCCTATCCTAAATTGCCCCTACAGATCTTAGCCTTTATCTTTGTTAGCTTTTATACTCCTTAGCCTATCATCTTTGGCCAGTCCTTCTTAGCCCTATCCTCCTCAGCCCACATCCTCCTTAGCCCTATACCCCATAGCCACTACAACCCTTAGCCCCTATCCTCCATAGCCCTTAGCCTCCTTAACCACTACACCCCTTAATCCCAGGATTCTGTTGTGGTATAAAGTCCCCAGCTCATGGCCAAGTGAAACTCTAAAGATGCCATGCTTATAGCCTAGTCAGAATCTGCTACTGTGATTAGAAGTGTAGCAGCTAACAGGCATATCAATCTCCATTGTTGTGATGCAAAGTCCCCAGCCTATATTGCTGTGAGAAATGGCTGAATCAAACTCTGACAATGGGTAATAAGTTCCTCAGCTCGTACCCAAATCAGTCTCTGTTGTTGCAATGCAAAGTCCTCGGCTCATGGCCTAGTCCAGCTCTTCTGTCACTGTAAGAAATGATCCGACTCACAGGCTAATCAAATTTTGATAACCATGGTGGAAAGTGTCCCAGCTTAAGACCAAATCAAACTCTCTGTCATGATGCCAAGTCTCCAGCTCACAGCCTAGTCCACCTTTCTATCACTGTAAGAAATGTCATGGCTTATAGCCTAGTCAAACACCACGACCACAGTGAAAACTGTCTGACTCGCAGCCTAGTCGAGTTCTGTTGTTGCACTGCAAGGTCTCAAGGCCTAGCCAAGCACCACAACCACAGTGGGAAACATCCCGGCTTACGATCAAGTCAAGTTCAGCTACCATGGTGAGAAGTGCTTAGCTTGTAGCCAAGTGTATCATGTGATCTAAAATGCCCTGCTCATGGCCCAGTCACATGCCACTATGGCAGTATAGATTCTCCCGACTCACAGCCTTGTAAAATTTCGCTACCATGGTAAAAAAAAATAAAAACATCCGGGCTCATGGCCCAGTCCGACTCTGTCACTGTGATGCAAGGTCTTTCAGGTTGTTCTCAGTTAATAACAGAAGATTCCCGAACCGGCAGGGAAAGTTCCTACCAAAGCATCACTTATGAGTGATCTGCGAGCTTGCAGTAAACAGACAATGTATATGAGCTGATGTGGTTGCTGAGCTCTGTTTGTTTTTTAATGTGTGTAATATCTGTTTTGCTCCTTGACTCCTCTGTTTCACTCCGTTTGAGTATATGATCCTGGCCACCATCATCGCTAACTGCATTGTTCTGGCACTGGAGCAACACCTGCCTGCTGAGGATAAAACACCGATGTCCAAAAGACTGGTAAGAGTCATTACAGACACATTCACCATAACAAACATAGAGCTGTAGGTTCTCCTGTGTTGTATCTAGACTTGTTTCCAAAAACACCTAACATGAGGGTCCTCTGCACAGAGGAGGGGAAATTATTTTGGGGAAAAAGAGATTTTATTTAATATACACTAATCATCAAAACAGTAGTTAAACCCAGAAGGAATCTGCCCACAGGAATGAAACTTGGTGGGTAGGTTTGGTATTACGAGACATGCGAATGAGGGGCTTTATTGCTGTACCTGACCGACCCAACGGCAGACATTCAGTGAGCAGTGATGCCCTCCATGAGTCATTCTGTTAGTCCCAGCACCACCACAGAGGACTACATGCATGCAAACTCTTAAGACGACATAACACCACACCCACGTCACTAAAGACTTTAGTGGTTTTGTGTCAGACTGTCATGGAGGGACTCAGAATGGCAGTGGGTCATCCTCAAGGAGAGTCTCACTGTGCCTTTGTGGAGACGACCAACAAACTAAAGCTGCATGGATTGGATTACTGTTACACAGGATGTGGGGACAGGTTGCAAATGCAAGTCTTTAATGACAAAACATAAAATAAAACCAAAGAAACTAAACAACTGAGATACAAATGAACCGGGCTTCAAAAACAACGGACATGGACAAACAAAATCAACCACCTAGGAGACAAAAGACCAGCAGGGATACAAAACACCCAACAAGAACAAAGGGCACGACATGGGGTATAACACAACTAGGGCTGACGAGAGACACCTGGGAAAGGGGCGGAGCTAGAAACAAGGGACTTGACTAGAGGGCGGAGACAGGAGGAGCACAGGACCAAAACAAACAGAAGCACATGGAACAGAGTGACAGACAGCACTTGGACATGACAGGACACGGCAGGGTGTGACAATTACCACAGGACACAAATAGGAAACTCTGCAACTCCATGCCGAGACTTTTGGTTTGGTAGATGTCTGGTAACCTTTATTTTCCCTCTAAATAGAGTTCCAATCTGACACTTCCTTCTAGGTGTAACTATTATTTTGATGAGTGTACAAGTCATGCTTAGTTGTCCATTCATATTTCTGCCTTGTTGGGATTTAGATACATACTCAAGTGAGCTCTGCCATTAGTTAGGACTTTATAAGCTGGACTAAAGGCCTTGTACTTTATTGTAACTGCCAACATAATTAGGAAGTGAAGGAGAACAAATTAATTAATAGTGTAAGCAGGTTCTGGTCAGTTGTTGGGAATTAACAATAGTGGCAGCAGCTCTTTACTGAAGGCCTGACTACAAAACTAATACAGACAAGGCTAAAGATGAAGAGACGCTTTTCGTCTTTAGGTGAGAGATTTATCCCGTGGATTTATATTACCATGGTTACTACTTCACCCACAATTTATGAGCTTCTGTCTCTCTTGACTAACTACAGATGCGGCACTGCTCTACCTCAGGGTGACGCTGGCTCACTCAGTTGATCCTTTATAGACCAGCAACTGTACCTATACTTGGGATACATCTGAAAAGCTGGACAGTAGAGCTCAGCATATTTGTAAAAATAACTTTTTACAGGAATTTGGTGGACAAGGTGAATTATTACTCATTTCTCAAACTGAAGACGGAAGAGAAGATGTGTAAGATCTCAGTTAATGTGTGTAAGAACTACCAAACTAGACTAGAGCCTATTCAGAAGCAGAAGTGATAAACCAAACATTTTGTGTCCATTAAAGTTGTGGTAATTAAGCAGCTGGCCGATGCTGAATTAGCGAGTCAGCATGCGACACCCCAAATACCAGAGGGTAAATCACTTTGATGTAAACTGCAAATTAATTCCAGGAAAAGTGATCACAGTACTGTACAGTGGTGTAACCCCAACCTATATGTTAACATTAGACTGCCTTTTAAAATGTTTAAAAATGCTAAGCTTTAAAAATTCAAAGCAGGTTGTGAAGAGCTCATTGGGAAGTGGTTGAGATATGTAAGTTATGGGCAAAACCAAGAAAATCTGTCAGTTCTGTCAGTTTAGGGCTGACATTGGCAGGAAACTGTGTCTCTCTGTGAGTCATGGTTGTACAGATGTGTCAGACTCTACATATTTTAAAAAAATGAGGTGCTTAATAAAAACGTTAAGGCCCTAGTACAGTTGTCCCCCCTGACCCCCTGTAGGTAACCCCCCCCAAGCTCTGCTTCACACAAACACTAGTACATTTTCCTGTGACGGATATCTGACTGACACTATGTTCATTCAGTTCATCTAAAACCACTGATTCACTGAAACTGATTCATCTCTCAGTGCTGAAAAAGCTGAAGTGGACGTCCACCCACACACAGAGGAATATTATCAAGCAGTTTAATCTTTATTGTTGCACACTCTCTCTCTCTCTCACTCCTTGTTCTCTCTCTCTTTCTGTCCCCCCCATCTCTGTCACACACAGACACACACACACACTACATATAGTACTATTGAAAAGTTTGAAATTGCTTTTCATATTAATCAGGACTATTGCTCTGATATAGCTACCATGTCAGTACTCATGCCGATACTGATGCTTCACCCCTCTCTTTGCAGTGCCCCCTAGCGCCGATTCCACCAGCAGAATGGAAATGTATCTGATATTTTACACTCATGTTTTTATATACAATATTGTTAACCACCGTAAGATGACCTCAAGTGACCTACAGAAAGACTGGCGGGTGGCTGGGGTGAAATTCAGAGCGAGCATGGTTGAAAAAACAGGCTCCTGGAGGCTCATTAGTCATTTCCTAAATAAACAGATCTAAAATGCAATATCTGATCTGGAATGTGGAAGACACCTTTCCAGTCCTGTTGAGAATTAAACAGAACAGCTCATTTTGGTCAAACACAAACCCAGAAACTGTAAAACTCTTAAATTCTTCCAGAACTGTATATAACAGCCACTTCAAACAGGCATTTAACAGCCCAGCCCAGCTCAGTGGTCTGAACGTAAGCCAGGATGGTTCCACATGACACGCAATACACAGACAAACTCTCACACGAAGCCCACCATCCACAGACAATTTAACCAACAGCAACTAATGTCTCTAGCAACTACAACAACAGCTATTACAACAGCGTGGCACCACCCAGGAGCCACTTTGCATGGCCACACCCCCTACCTTCCTCACGCAGCGCAGAGGCTGTGCCAAATGGCACAATTTGTTGCAGCATCTTAGCAAAAAAAAGGCATGTGAGACGCCAGCAGGACCCTAACTAACCCCCGCTAACTCACCCACAACCTAAGACAAAACAACACCGCAACATTAACACACAAGACCATTTAAGCGGTTGGTGTGTCCTTTTTTAAAACAGAATAAACGGTTTGTATTTCATACATAGTTCAGTTTTGTCTTTAACCCATCAGGTGCATTTATTTTAACCTCAGTTTACTAACATTAGCTAGTTTAGCCAGTGCACTGTGTGGACAGGCCGCAGGGTTAGGGGTGATCATGTTTATCAGTTTGATTAGTGATCTTGTTAGCGGTCACGCCGGACTTAACATGGTCAGAGACCAACACTGTCATCAAACATTGTCACTTGAGGCAGAAGAATAAAGAAAGGCAATAAGCTTTTTCATGTGAGCCATCATAGCTTAACACAGGCAGCAACACATTGGAGGTGTGTGATTATTTCACGTTAGAGACCTGCAGGTTTAAAATAGCTTACTGCAAAATCCACTCCAAATCCATAACAGCGGTATTTAAAGGACTTCAGTACATCAGGCCTGATTAAGCCTAAAGGCTTGTCCTAGCTCTGAGACTGTTTAAATACCAAGGTCTCCAAGCTGATGGCCTTCACTCGAGCTGAGTGTTTGATTTGTGACACGGAACACTGCTTTCACCAAAATACACTATTCCTAAAGCGGACCTGTAATAATATCGGCTTCTCTTGGCATCTACCCAGTAGCGAGGTTAGATACAGTTAATACTGGTATTGAAACTGGATGCTGAGCCTGTGCGAATGGAGGTAAAGGTTTCTGTAAAGGTTAATTAAAGCAATTAAAGAATTCAGTTAATGAAATTAAGCTGAATTAAAGCCACGTTTCTGTCAAATCCCTCGTGGTCCCTGTCCAAACACAAAAAGACCTGTCTGACCTTTTAGGTCACATAATATCTGCGCTATTTTGGAACCAGCGACAAGATGTTCAAGGGTACGACACTGTGGGTCACTTGTTCACTGTGACTGAGTTTATTTCTCCACAGGTTTATTCACTCCTGACTCTTTCTTTCCTGTAGGAGAAAACTGAGCCGTACTTCATCGGGATGTTTTGTTTTGAAGCTGGAATAAAGATTGTGGCACTGGGATTCGTGTTCCATAAAGGATCCTACTTGAGGATCGGCTGGAATGTGATGGACTTCATCGTGGTGCTGAGCGGGTGAGGGTTTAAATCTGTGATGTGGAATCGTTTAGCTTGGTGTTTTAGTATGTATGGACTGCTGTGTGAGCGCCGGTTACTTATGAAGTGGACTCTGCTTCACTCCGCTGGTGGTAGAAGGGTTAATACGTTGTGGGTGTGATGAACTGGATTAAGAACAGCTGCTCCAGATTATGTGATTAGATCTCGTTAATGGGATTTGCACTCTTGCAGTGTGGTGTGTTTAGTTATCGAGTATTGAGTATCAGTGGTTGATCAGTATTGATCAGTGTGGACCTAATCACTCTGTAGAGGATTCACTCTCTGATCAAGGCTTCATTTGGAGTGGAGATCGCCTGATTATGTTTCTCTCTCTTTCTCTCTCTCCCTCCCTTTTTCTCTGTCTTCAGTCTCTCTGTCTTTAGTCTTCAGTCTCTCTATCTCACCTGTCTCCCACTCTCTTCAGTATCTCTCTCTCACTTCAGTCTCTCTTTCTCTCTTTCTTCCACACTGGTCACTCTCTCGCCAGTCACTTTCACTCTTCAGCCTCTGTTGTCTCTCTCTAACCCATCTCTCATTTCAGTGTCTGTCTGTCTTTCTCTTGCTTGTTTCTGTGTCCTATTTCCATTTCTACCCTATCTCTTTCTTTTCTCTATGTTCTTTCTGTCTGTTCTTTCATTCCATGTCTGCTTATTTCTTTACTTTCTCTCATTTTTTCTTTGAATTCTCTCATTCTTTTCTCTCATTCTTCAGTCTGTGCCTCTCAACTATCTTTTTCACTCTCTGAATCTTTTTCCTTTCTTTCTTTCTCTCTCTACTTTCTTTCTTTTTCTTTTTCTCTTTCTTTCTTTCTTTCTTTCTTTCTTTCTTTCTTTCTTTCATTCTTTCTTTTTTTCTTTCTTTCTTTCTTTCTTTCTTTCATTCATTCTTTTTTCCTTTCTTTCTTTCTTTCTTTCTCTACCTATAGCTCTCTTTCCCATATTACCCATTCGATTGTATATTGTATGTGCTCTGTACTGTTACTTTATTCATCATTAATTAGTTCATCTGCACACAAAAATAGATCTAGAACCCAGAGAAAGTACACACACACACACACACACACACACACACACACACACACACACACACAGAGTGTTCTAAATGAATTATTAATGTCTGTCACAGTGTTAAGTACAAAGAGAGATGGGGTTCTGGGTTCTTAGAGAATTTTACATGATTCCACTTCCACTCAATTATTAATGAACTCTCCAGCTTTATGAGGAGAGAGAGTCAGAGAGAGAGAGAGAGAGCAAGAGAGAGGGGCTCTAAGATGAGCAGATACAGTCATACATGCGGCGTTTGGTGGTGAGGTTGCGCTGGGTGTAACAGAAGTGAGTCATTAGAAGCTGAAAGCAGCTGATAGAGGGACACTCAGTGTCAGTGATGATGTGGATGGTGGGGTGGTGGAACTGTGTAATTAATAACTGAAGGTCGGTACCGGAGCTCAATTCATCTCCTTCTTTCTGTTTCTTTCCTTTCTCACTGTCTCTTCACTACTCAGACTGACCGATGGATTACAGGCTTTCAGCCAGTTGATTAGAAACTGAGGCGCTTTCATACCTGGACCATTTAGTGTCTGAAGTGAACTCAGACTGCTGAGTCATTTTTTGTGTACATGTGAACATGGCAAACAAGCTCTATATGGTCCCATAAATGAACAGAACTTTGTGCTATGATTATTTGTGCATTGAGGTAATAAAACAGCCCCAGTCTGGTAAAGACCTCTAAGCAAGGTCTTTATTAATGCAGTGAGGGTTCATTGATAGTACAATTTTAGTACAGTGAAGCCTTCTTTATAATTGTGAGGTTTCATTAAAAGAGCTTAGTTGTTAGTACAGTAAAATTTCTTTCACAGAGCTATGTCCTTAGTACAGTGAGGTTCCATTGACAGAGCTATGTCTTTAGTACAGCGAGGTGTCATTACCAGAGCTATGTCTTTAGTACAGTGAGATTTCATTAACCAAGCTATATCTTTAGTACAGCGAGGTTTCATTAATAGAGCTATGTCTTTAGCACAGCGAGGTTTCATTAACCAAGCTATGTCTTTAGTACAGTGAGGTTTCATTAACAGAGCTATGTCTTTAGTACAGTGAGGTTTCATTAACCAAGCTATGTCTTTAGTACAGTGAGGTTTCATTAACAGAGCTATGTCTTTAGTACAGTGAGGTTTCATTAACCGAGCTATGTCTTTAGTACAGTGAGGTTTCATTAACAGAGCTATGTCTTTAGTACAGTGAGGTTTCATTAACAGAGCTATATCTTTAGTACAGCGAGGATTCATTGACAGAGCTATGTCTTTAGTACAGCGAGGTTTCATTGACAGAGCTATGTCTTTAGTACAGCAAGGCTCCATTAATAGAGATATGTGTTTAGTACTATGAGATTTTTTTAACAGAGCTATGCTTTTAGTACAGTGAGGTTTCATTAACAGAGCTATGTCTTTAGTACAGTGAGGTTTCATTAACACAGCTATGTCTTTAGTACAGCGAGGTGGCACTCACAGAGCTATGTCTTTAGTACAGCGAGGTTTCACTCACAGAGCTGTCATTAGTACAGTGAGGTTTCATTAACAGAGCTATGTCTTTAGTACAGTGAGGTTTCATTAACACAGCTATGTCTTTAGTACAGTGAGGTTTCATTAACAGAGCTATGTCAAAGCAACATCTTTAATCCAGTGATGCCTTTTTAGTACCTCCAGGTTTTTCTTTAGTGCAGTAAGGCCTTTATTAGTACAGCGAGGCTTGATTAATAGAGCTGCTTCTTTAGTATGGCAAGGGCGTTTTTAATAGTACAGGGAGGCTTCATTAACAGAGCTTCTTTTTTAGGACAGCAACGCCTTTTTTAGGACAGCAAGGCTTAATTATTAGAGCTGCTGCTTTACTACAATGAGGCTTGATTATTACAACTGCTTTTTTAAAATGTTGAAGGCTTTTTCAAAGGCTTTAGTACATCAAGGTGTTTCTAATGGTTTGTTAGTACAGAGGACTACTGAAGTGACAGCTCTTGCCCCATGACGCGCATTAAGTCATGTCAAATTGTACAGAGTGAACCATAGGTCATTGATCAGTGGCAAAGTTTCTTTATTAGTCTTCAGTTTAAATCTGTGATGTGTACTGTGTGTTTTATATGTGAAATGTTGCTTGTTAGGTGATTGACTGGCTTTTGCACTCTCTCTCTCTCACTCTCTCTCTCGCTGTCTCTCTCTCTTTCTCTGTTTCAGCCTTGTCATCTTTTTTCTCTATTTCATCAAAGCAGTGCAGCTTTATTAGAATTTGATGGAGATGATGAGGTTTGGGGAAATCAGTTGATGAGTCACCGATGGCCGTTAGATCTTAATGAGGAGAAACATGCAGACAGAGTGAGAGCTGTGTGTGTGTGTGTGTGTGTGCTTCAAACATATTACCGTGAGCCAAAATGCCCAGTGTGATACAGAAGAAACAGCATGGGTATTGGTATTCATTGGTGCGTCTAACTTGGTAAGTTATTAGTTCTAACAGTCAGTGTATTTAATGACTCTATCGCAGTTGAGGTTTTAGATTCCATTTTTACCCACACTGTTGATTATTTATAGGTTATGAGTTTTGCTGATGAAGACATTTTGATGAAGCTGGACTGCAGTTATGTGGTGTAATACTGTCAGATTTTTTTTTCTTTTACGATGCAGTAATAACAGAAGATATTCCTGTAGGTTGTCACAATCTCTCAGAATGAGCATGTGAATTATACAGTATGAACATTATAGGGCACTTTTTACATAAAACAATAGAAGCCAAATTGCCCCTTGCACTTCCTGTAGTGTATTACAGTCTGTCAGAATGACTGTGTAAGTCATATGAACGTTTTAGAGCACTGTTTAAATTTAACAATAGAGGTATGTTGCCCTCTACTCTTCCTGTAGTGTATTACAATCTGTCAGAATGACTGAATGTATTATGTAAACATTACAGAGGACATTTTTGAGTAAATGACTTGTCAACTAATCTTTTCCATCCTGTTTTGCTGATACGTTCGTGAACATGGGTTTTGCGCATGTTTTCAATCACACTTTTATGTTTATGGTTTTGTTTATGAGCGTGTTCTGGGCTTTTTGTGTGTGTGTGTGTATGTGGAGGAAGTAAAGATTAGCTCAGTGTGGTGTCTGGGTTGAGGGGCTGTGATTGTGGAGCGTGTATGTGCGTGTGGGTGGATGAGTGGATTGCTGCTGTCTTAAAGCTTAAAGCCTGTTATCTGCAGCCTCAGGACTCCACTCATTTAAATGTAAATGCAGTGCTTGCGCTCTCAGGCCGGGCCTCAGGCCCACAAGCAGCAGCAGCTAAAGCGGGAAAAGGAGGAGGGCTGGTCCTGCCGGCGTTAATGAGCACTGCTGTCTCACATGCACATACAGGCCTTTCATTAGCCCGCTGCACTGCTAGTCCACTCACTTCTGCCAGCCGTTTAAGCATCACGCATTAACACTTACACGCTTCACTGTACCGTGTATTATGAGACATATGAGAAAATAAAGGAAAAGGAATTAGCTGCCCGATTTGCCTTTACCCCAACCAGATAAGTCCAGCGTTAGCTAACATCAACATGTATGGCATTAGGGGAATGCATTATTCCACAGCAACTGACAAAAGTGCTTTGTTGCCTTCTCTGAGAATGTATCATAGCTAGCACATACAGGCAAACTAGTCTTGAGCTAAGATGCTACCATAAACAAGAGTCAGTGCAGATACCTAGAAAGGGCATTACAGTGGTGCACTGCTAGAACTTTAATCAGTGTTTTGACAGAGAGTAAGGGAAGTCTGGTCCACCACCCATGATGGGAGTGCATTTTTTGATTGCTTCTAAGAGGCAGTGAGCGAAGTTCGAGCCATTGCCAATAGATATAGAGGGTCTGGTCAAATTTTGCCATTATAGGCAGGCAAGACAAATCATATTTTTGGTCTTAGAAATAAAGACATTGTTAAAAGCCACAAATGAAAATCAAATTACCTCCACATGTGCGGCATGTGGAAAAGTAGCAAAACCTTCAGTTACAAAACAGACATATACGCACCTCACAGTCTGTTCTGTTCTACATTACTAGCCTGCAAAACTCATAAAACCTGACAGCTATGGTATAGTGAAGTACTGCACACAGGGGGCAGTATGCAGTACAGTCACAAGTCCTGGCATACAGTGTAGCATACTAATGCAGTCACATGACCAGTTACCTCATTGCTCAGTCCACCTAAAATATGTTTAGCCTAGATATTACATTTACATTTACATTTACGGTATTTAGCTGACGCTCTTATCCAGAGCGACTTACAAGGTTAATCACATTACAGGTAGGCCAATGTAGTGTTAGGAGTCTTGCCCAAGGACTCTTATTGGTGTAGCACAGCATAGTCACTCAGACCGGGATATTACTCGACTGTGTCACTCTAAAACTCAACCCCTGTAGTGAGTTCATCTTTTATTAAACGTAGTAAACTTAAACCTGTATATTTTAGCTTACTTTTTTTTTTTGCTCATTCTGTGAAAAATATATCCCACTACAATCACATGTGGCTGGATTTTGTTCCCCAGCGTAACCAGCCACCATTTTCTGTGGCTGAAGCAGGCTAGGAGCTGCAGCATGATGGGATGCAGTACACCATGAAGATAGCTCCCGAGTACACTAGAAACTTTGAGTGGAGTAGTAAACCATCCGGGTATCTTCAGTGCACTACTGATCTTCAATTTGTTTATTTGTTTAATACACACTACTGTTAGGTAGATTTAGTCCACCGTTAGTGAACACTAGTTTGACCTGCCCACACCTTGAATAGCTGCGTTTTATGGCCTTGTTGCTAGCTAGGCAGTTTACCAAAACTGCTCACCATCTCTTGGTTTTCAAGGTCCTGGATCGGCAAGAGATTTGAGTTCTGTGTCTTTCTGTCATATAGATGCTCGAAGTTTAATCAAATTAGTATTTTAATTTGGTTGCAAATCACTTTTTATTGTCACATCACATTTCCACAGGTGTGAAGGTAAGAGAAGGGGTGCGTAGTCCCTTACAGTACTTAAATACAAACATATACATTAGACAATAAATATATACAATACTAAGTGCAAAATCTATGTTTATACTAATTTACAGTTATGAATAAAGGTTATGAATAAAAGCTATGATATATGCAGATGTACACATTTCCATATAGCACTGGTAAGGCTGAGGTAGATAACAGATGCAGGGCATGGAATATTGACGTGTATACAGCATATACATGCACTACAGGTATACAATATGAATGGAAGATAACAGTAGGTCAGTCTATATACAAGTATAAATATGCTAATGTAAAGTGCAGAGTGATAACTGTCCATGGAGATCACCATTTAGATGTGCTGAACCAGGTCCATTTACCGATGCCTCAGCACTACTGGCGGTTCAGTGGTATGGATCAGGAAACCTCACACATACCAGTTAGACTCCACCTAATACATCATTTCTGTCAACAAACGCAGAAATGATCTACTGTCATTGTGGCGCCTGGTAACATTATGAATGTTATTATGAACATGTCATTGTATGTCTGTGTTGTGCAGCCGTGGGTTGGGCACACCTGATACTGTGTAAACACATGTAATTCAAAATAAACAAAGGCTCTGGTCAAAAACAAAGACCCCACAAAAACGAAAGTAGTCATACGTCACATGTCATAAGCAACACTCTGTGTCATTGGCTGCACTTTGGAAAGGTCAGCGCTAAACTGGGTCCCAATTTAATTTGATTGAACTTTGAGTGCAGCAATAAGGCAGCAAAATGAAGGTGCATGACGCTGGAGGTAGCATGACGTCAGGATGCACTGCCACTGTTTTCTCTGTAGCCATTGCACAAAGCGGTTCTGCTGCTTATAATCTAAAAGGCTCTGATAGTCACCTGTCAGCATCATGCAAACTGCATCGCACACCTGCACCAAATGCAGAGAGTTGTTAAAGGACAAGTTTCCACAGTTAAGCAATAATTGCTGCACGATGCTAATCGGCAGATATATGCTTCCCTTGGTTGATAGACACATCACTAAAACAGAAACTTGCCTTACACGTCTTGGATGATCAGCTACATTTTAGGTAAGCGGGGATACAAGGTGAATTTCATCTGTCCTTTTAATGAGAACAGCGGTGACTCTGCCTGTTTGGATCCTGACGTTCCTCCATGTGGAGATGCTGTTGGGTTTCGTGCTGGCAGGCTGCTGTGAGCTTGTGTCTGTGCGTGGGTGTTTTCCCTCTCAGGACACACAGCTGTCGTCCCTCTGCAGGCCCTGACAGGACTTTACTGTCCGCTATTTTAAACAGCACAGCGCTTGGAGGGACAGCGCTATAATGGAGAGAGGGAGAGAGGGAGGAGAGAGAGATGTGACAGAGCTATAATGAGGCAGACAGGTAGAAGAGCAGTAAGTCAGGTAGGAGAAGGGTGTGATGGACAGTGAGAACATTGCTGGAGGATGAGGAGCACAGTGACCAGAAGATGCTGCTGTTCTGCTGCTTGTGCACTCGCAGTCCTCAGATAAGCAGTGCAGTTAATGTTTTTAAACGCAGGTCATGCTTTCACAGTCCTCCAGGTTCTGGACATTACCCAGACAAGTGTGAGCTAAACATTCCAAAGTTCTAGGTGATTATTTTGGGTAAAAAGTTCCAGGACAGTGTAACTTAATGACACTGAAATGGATAGCAAGTTCTAGCTAATAGCAGGGTGTGAAGTGTGGCACAAATCTCCAAAGTGCTCTGTAATTATTCTGGATAAAACGGAACCAGAAAGTTCTGGGTATTAAAGGACCCATATCATTTTAGGATTTTTAATGTCTCCTGAAGTTCACTCAGGATCTTCTGCTTTATGTACCTTAATAGTCATCATTCATTTACATCTGACCCTTTCACATCCTCTATTTATTCCTTATTAAGACTGCACATTCGCTTGCTATGTGGAATATATTGTTACTGAACAGTTTCCTCGTCTGCTTCTTCTTCTTCTTCTTCTTCTTTTCTGCTGCGTCTCCTGCTTCTTCTTCTTCTGCTGCGATATCGTCTTATTCTTCTGCTACTGCGGCTTCTTCTTCTTCTTCTTTTCTGCTGCTTCTCCTGCTTCTTCTTCTTCTGTTGCGGCTTCTTCCTCTTCTTCTGCTGTGGCTTCTTCTTCTTCTTCTTCTTCTTCTTCTTCTTCTCCTTCTTCTTTTCTGCTGCTTCTCCTGTTTCTTCTTCTTCTGCTGCGGCTTCTTCTTCTTTTTCTTCTTCATCTTCTTCTGCTGCTTCTTCTCCTTCTTCTTCTGCTTCTGCTGCTGCGGCTTCTTCTTCTTCTTCTTCTGCTGCAGCTTCTTCTTCTTCTTTTTCTGCTGTGGCTTCTTCTTCTTCTTCATCTGCTGCGGCTTCTTCTTTTTCTGCTGTGGCTTCTTTTTCTTCTGCGGCTTCTTCTTTTTCTTCTTCTTCTTCTTCTGCTGCTGCGGCTTCTTCTTCTTCTTCTGTGGCTTCTTCTTCTTCTTTTGCTATGGCTTCTTCTTCTTCTGCGGCTTCTTCTTCTTCTTCTGCTGTGGCTTCTTCTTCTTCTGCTGCTGCTGCGGCTTCTTCTTCTTCTTCTTCTTCTTCCTTTTCAGCTGCTTCTTCTTCTTCATCTGCTGCTTCTCCTGCTTCTTCCTCTTCCTTTTCTGCTGCCTCTCCTGCTTCTTTTTCTGCTTCTTCTTTCTCTTCTTTATTTTTGTCTTCTTTATCTTCTACTTCTTCTGCTGTTTGTCTTTTTTTACATCCCTCTTTCCTCTGCATAGAGCCCTATTCATTTTAAACCCCAACCGTTTAACCTACAGCTACCAAACTGCACTACAACTTACTGCACTACTACAAACTACTGATTCAGGATAGATAACCAAACTCTACTCCACCACCATACTGACCCACACTTATGAGTCACTTATCCATTTATGGATATTTGCTTGTTTATTAAAGATGTTTGTGGGCTAATATCTCCTATTCCTACATGTACGATAGTTTATTGTGGCTAATATTATAATTATTATTATTGGCTAATATCTCCTGTTCTTATTCTATATGGTTGGTTGTTGATGAGGTTAACAGACTAATGTCGCCTGTTCTAGTGTGCGGGAGTGTTAGTGTGCTTTATCTCATTAGCTGAAATTGTGCTGAATGTGTTTTGTCATGTTTTTGGTCATGCAAAAACAAAGATATGCAAAAGCAGGAAGGTCTTATAGAGCTCAGGAGGTTAAAAGAGCCCGTATCAACCTGTGTCTGAATCTCTGAGCTGGATTTTGGTGCTTCTGTCACTCAAACGGCTCGGACAGATCAGCTGTCAGTCTTGCTGATGTCTGTGGACATGTGTCCCCTCACGCTGCGCGTCACAGATTTATTTTCAGTGTGGAGAATAACAGTGGAATTATTTGAGACACGCTTAGATGCTGAATTAACCTCCAGTAATCCAGATAAAGATCAGGTTTGTTGGAAACTGCCTGCTGCAAATTGGGCAATAACAAGTTCACTGCATGTCACACTGTGTGGGATGCTGCCAATAAAATCTTGGCTAAATTTGGTGACAGACTGTGTGATGTTATTTGTATTCACACAAGCCAGATTACACAGTGAAGACGGATGCCCTTCAGCTTCTAAAGCAGCTTTTCTTTGTTACTATGGAATTCTCTGGGTTTCTTGGGTTACTCAATACATTCTCTGGGTTCCTCTGGTTTTTACATGGTTTCTCTGGATTAAGGTTTATGTTAGCTGTTACCATGATACCAATACCGTTATACTAAGGGTTACTCTGGACACCTTATGTTTACTGTGGAGTTTGGGATTTTTCTGGGTGTCTCAGGGTTATTTTGGAATTCTAGGACTCTCAGGTTTACTGGACTTTTTTGGGTTTCTTATCATTACTCTTCATTTCCCTGGGTTTTCTCCTGCTTTATCTGTGTATCTCATGGTTACTCCGGAATTCTCTGGAATTTCCGCTCTGTCTTTCTCTATATTTCATTGTTGTTTTTTATTTCTCTGGTTTCAGGGTTGGTCCTGAGTTTTCCCGGTTTTCTGGGTTTTTCTGGGTTATTTTAGATCTGTCTTGGAGTATTAGGTTACTCAAAGAATTCTCTGGGTTGTTCTAATTTCCCTTGGTTTCTCTGAATAAGGATTTTGTTAGCTGGTAGATACCATTATACTTACGCTTACTCTGGGTACCTCAGGGATTCTCTGGGTGTTACTTCTCCTGGTTTCTTTTGATTTTTCGGAGGGGTACTCTGGAAATCTTTGGGTTTCGTGGCTGCCCTGTGGTTCTCTGTGTTTTGGGCTCATGGTTGCTTTTGAAGGGTTTGCTTCTGAGTTGTCTTAGACTCTCCTAGTTTTCTGTGTTAGTGTAGATTTGTCTGATGTTATGGGTTTGCTCAGGGTTGCTCTGTGTTTCTCTGTGTTTTCTGTGTTTCAGGGATGTTTCTGAGTTTTCTCAGAGTTTCCTTGGTTTTCGTTACTCTAGTTTTACTCTAGATTTGTCTAGATTTATTGGATTTCTTGGGCCGCTTTGTGTTGGTCTAGCTTTTCTGGCTTTTATGGTTGCTTCGGATTTCTACGTTTTCTTTCTGTGGGTTTAACAGGGCTTCGCAGAGTCTTTTCAGGGTTTCTCTGGGTTTTTCTGGGTATCTCTGGTGTTCTCAGGGTTTCTGTGGGTTTATCAGGGTTTTGCTCCAGACCAAGAGGAGCCTGTTTCCGTGGCAACGCGTTATTGTGTTGTGCTGCCTCCTGACAACACAGATGGCAACAAGAGCAGAGCCAAGGAACAAAGATACAAATCCAAAGATACAATAATTCAGCACCCACTAATCTCCTTCTCTCTCTCTCTCTCCCTCCCTCTCTCTCTCTCTCTCTCTCTCTCTCTTTCTAAAGCATGTATATTCACAGTAATAATTTTGTGTGTACCCTTTCAGAAACACTGTGTTTATCAACTGACCCTGATACTCTGCCCCGCAGTGGCCAGAGAGCTCTGCCTGGTACATATTAGGTCACCTGTTCCTCATATTATCACACATATGAAATTATTATTATCAAATTATCCAGACAAGAGGGCGACAGAGAGAAAGAAGTTTATGAATTTTGACAAACACCTATTCTTTTCAAGTTAACTTGTACACATTCATTTGTAAATCAGGGCACTGCTGTACATTTAGAGAGAGAAATCAGGGGACTGCTGTACATTTAGAGAGAGAAATCAGGGGACTGCTGTACATTCAGAGAGAGAAATCAGGGGACTGCTGTACATTCAGAGAGAGAAATCAGGGGACTGCTGTACGTTCAGAGAGAGAAATCAGGGGACTGCTGTACATTTAGAGAGAGAAATCAGGGGACTGCTGTACATTCAGAGAGAGAAATCAGGGGACTGCTGTACATTTAGAGAGAGAAATCAGGGGACTGCTGTACATTTAGAGAGAGAAATCAGGGGACTGCTGTACATTTAGAGAGAGAAATCAGGGGACTGCTGTACATTCAGAGAGAGAAATCAGGGGACTGCTGTACATTTAGAGAGAGAAATCAGGGCACTGCTGTACATTCAGGGAGAAATCAGGGGACTGCTGTACGTTCAGAGAGAGAAATCAGGGGACTGCTGTACGTTCAGAGAGAGAAATCAGGGGACTGCTGTACATTTAGAGAGAGAAATCAGGGGACTGCTGTACATTCAGAGAGAGAAATCAGGGGACTGCTGTACGTTCAGAGAGAGAAATCAGGGGACTGCTGTACATGTAGAGAGAGAAATCAGGGCACTGCTGTACATTCAGGGAGAAATCAGGGCACTGCTGTACATTCAGAGAGAGAAATCAGGGGACTGCTGTACATTCAGAGAGAGAAATCAGGGCACTGCTGTACATTCAGGGAGAAATCAGGGGACTGCTGTACATGTAGAGAGAGAAATCAGGGGACTGCTGTACATTCAGGGAGAAATCAGGGCACTGCTGTACATTCAGGGAGAAATCAGGGGACTGCTGTATGTTCAGAGAGAGAAATCAGGAGACTGCTGTACATTTAGAGAGAGAAATCAGGGGACTGCTGTACATTTAGAGAGAGAAATCAGGGGACTGCTGTACATTCAGAGAGAGAAATCAGGGGACTGCTGTACATTCAGAGAGAGAAATCAGGGGACTGCTGTACATTCAGAGAGAGAAATCAGGGGACGGCTGTATATTTAGAGAGAGAAATCAGGGGACTGCTGTACATTCAGAGAGAGAAATCAGGGGACTGCTGTATATTTAGAGAGAGAAATCAGGGGACTGCTGTATATTTAGAGAGAGAAATCAGGGGACTGCTGTACATTCAGAGAGAGAAATCAGGGGACTGCTGTACATTCAGGGAGAAATCAGGGGACTGCTGTACATTCAGGGAGAGAAATCAGGGCACTGCTGTACATTCAGGGAGAAATCAGGGGACTGCTGTACATTCAGGGAGAAATCACAGGGCTGATGTACATTCAGAGAGAGAAATCAGGGGACTGCTGTACATTCAGGGAGAAATCACGGGGCTGCTGTACATTCAGAGAGAGAAATCACGGGGCTGCTGTACATTCAGAGAGAGAAATCAGGGGACTGCTGTACGTTCAGAGAGAGAAATCACGGGGCTGCTGTACATTCAGAGAGAGAAATCAGGGGACTGCTGTACGTTCAGAGAGAGAAATCAGGGGACTGCTGTACGTTCAGAGAGAGAAATCACGGGGATGCTGTACATTCGGGGAGAAATCAGGGGACTGCTGTACATTCAGAGAGAGAAATCAGGGGACTGCTGTACATTCAGAGAGAGAAATCACGGGGATGCTGTACATTCGGGGAGAAATCAGGGGACTGCTGTACATTGTTCTATATTAGATATGATAACTATAACGGAAAATCTCATATCCCACTCAGTTTAGCTCTTCTTAAGATGTGAGCTAAAGGTTAACTTGCAGGATGGTAAAGCTCTATGAGGAGGGTTTATGATCAGTACAGTAGAATAAAGTGGACAGAGATGCTGTAGAGTGAAAATAACTCTTAAGTGAGGGGAACTTGTACATTTACTTCAGCAAGCCATACAGAAATGTGAGCTAAGTGATGAAACAGTGGACTTGGTGACCTTCACGACAGTTTAAGACTGAAGTAGAACGGTGGGATGATGTAAGTTACAGAGGTTCAGCATGACTAACAGCTACATACAGTCACTAAAGCCTTACCCAATCCATCATATCGGGCTTAACAGGGGAAGCTGGAGCTGTCCTCACCCTTATTGTTGCCTGATATTTCAGTATTCTGATGTTTAAGTATTTTCATGTTGAGTATTCTGATATTCTCAGTATTGTTCAGTGTATTCAGTATGTTGGTGCTCAGTATTCTGATTTTCATTATTCTGGTGTACAGTACTCTGATGTTCAGTATTCTGGTGTACAGTACTCTGATGTTCAGTATTCTGCATTTCTGTGCATTTCTTTCTCTCTCTCTCTCTCTCTCTCTCTCTCTCTCTCTCTCTCTCTCTCTCCCTCTCTCTCTCTCTCTCTCTCTGTTATCACATGTGTGATCTTAAATACAGTAACATAATTTTACCATTGGGATTTTGCTGAACTGGGTCGCCCCAGAAACATTTCCCCCACCAGGCCCTACTGTAAGAGAACCCGTCTATTTATACTTACAAAAGTAAAATCTGGTACTTATATTCTTGTGTGTGTGACTGCATGGTTGCCATATGGTTGTAAGGTTGCTGTGTGATTGACTGTAGGGTTGCTGTATTATTGTTTGTATGGATGCTGTATGATTGGCTGTATGAATGTTGTGTGATTGGCTGTATGGATGCTGTGTGATTGGCTGTAGAATTGCTGTGTGATTGGCTGTATGGATGCTGTGTGATTGGCTGTATGGATGCTGTGTGATTGGCTGTAGGATTGCTGTGCGATTGGCTGTAGGATTGCTGTATGATTGGCTGTATGAGTGTTGTGTGATTGGCTGTATGGATGCTGTGTGATTGGCTGTATGGATGCTGTGTGATTGGCTGTATGAATGCTCTGTGATTGGCTGTATGAATGTTGTGTGATTGGCTGTATGAATGTTGTGTGATTGGCTGTAGGGGTGCGGTGTGTTTAGTTGTAAGGATGCTGTGTGACTGGCTGTAGGTAGGCTGTGTGATTGGCTGTAGGGGTGCGGTGTAATTAGTTGTAAGGATGCTGTGTGACTGGCTGTAGGATTGTTGTGTTATTTTGTGTAGTGGTGCGGTGTGATTGGTTGTAAGGATGCTGTGTTATTGGGTGTAGGGGTGCGGTGTGATTGGTTGTAAGGATGCTGTGTTATTGGGTGTAGGGGTGCGGTGTGATTGGTTGTAAGGATGCTGTGTGATTGGCTGTATGAATGCTGCGCATTTGGCTGTGGGATTGCTGTGTTATTGGGTGTAGGAGTGCGGTGTCGGTAATGGTAAGGATGCTGTGTGATTGGCTGTAGGTAGGCTGTGTGATTGGCTGTAGGGGTGCGGTGTGATTAGTTGTAAGGATGCTGTGTGATTGGCTGTAGGGGTGCGGTGTGTTTAGTTGTAATGATGCTGTGTGATTGGCTGTAGGTAGGCTGTGTGATTGGCTGTAGGGGTGCGGTGTGTTTAGTTGTAATGATGCTGTGTGATTGGCTGTAGATAGGCTGTGTGATTGGCTGTAGGGGTGCGGTGTGTTTAGTTGTAAGGATGCTGTGTGATTGGCTGTAGGTAGGCTGTGTGATTGGCTGTAGGGGTGCGGTGTGTTTAGTTGTAAGGATGCTGTGTGATTGGCTGTAGGGGTGCGGTGTGTTTAGTTGTAAGGATGCTGTGTGATTGGCTGTAGGGGTGCGGTGTGTTTAGTTGTAAGGATGCTGTGTGATTGGCTGTAGATAGGCTGTGTGATTGGCTGTAGGGGTGCGGTGTGTTTAGTTGTAAGGATGCTGTGTGATTGGCTGTAGGTAGGCTGTGTGATTGGCTGTAGGTAGGCTGTGTGATTAGTTGTAAGGATGCTGTGTGATTGGCTGTAGGGGTGCGGTGTGTTTAGTTGTAAGGATGCTGTGTGATTGGCTGTAACAGTAACAGGTGTTTAGGGGAACACTATGTGTAGATTTGTGAAGTAGATTTGGGCGGTTATTAGCAGGTGATGTGTTGGGTGATGTAAGCTTCGGAGGGGGAGGTGATGAATGTTTTGCATAAAGCTGATGATGAATGACAGAAGCTAACAGCATGAAGAGCTTCCACAGTGGGAAACTGAGCTAAGAGGGTCTGCAAATGCCAAACTCAAATGGCATGTGCTGAGGGTGTGTATAGTAGTGAAAGTTCTTTCCTCTTTCCTCCTAAAGAAACAGAGCAGTGAACAGCCGCTAGAACCGCTCTCTGGTGCTGTTATTCTAGTGTTATTCTAGTATTCACTTTGCTGTTTTCTTTGATTTGTTTTTAGGTGCCTCACATACACGTAAGTGTTTTTCCCTCCATCCAGATGTTTACAGCTGACAGACGTCACATATATGAGAAGCAGCTGTGAAGAAATCATTAACCCTTAAAATTCATAATTCATTTTCTCTTTCACTTCGTTTCCTTGTTTTTCCTCTCCCTCCCTCTTTCCCCTCTCTTTCTTTATTTCCCACATCTCCTTTCCATTTCTTCTTTCTTTCTTTCTTTCTTTCCTTTTCCCATCACTCTCCCTTTCTCTCTCTGTCTCCTTTTTGTCTCTCTCTCTCTCTTTCCCTCTGTTAGCTCAGTGTTTGCTCTTTAGCCCTGATGAATAATTGATCTGCTGGTGTCTTAATCATTCATACACCATCTGTCACATTGTACTCTGTGTGTGTGTGTATGTGTGTGTGTGTGTGTGTGTATAAGTGGCTTGGGTGGAGATGATAATGAATAGCAGAAATGCACTGTGGGTAATGGGCAGTAGTGTAGCCAGGGCTAGTTTAAGTTCCTTTCTATTCCTGGCATCATATCAGAAACATGACAATACAGTCAAACACTGGAGGGCGCCAGAGAGTCCTTGTTTAGCGTGGTGAATAGGGCTAAACGGTTAAAAATACCTCTGAAGTCTTCTAGTCTTTTTTTTGTGACATTTTCATAAGAATGTGCTATATGATGAAAACATCATCAGAGGATCATCATGCCCCACTAAACCCACTGGGTTATATAAAAGTGAATAAGACTTCATGCGTACATTATATTAGATATTATGTATAGTGTTTTTCTGGGGACGCCAGCCGTGCACGAGGTTCAGAGAATAGTTCTTTCCAGGTTATAAGTTAGGCTGCTCTTTGGTAACATCCAGTCATTTTAGCGCATTGTTCTTACTACAGTGAGTCACGTTGAGGCAAGTTGAAGTTCTAAGGCACTTTGGCAAATGCGTTGTCCATGGTGGAAGTCAGTCCATCCAGCTATTCCAAACTGGTGTTAAGGTTTGCTGAACATTATTAGACAACCCTGGAAATTTGTGTGGAAGTTCCCAACAATATGAGTTGGAATCAAACACATTATGCACAATACCCACACTGAAATTCAAGCCCTGCAAAAAAAGCTCACTTTTTCACTTGTTTATATTTTACCGTTTCGCTTTAAATGGTGCAGCAGGTACTTTCTCACACCTACGGCCACTGCTTCACCAAGTGGACTGAGTAAATTTAAACATGAAGCTGGTGTCTGGGTGCTTTTCCAATCTGGCGCAATATAACATCAATACCAACGGTCAGTGGTGAAACTGCAGATGAGGAAAATCTATTTAATTAAATATAATTCTGCTCTGTGTTTTTTAACAGCTACGGTAGTACTGTATAATAACGAAGGCGTAATGTTCTAAAAATGTACTCGCCACAGGGTCCACAGTAACGTTAACTCTCCGAGTTTGTTAGCTGAAAGTGTGTAAGATGAGCTTCTGATCAACAGGTGAATAAGGTGAGAGTAAAAAGTTAAGGGAATGTGTACTGGTGTCAGTACACACCATCTTCAGGATGGGAATGGTGTAAATAGCCTGTGTGGTAGATGTGTGAGGTTCTTCCTGATGCAGTACGCTTTTCCCTTACACCGTTCACTGTTGATGTCCTTAAGGGGAGTGTGCACAACCTGCTACAGTGCTTACCTGTCTGAGACAGAGTAGTTTCCATAGCACACAGTAATGCTGCAGGTCTGGATGCTATGCAGGGCTATGACTCTTCTGTGCAAAGCACCTGAGGATGGGTGCAAGGCCCTCTTTAGTCTAAGGAAGAGGTGTTCATGGACCAGGTTGTCAGTGAGGTTGCACTCCCAAGAACCTGAAGCTGTGTACTGTCTCCACTGCCGAGGTGCAGGGGAGCATGAGGCGTCAGCAGATTTGTGCCATACTTGTATTACTTTCTCAGGTCTTAATTAAATCTTTCGACACCTCAGTGACACCCCAGATGTGACTGTAATATGGGCTGCATGGTGCTTTGTGTGTGCTACAGCTAATTGGTTCCATTTGCACATCTTCCAAAAATAGCTTCAACAGGAATCTGTGTTTTGGCATTGAAGGTCGTATTTCCTGTATGATGAGGCTATACTGAGCGAATACAGTGTGGACTTTTCGTGAATGTGTGAACTTTTGGTGAAGGTTTTACTCACTTCAGTTTGGTCTTCCTTTGTAGTAGAGAGCAGGGCACGATAAATGGCAGAACTGGCTATTAATACAGTAAGCAGGTTACATTAGACTGTAATTTGAGTCATTATCTCATATTTCAGTACAATAATCTGAATTTGATGACAGTCAGACAGATGTTTTTTCCAGATTCATCCTAAAGACTGTTTTGATCCCATAAATGTATTTGTTTATTATCATATGTGTTGGTGATTAATTAGTCAGCTGTACAGCTGACAGTCTTATCTCGGTATGCCTAATATAGCAGTGCTTAGAAGCATATAAACAGCTCACAGTGAGTGCTATCCAGGGTAAAGCACTCCCTCCACACAGGGGAGTCGTTTAACACTCTACTACAACTAAGACCCCCAAAGTAAATACTTAAGAGTGCCCCATATCCCCCCATTTTATACACAGATTAATCAGAAACATGCTGCGGGGTGGGGGGTACACTGCACATCATTTTGTAGTGACTTTTTATTTTTGTTTTTTTTATTAGAGATGGAAGGATTGAGTTACATGTGAGTATCAGAAGATTTTTATCCCAAATATGCGACTGATATTTCTCTCATAGCCAAACCTAAAGCAGCTTATATTATATTTCATGATTTATGGGTTGCTGCAGCCCTGCGCAAGACCCCTTGCTTACAGGGCCCTGCAGTTTCTCCTTCAAACACAATGGAAATACAGACCTTTAGACTCTGGAATTCCAGACGACAGCTGCAGCGCCACATGTGCTGATAGAAACCTGTGTTTTTTTAGGTAGTTTTTCATGTAATTGACCCAAAAGCTGCATATAAAATGGGTGAAATGAAAGTTTCTGGTGGAGGAAGCAGAGTGAAAGCTTTTAACACCACTAGCCTGATACCACACTGAGAGAACATCACTCCACCCAGTGCAGTGAGTACCAGAACTGGTCAAAAACCATTAATACTGTGTTCACATGACAAATCCTGCCACCATAAGCAGTGTCATTCTGCAGGCCAAAACGCTGAGTCGAACGCTCCATCAGGAGTCCAGTCTTCCCAACCGCAGTGGTGGAATAACATGGATCCAGTCTAATAGAACAGAGCTCCTCCCGTCTTCCTCCACCTTAAATAAACCATCTACACTGATAAAGCTCACTTCTGGTAATCATCCATTTTCACAAACACATGAGCACAGCATACCAGTCAAGCCCCGCCCTCGATCAGTACCAGCTATCGTGCTGAAAGGTGAACAGGGATCAGTATCGGCCCCAAAACACAGATTAATGTTGTTATTGTGTTGTTGTTATTTTGAGAGGTGTGTTGGGTTGGGGGTTTAGAGAAAGCATATGGCTAGTCTTTTCTCCTGGTGCAAATATAAAAAAGCACATAGCAGAAATGATGCCTTCCTTCGGTTCTCATTTACCAAGATGCTACATTTGGGGCTGGATTTTCAAAAGTGTCTTAAGAACATTTCTTTTTTCCTCAGATGTGTCTTTTTATTCAACTTCATCCTTAAGAGAAATGTGATCACTCTTTTCTCAGGTATAATTCTAAGAACAAGTGGAATTCCTGACAACATTGTGTTCCTAAATGTCCTAACCTTGTGATCCGTCACGCTTCTCTTAGACTGTAGGACCGGCTTAATATCCAAATTGACATTTAAACAGTTTAGCTATTGGAAATATGGCTCACAGGTCACCTGTGTATTGTTTGGGTCACTTTCCTCAGATGACTTGTAGATAATACAGCGCCATGGTCTCTGTGGTCCGTCTGAGGTCAGCTCAACACAGCTCAATATCCAGCAGACTTTTTAGTGCTGTTCTGGTCTCAGTGTTCCGGCTTTTTTTTTATAGAACGTCATTAGACCCATCAGTGTAATGTAGTACTCTGCACTGGTAGTAGAAAATAGAGATTAATCTAGTATATGTAGTATTTATCATTTTGAGATCTATATATGCTTATTATAAGATTATTTGACTTATTTCTAGACAATTGTGACTCGTTTTAAGCTGAAAAACTTCTAGAACTTATTAATGAACT
The DNA here is from genome assembly GCA_024036415.1 of Prochilodus magdalenae. Lineage (NCBI taxonomy): Eukaryota > Metazoa > Chordata > Actinopteri > Characiformes > Prochilodontidae > Prochilodus > Prochilodus magdalenae. The sequence goes on along the minus strand of JAMWET010004649.1, from coordinate 223,559 downwards.
TATTTCTTGACTTTTTTAAGCAGATAAAAAGCATTTTTTAGGCAGTTAAATAAATACACATATACATACACACACACACACAAACATCTGGGTACACCTGATGACTTTCCTCACTCAGCAATAAAAAAGTGAATTTTCTTTGTCTGATCTCATTACTGCCCGTAAAGGTACGAGCTGGTGCCTAAAGTGTGCTGTGTCTCTCTACAGGATTCTAGCAACTGCAGGAACTCATATGAACATCCCGGTGGACCTGCGGACACTGAGGGCAGTGCGTGTGCTGAGACCCCTAAAGCTGGTGTCCGGAATCCCCAGTAAGTTTAGCTGAGTGGAAAAGGTATTGCCAAAAAGGAGGTCTCTGCCACAGTGGGGTTTGGGTTTGGTTAGGCTAGGGTACCTGCATCACTAATCAGGATTTCTGACTTCACTGACATGACAGTTAACCAAGGCTGCATTTACTAAGCTTTGTGAAGCTTTGTGAGACAGATCCATGGTAGCACCTTCTATTATCATGTAGGTAAATGAGCACCTTTTGGTAGTTTTGTCTACTTGCCATTTAGGACCGTTACAGACTGTAGTCCATGTGTTTCTCTGTAAAAATCACTACCCTGTTTCCCCAGTGTGTGTATAAATAAGAAAATAACAAGCCAGGTAAGGTTAGAAATGTCCTACAAATAAAACAAAGTGTGTATGTGTGTGTGTTAGGTCTGCAGATAGTGCTGAAGTCCATCATGAAGGCCATGGTACCTCTGCTTCAGATTGGCCTGTTGCTGTTCTTCGCCATCCTCATGTTTGCCATTATCGGCCTGGAGTTCTACAGCGGCCGCCTGCACAGCACCTGTTTACCCTTTCCAGATATACAAGGTGATGCACACACTCATCCGCATGGGCACACACCGTCATCCACACTTACTCCAGATTGACTATGACGGTCCTCCTGATGATTCTCTGCGCCTGGGTATGGTGGAACATAGCAGTCTTGTTGGGGTTAATATCCTTTGTGGTGCATGCCAGCAGGGCTTTCTTTGTGGTGTATATCTTTCCTCTTTACTTTTTCATTTCCTTATGAGTCTTGCTCAAAAATCTGAAGTATGATTCTGTAATGAGCTTCTTTCTCTCACCTCCTTCCTCCACCCCATTGTGCCCCTAGTGACCGTTTGTAGGGCTGTGACAGTAATCACATTATTTTCCATGGGGTTGAGCTAGTTTTCAATTATCACTGCATTTTAGCAGCATCCAAGCTGATTCACTATTCCTAATCACACTTGGCATCAGTACTACTTTATTAACAGCTCTGTGTTAGTAAGCTGAAGAAGACTATAACATTGGCTGAGATCTGTTTAACTAAACTATGGCATTATCTTCCTTGGCTTTCTGTGGTCTTGATGTGGCTTCAGTTTAACACAGTAATGACAAAATGCTGAGTTGTGGTCTGTGACATGATGAGACACTCAACAGTGCTCAGAGCTACGAGCGCCAGTGTGTTAATGCACAAGACTTGAGAATTAACTAATAATCTGTTAACTGTTAATAACTGCAGTCAACATCCAACATCTGTAGCTGGTTAGATTAAACTATCTCTTTGTTTGATCTGTAGTGCTTTTTGAGATGGAGGTAAAGATACAGCATTATTTGCACATAGACACAATCAAAATCTTGATTGTAATCTGTGGCGTCCCTATGCCTGCATGATATGCCTGAAGGGTAGTAGGATTGTAGGTAGTATGAGGGGTATTTGGCACAACACCAGCACCAGTGTGCATACCTTCATTAAAATCAAATCAATGGTTTTAATGTTTGAACTTTGCTGGACTGGTGTGCAGTTAAAGCTAAGCACATGACAATGTTTAATTAGCCCACCAAAAATAATGCATGCCTTTGGTCTGTGCACGATTGCGGACATTTACTGAGCAGTGATGACTTCCCTAAGTCATCCTGTTAAGGCCAGCACCTTTGGTCCACAGCTGCACGACAGGATTACATGCACGCAGACCATTACAGTGACTGCTCTTAACACCACATTTATGTCCCCAGGACTGCAGTGGTGTCGTGCCAGACAAACATGGCTGCTTAGTGCCATACTGAGAGACACTATTCAGAATGTATAGCTCGATAAATATTGCCCATATCAGTCTAAATTTATAATCATTTATTGATTATTTATTGGTCCTGGTAATCTTTATATTGCAATCTGACACTTACTTCAGGGTGCAATTATTTTGTTTTGACAGTGAGTGTATAAATGCTAACATGTTCAAATTCGGGGTCATAAACCACCAAAACCACAGGGATACATTATTTGTTCTCTGAGGTATAAAAAAAAAAAATCACTGAGGTAAAAATAAAATTAATAATTCTTTATCATTGTCAGAACTGTCCTGTTGGGTCTTTCTTGATCGTGTAGTCTGATACTGTGCTTCTGGCTTGTAGCTGACTTGAATATGTTTCAGTATCCCTCACCATTCTTAGGATACTTTAATGAGATCTTAAATTTATGGGGGGTCAGCATCCTCTTATTTGGTATCAGTCTGTTAGGCAAGTCAGGTACAAATTAGCCATATAGAGCACATGGCCAGGGATGGTGTTGGTGGTGATGCTGTTTCACCCATTACCAACATAAAGTTCTCTGATTTAATGGTTGTGGAGAACTCTCAGGATACCGATGTATTTCTCAGGACACTCTATTTTCGACAGTGTAAACCACAGAACCTGCCAGTTCACAGATTAGAACGCACTGGAAATGTGGGAGGACTTCTTTAGGCAAGGGGATGATTTAGTTGGAGAGGATGCATGCAGTTACTTTGATGGACTGAAAGGGAAATGTGTGAGCCGTGTCCCCTATTTAAAGATGGTACAAAGTAGGACATCTCTCAGATCCTTGAGTGTATTGTCCTGATAGATCTTGAGGAGTAAGGCATGGGTGTTTTTAGAATACAGCTTTATTTATCTTGAGCACTGCAGCCGGGTCTGCAGCTTTATTCGTTTATTTGTTTAAATCTTCAGGACAGCATCTTCCAGGACACTAGATGGATCAGCCATGCTCTCTTTTGTGTGGTGCCGAGGAATCTGGTTAAGAAGCATTACATCAGCTGCTTTACGATTGAGGAGGTTTTTAAAACGGTGTCTTCTACAGGATAGTAGTTCATAGGTTTTCAGAGACCTTTGACTATGTTTAGACTTGAGAGAGTTCAAACCAGACCCAGCCAGATTGCAGTCATCCTATCTCTATAGAGCTTATTAACAGCAATTCTGGCTCTAGCAATAGCACCTGACGGCCATGTTTGTAAGTGAAAGTAATCCGATGTTTTAGATTAGGATAGGATAAGAACTCTGTAGGGAGGTAGATCACCTAGGCATTTAAGAACCTGTAGTATGACCTAAGATGGCATGATGTTGAATCTTCAGAGTAGAGTCAGTCTGCTGTTTGTTCGTAAGGTCCCATCCCTGCAGTCGGACTCCATCCTTGGCTCTGGAATGAATCTCTCTTGGCTCAGCGATTACTAACACTTTTCCAGACCCAGACGAATGCCTGTCACAATTACTCCATAATCACCTTATCACAGTTATTGGAGATGATCACAGTTATTTAAGATGATTATTTTCCATGGCCATACTAAGGTGCGATAAGCAGAATGTGAATTGACATCGAGGCAAATAGATGTGCATAAAAGAAGGCAGTAAATGTATTTGTATTGACATCGTGGGACATATGGAACAAACGTTCTAGCTTCTAACATGGTGGTCTATACTGTAAAAAATATATATATGGGCAAGTAAAATTAGTTTATATCAGGTATATATATATATATACAGGGGTTGGACAATGAAACTGAAGCACCTGGTTTTAGACCACAATCATTTATTAGTATGGTGTAGGGTCTCCTTTTGCGGCCAATACAGCGTCAGTTCGTCTTGGGAATGACATATACTGCGTCCTGCACAGTGGTCAGAGGGATTTTAAGCCATTCTTCTTGCAGGATAGTGGCCAGGTCACTACGTGATGCTGGTGGAGGTTCGTCCTTCTTGGTGGTATGCTGACATTACCCTGGATACCGTGGCTCTTGATACATCACAAAGACTTGCTGTCTTGGTCACAGATGCACCAGCAAGACGTGCACCAACAATTTGTCCTCTTTTGAACTCTGGTATGTCCCATAATGTTGTGTACATTGCAGTATTTGGAGCAGAACTGTGCTCTTACCTGCTAACTGAACCTTCACACTCTGCTCTTACTGGTGCAATGTGCAATTAATGAAGATTGGCCACCAGGCTGGTCCAATTTAGCCATGAGACCTCCCACACTAAAATGACAGTTTCATTGTTCAACCCCTGTATATATATATATATATATATATATATATATATATATATATATATATATATATATATATATATATATATATATATATATATATATATATATACAGTGTATTTCTCAATTTGAGGTTGATGTTATCTCATTATTCAGCTTGTGTCTGGATTTTTTTACGAAGTGATTTTAAGTCAAACTATCTCACCATGTTGGCAGACTATGTGGTGTGGTATAGGGAGATAATTTGGCTTATGAAAATCATTTTAAACCAAAAACAAGTCTTAAAAATAAGTGTTCTAGAAAATAGACAAGAATCCTGTTTTTCGATGACAATTAAACATGAAAAAAACTGAAATACATAATAATAATAAAAAGGTTAGAAGTGATGACCAGATTGCCCTCATCTCTGCATTGAATGTGGTGATGACATCTCCTTCCCAACAGTTCATTCTTAACATACAGTATTTAGGGCCCCCAGGATGACTTCCTTTTACTAAGGGATGTCAGTGAGAACCAGAATAGTCCAGGTTGGTGAAGAAGAGCCCCTTTCCTCCTTGTAAGTCCAGTGTGGGTGCATGTGCACTCAGCAGTGACCATCAGGTTGTTCCATAAAATAATTGCCACAGTTGATGCTGATGTCTTTGCTGTTGTTATCTCTGGCACCTCATTGGCCATGGACATCTCCCTATATCACTGCTGCCCAGTATAGACAGTAGGTTTAGACTGGGACCTCTTGTAAGACCTACTATAGAAGAGATCCTGGATGGAGTTCTCTGGACATTGTATCTCTCTGCTTCTCCGATCCGTGCAAGCCTCCTCACCTTGACAAGACACCGAATCATGCGGGGGGCCCTGCACCCGCTATCCCTTATTTACCTTGCAGCTCCACTAAATGAAACGGTGCCTGCTGTCCTAATCAAGCAGATCTGTTCCAGTTCAACGTGTCAGAGTCCATAAGCAGCATTTAATTACACCATTCAAAATCTGACATGATTTATTAGCGGCCATGCGTACTGCGTGTGCTCTAATTGGTTTCTTAAGTTCCTGGGTTACTAAGTGCAGTAAATGAAGTTTACAGTTATGAAATTGATAGTTTGCATTTGTAATATTACTTTAGTTATATTAGTGATAGATTTGCTCTCTGGTTTCAGGGGTGCAGTTGGATTGTGTTGTAATGCAGTAGACTAAATTAAGCCGTAATGTGTACTAATGACTAATAAACTCTCTGTTATGTAATCATATTCATGCCAGGTAAAGAGTGACTTTCATAGGGAGACTTTAATGGTTTTGTTTCCTGCTGGGGTCTATGTTAAAGTTTGGACTTCATTTTGACCTCTTATATCAAAAAAATGATTTTTTTTTTTTCATCAATATCCAGCTGATGGTGACCCGTCCTCACACACAACACTACCCTTTATCCACTTTAATCCTGAATAGACACATAACTTGGTCTAATAAACAACCCACAGTGTTCCTTTTTGTAGGCTGTGCATCTCCCATGATCCTCCTGGCAGGTCAAGCTTCTACAGGCTACTGGTAGAAGCAGGAGGCTACACCATTTTTTAGAATGTTGATCTTGATATTTTAAGTTTAGATATTTTAAAAAGATATTTTATAATTCACTATAAAATGAATTAGCCATTTTAAAAAAGTGGTTATTTAAACGTAGTGATTCAAATTTTTTTTTTTTTTTTAGTTTTTTTTATTGATTTTGGATTTAAATTATTATTTGACTTTTTTAATTTAAAATTGAACATTATAATATTTGCAATCTCCCACATTTGCACAAGATGATCTTATCTGCATGTGACCTAACAAAACAAGTATGTGGGCCAATGTAAATAATGTTTACCAAAATGACAATGCGAAAAAACTTAAAAAGTTAAAAAATTAAAAGGGGCATGACCTGCATTTTTATATCTGCATATATATTTCAGTTACTTTTTTTTCAGCGTCTTGTATCTTAAATATAGCTCAAGTTTTTCAAAGTTATTAAAGTTCAAAGTTCTTAAAACTCATCTGGTTGTTCCATGTGACTTACCAGTTGTGCTTCCTGACTTTTCAGACTGATTTTAGACTGAACAGGCATCTACTTAGAAACCCATAGAGACATTTGTCCTTGAACCTGTGTTTATACGTACACTTTGGTTTCAAGTAAATAAACATATTATAATAATTACACATTTTATGGTTTTCCTGAGGAGGAAAATTCATTTTATGTATTTATAAAAAGACTTTTTGACTTCAGACTTTTGCAGTGGACCCTAAAGGTCATTGGGGTCTTTATTGCAACACAAAATCAGAATCAGGTTTATTGACCAAGGATGTTGGCACACACAAAAAATTTGGTTTCATCAGTTCGTACCTCGCTAGTACCAATATACACACAACTGACTGACAATCCGATGTACAGTTTCTTCCTCATACATGTACACTAATACTATTGTACGACCTCAACACTGCCAGTCAGTTGTGTGTATATTGGTACTAAAGAGACACAAACTGCAGCAACCTAATTCACTGTGTGTGTGTCAACACACTTGAAAGCCCTTCCTTCATAAGAGCATGCCAAAACGCATGTTTCGATCTTGCTGCCTGACGTTTAAGGAAGTGGGGTTTTTCATGAGTTGAGTGCTTTAAAATTTGTTTTATTTTTTAACATTTGAAGCTCTTTTTTTACTTTATTTTAAAGCATTTATGGTTTTCAAACATAAAATCATCGGCAAATACTTTATGTAGAATTGTATAGAACTAATAACCTAGTTAACTTAATCAGCGTGTTCAGCTGGTCTACTTTATCAGCATCAATACTTGGATGATTTCACCAGCTAAGATTTTTAGACTTTAATGTATGTAGATGTAATGTAGAAAGCTAAAATGTATTTTTTCCACCACATAACAGAACCGTGAGGTGGGTGGGGTTCTCTGTAGTTTGTTTGGCCACATTCCTCAGGCAAATCTAGCATTCACCATAGCGCCGATTTTGCTACAGTAGCAACGTGGCAGGTGGCACACAGACCTAATTTGATATATCCTACAACATGTTCCTTGATGTTGACCAATAGAAGGACAGAGTGCTCTCTGGTGCGTACAGGTAAAGATGGTGAAGGGAATAAGGGATGCTGTTATTGCAGCTGTCATGTGGAACAACAAGCCTCAGGTCACTATAACCTCTATCACTCGATAACATCTATCATCTATCACTGTAACACCCCGTCAGAATTTTACAGCACAACACCATGCGGCACTGCAACAAGCACATTACCAACACGTCTAAGCGCAGATCACAGCAGCTGCAAAATTAAAACTGTTCTCATGCTCTCTTTGAACTAACCATGCTGTCCTCTTCCTGACACCCAGAAACGGCTCAGCAGTCATTCCCTTTTTCTTTTCTATTTCCTTTCACAAACCGCCACCAGCATGCACAGTGCTTTTGTAGCCATGATTGACAGTTTCTTGACCCTCCCCCTGACAGCCTGTGACCTCAAACAAGGGCATGATGGGTAGAGTTGCCAGTTTCCCAAACAAGATATGCCAAGAGTTTATGGCACTATGATTGATTCATCTGGCTCAGTGACTATCAAGAAAGACAATAATGTCATGTCGTCTCATCTCGGCATAAACACACTTAGCAATAACAACACATGCTCCTACTCACCTTTAAATCCTGTCCTGCTAGATGTTATAAGAATGACATGAATGATGATGCGCTACATTTGATGATTGATAAATCAGTGGTCTGCACTGTTTCCAGCTCCACTCATATGTACTCTGTTTAGTTTTATTACAGTCAGTGCATGTCCTTGCATTTATGGGATTTAGCTGATGCTCTTATCCAGAGCGAATTACAAAGTTATTTGTATTACAGGTAGGCCAATCTGTCTCGTCCAAGGTCTCTTATTGGTGTAGCACAGCATAGTTACCTAGACTGGGAATCAAACCCCTGTGTTCCACATCAACCACTGACTTAGACATGGTATAGTTCACAAGGCAGGGGAAATTAGGGAAAATTAAAATTTGATTTGCAACCAAACCGCAGTTCTTGCTGGAAAAATATAAATAAATATCTCTTTTACAATAACTAGTTGTTAGACAAAAGACTTCGAGACCGACGTGTGCAGAACCACACCAGTACACAGCACCAGTACCAGTACCAGTACACAGCGAAAACAATGGGAGAAGCTGAATCAGAGTCAGGGACAGGCGGAGGTCAGAACCAGGTAGAACAAGCAGCGAGGGCGAACAATTTTAAAGGGGAAACCCGAAGCGAAAAACCAAAGAGAGAAAGCAGAGGTACAAACCGTAGAGTCAGGACACGAGCAAAAGGGATAAGGCGAAAGAGTAGTAAAGCAACAAAGGGATTTGGAAACCAGAGTAATACCATGCGAAAAAGGCCGCTCAGGATTGCTAACCTAGGTTTGGCAAAGCGTGAGTGTTTGTGAGTGGCTTAAATACAGGAAGTAATTGGATACAGCTGAGGTTAAAACTCGGGCGATCTAGAGCGAATCACAGAGTCCGACCGGGGGCGCATAGACATGACGTCATCGAGCGTGGCCCTCTGGGAAGCGGAGTCCTGAAGAGCGGAGAAGCCGGGGAGAGGCGGAGGCGTGACACTAGTCTTGTCTTCATTTCTATCAGTGCATGAAGATCCTGCTCAGCCCTGCTCGACGTGCTAACAGTTTTCCTGTTGTTCTTACTGTCTTGTAGAGAATGAGATGGTTGATGTGCGGGACACAGAGTTTCCCTGTGGTTTCAGACAGTGCCCTCATAAGTACAACTGCACTGACACCTGGATTGGCCCCAATGATGGAATCACGCAGTTCGACAATATTCTTTTCGCCGTGCTGACCGTCTTTCAGTGCATCACCATGGAAGGCTGGACCACTGTGCTTTATAATGTAAGTGATGCTTATAATGCTCATAACGTCTCTCACCATCATTCTTTTATCAAGGATCTGATCAGCCTTAGACACTGAAAGCTTTCTGAGACTCTATCTTGGCCTTCATGCATAGATTCTTTCACAGTGACTACAGAGGGATCATCACTGACCCTGTACCTTTTGTTGTCCTCGTTTGCTGAATTCTGAATGTCAATACTTGTTAAAGTTTTATAACCACAGCAGATTGAAGCTATACTGAACCACACATACGTGGCTGAGCTCTACTGTATGTTAGGCACTCATCTTAAAAAGTACAAGGCTGGCAAGCTGAAGCTGATGGCAGAAGATAAGACAGATAGTAGTGGAGGCTTATTTTTTGTAGTATGCTCATGAATGTGGGACGAGTGGAGGCTGGGTGAGTGGGGGCTGGGCAGGTGGGCTGAGGCACAGATACAGGACTGGGAGTGACCGGGCAAGATTAAGAGAGGCTTGAAGGAAGGATGGACAGAGGCTGGGTGAGCAGCATTGCAAATGCAGGATAGGCAAAAGCTCAGAAAGCAGAGCTGCAGTAGCAAGACAGGTGAAGGCTAGGTGCATGCTGTTTAAGGCCGGATTGGCGAACACTGGATGAGTTGGAGGTCATTTGGTTAAAGGTGGAGAGGCTAAGCAAGTGGGCTAAAGGCTCAAATAATCTGTCCACATGTCGCAAAGTATTTAATGACATTACAGACCATCGCTGTCCACAATGCTGCCTCTTCCGTCTTTTTCATAGTAGGCACATAATTACGACCTCCTTTTCCATCGCCATGTTTGTTGCGATAGAGCACATTCATTAACATCCATGCCAATGTAACTAAAGCATGGAGGTATGTGGGCAGTGTTCCAAATGGATGTTTTCAAATTATCACCGAAAGGGAGCATAAATGAGCTTTAGGGTGACGATGCAAGATTGATGGATGGAGTCTGGGCAGGCGGAGACTGAGTAGGCAGAGGCTGGGTGGGTAGATGCACAGAGACTGCGTGAGTAGAGAGCAGGTAGAAATACTGAGGCTGGGCAGAGCAGAGGCATGGATGTAGGCGGAAGATGAGCAAGCAGAGGCAGGACAGACAGAGGCTGGATGGATGGAGTATAGAGAGCCAGGACAGGAAAAAGGCAGGGAAGCTGAACTGCAGAGAGAGGCAGGACTGGGATCTGACTGGGCAGAATGGGGTGCAAAGGGTAAATGGGCGGAGGCTTGGAGGCAGAGCAATCAAAGTCTGAGTGAACAAAGGTTCCAGAAGCTGGGCAGGCAGATGCAGGACAGGCAGAAGCTAGGCAGGTATAGAGGCAAAGTGAAGCAGGCTCAATGGAGGCTGGGTGTGTAGATGTATGTATAGGCAGGTGAGTGGATGAGTTGTAGAGACAGGATGGGCAGAGGCTGGGAAGCTGTATCCAATGACAAAGTCACACCTCCTATCCACAAGCCTGCTACTGCTCCATATCAGCAGTGCTGTAACACAGGACTGGCACCCTGCCCACTCTATACATACACTCACTCAAGGCTTTGAATATGAGGCTGCATTTCAGCACGACACTTCTCACACGATTAGGAATTCACATTGATCTGTCAGTGAGCCTAATGTATTTATATTGCAACGGCGTCATTTCGATCGATTGGGGAAATTAAACATTGCCGAGGAAGTCAAAATTAACCATTACAGTTTGAACAAGGCAGGAGAAGCCTGTTGTAGTTGCTGTTCTCGTTTTGATTTGGCAAACTAAGTCAGCTTTTAAACATATTTGAGTAGTGGGTGTCCCATGGTAGAGTCATAACACCGTCCTGAATCTCCTGAGCTTGCTCTCTAGTTCTCCACATTCTGCATCTCTGCTATTTAGGGATACAACTGTTGGCAAATAACTGTTGGCAAAATTGAATCAGCTTCAGCTGGCGCTTTTCTTTTCATCTTTGTGCGGTTTTCTTACATTGCTCTGTATTACTGTCTGATTTTCAGCTAATTAAAACAAAGCTCCTGAGTGCTCTGTATAGACTGGGCTGTAGTTTATACTGTAACATGTTTTTGGAAGCCGAGGTACTTGATTAATAAGAGACATAATCACTGTTTAACCCTGTCAGAGCGAACAAGCTTAGGGAAATGGAATCGTTTTGTTTTGTACAGGCCAATGATGCCTTGGGTCCCTCGTGGAACTGGCTGTACTTCATTCCACTCATTATAATTGGATCCTTCTTTGTGCTGAACCTGGTGCTGGGAGTCCTGTCTGGGTAAGTTTGGAATGTGGGCTACTTTGTACTTTAAGTGTTGGACCTGGACAAGAGCAAGTCCTCTGAGCAAGTCCCAGATCTGAGTGAGTCGGTTCTGAGCAAGTGTCTGTTGTGGGGAAATCCTAATAACGGTCTCCTATGGGTGAATGTTGACTCTCAGCAAGTATCAGTCCTGAGCAGGTATGGATTCTGGGCCATTTTCAGTTCTGGGTGAGTTGCAGTCTTTATTGCAGGTAAGTGTCTGTTGTATGCAGCTACTGAATCTGGACTAATGAGGATGAGTGGCTGTTCTGGTGTTGGTTGTGGGGCGGGGCCTTTTCTGAGTGAGTGTCAGATCTGGGTGAATGTTAAGAACAAGTGTTTTGGGCTTGTCTGTTGTGTTTGGGCCGGAGACAAGTCTAGGTGAATGTTGATTGTGGATGAGTGATAGTTTGGGGTAGGTGTCAGATGAGTGACTGTACTGGGTAAATGTCTGCTGTAAGTGTCAGTCCTGGATGAGCGTGTGATGAGTGTGAGTGTCCTGGCTGAGGGTCTTTTCTGGGCTTTACTTTACTTCACTCATTAATTGCATCCCTCTAGGAGTTTCTAGGCGAGTGTTGTTTCTGAGTAAGTGTTGAGTCTGGGTGAGGAAGGAGTGTTAAATCCTGGCAAGTGTCTGTAGGTAAAGCATCTGCTGTGGACATGTGTTGGTTATGAGTGTGTGTCAGTTACAGGCGAGATTCTGTTCCTCTTGATTGGCTTTTTAGTGTTGCAGCTAAGTGGTGGCTCTGTTTGAGTGCCTGATCTGGATGAGTGTCAGTTCTACACAAGTGTCTGTTGTGGGGGAGTGTTAGATCTTCAGGACGAGTCTCAGCTCTGGGTGAGTGTCTGATCTGCACGAGTCTCAATTCTGGGCAAGTGTCTGTTTTGAGTAGGTTTTGTGTTTGGGTAAATGATCTGGGTGATCTGTATGGTCTGGTCGAATCCCAGTTCTGGGCAAGCATCTGTTTTGGATCTGGCTGATTGATCCGGGCAAGTGCATGATCCGGACATGTCTCAGTTCTGAAGTCTCTGCTTTGCAAGAATGTCAGATCTTCTGGATGAGTTTCAGGCCTGGTCAAGAGTCTGTTCTGAGTACATTTTGGAACTGGGCAAGTGATCTGTTGGAAGTGTCTGATCTGGATGAGTGTCAGTTCTGAGCAAGTGTCTGCTCTGCAGTGTCAGATCTGGGTGAGTCTCAGTTCTGCTAAAGTGTCTGTTTGGGTGTGGGTGAGTCTGAGGCAGTATTAGGTCTTGAATGAGTCTTAGTTTTGGGAAATATCAGATCTGAGTCAGTGTCTGATCTGGGCAAGTGTATGGTTCTGGGTGAGAACTCATTCCAGGCAAGTGTCAGTGTGTCTCGGTTTAGACTATGACTGAATTCCTTCTTGTTTCTGTTCTCTCAGAGTTTTAATTGGACCAAATTGGACTTTTGTTGTGATCCCCTATAGCTTTGAGAGGTCTGTGGTACAGTTACTAGGGTCCTTCTGAAGGACGTTCAACCTCAGCTGTGCCCATGTTTGCTTTTGTGTCTGTGTAAGTACATATAAGTGTTTGATTAAGCATTTTATGGTTTGTCTCCAGGGAGTTTGCGAAGGAGAGAGAACGAGTGGAGAATCGACGAGCATTCATGAAGCTGCGGCGGCAGCAGCAGATCGAACGTGAGCTGAACGGGTATAGAGCCTGGATCGATAGGGCAGGTGCTGCTCCTTCATACACACTAAAGCAGTCCAGTGGAATATGTTTCTGGTTATGGGGTTCCTGAACATATTTTTCCTAATCATACGTTTCGTTAAAAATGTATTAATATGTCTAATATAACGCAGCAGTGGAGTTTGATATGTGTGGGAACACCCAGTGATGCTCTGGCCTGGCTGAGCTGTCGGAGAGACTGAGCCAGTTGATGGGAAATCTATCTTGAGTTAATTCTCCATTGTATATCTGTGAGAGTAAATTTGCTCATTGTGTTCTCAGAGGAGGTGATGCTAGCGGAGGAGAATAAAAACTCTGGCCCATCTGCCCTGGACGGTAAGTGCGTCTGCAGCTGCTTTGTCTTTTGTCCTGATTCATAATTCCATGTTTGTCATGTTCTCTAGGAAAGGTTGCATTAGTCCAAATGGAGTTACCCTTTCTCCTTTCAGTCTAATGGCTATACATTCTTTTCTCCTCCTCCTGTGTCGAAACTTTCACAATCCTCACCACCATCACATATCCTCCCTGTTCAGGGCCGTGTTAGTTCTACCATGGCAGTCCCTCCTGCTCCTATGGAAGGGAATCAGCTCATTGAACACTGTTTTATTCCTCTGTCCAGTGCTGAAGAGAGCCACCACCATAAAGAGGCGAGGTGTGGACGCTATCAGACGTGGTCCAGAGGAGCAGTATGGTGACATCGCTTCTGTAGGTAAGAGCAGACTATCATGCAGATTATATATCTACATATCTTGCCCAGCAAACAATATTATAAGTTTGGTTATTATATCTAATGGCTCTTATTTTGAGCTCCGAGGTCTTCTCAGCTTCCTGAATGGAAAGTTTTAGAAGAATATTTGATGTACTGGATGGATTTAAGATGATTTCACTTGCCAAATGATCTTTTTTAGGGTACGTGAATATTTTGAGTTTTTGAATGTTGTCTCCCTCAGGTATGCCTCTGAACAGGGCGAGTATCCGCAGCGCAAAGCGAGGGCCCATGGCATATTTTCGGAGGAAAGAGAGAATGTTGCGCATCTCCGTTCGCCGCATGGTGAAAACACACACCTTCTACTGGACCGTGCTGGGCCTGGTAGCCCTCAACACCCTCTGTGTGGCCATTGTCCACCACAAACAGCCACCACTGCTGTCCAGCTTCCTCTGTAAGCGCTCATACCAGTTTATTGCAGCTAGTTCCGATGATTGCTTCTCCTCTCTTGCAATGTTACTTTATTCAATGAAATACATTTTAGAGACCTGTTTTGTAGGTCAGCAGTGGCGTATTGTTCTGGGAGGTCCCTTCACATCTTAATAAGAACCATTTTAACAACCAAAGTAAATCTAATTTAATTTTATTGTGCAAAATAAAATTGAACTAAACAATGTACTGCATAAACCTGTCAGTATTACTTTCCTACATGAGCTCTGGAGGCCCAGCGGAAACAGTGCTAAGATTTTCTAGTAGACTTCATAGTGGTCTGCTATTTATTTGAAATATTTATCCAGCTTAAATGTAACTGCTGCACCATTAAAGGTGGAAGTACATTTTAAAAGTCATTTGTCTTATTCATATGGGCACCTTGCGTGTAAGATATTTACACTACTGTTACTCGTTTTGAAAACCTCACTATGGTGTTCTGTGATGGTTTTATTTTACTTCTTTGGAGGAATTTAAATTTTGAAGATAAGATGACAAAACAGTTTACATCATGGTCATGGTTAACACTGAGCAAATTTTACTATTGCAAGTCGGCATCCCAAACAGCACACTCTGGAGCTTTACATACTGCACTACTGAAAGCAACTTCTAATAGTTGTGTAATATTTTATATATCTATATCTATCTATCTATATATCTATATATATATATATATATATATATATATATATATATATATATATATATATATATATATATATATATATACATTTTTAATGTGGCAGTATGCAGTCTGGGGTGCAGTCAAAGACTAATATTACCTGACGTTTTAAAGTACATTTGAGCGAAGTTAATATGAATGTTAGCTAGCTCGGAGCCTCTTAGTATGTTACCATAATAAGAATCCATACACAAGCCATTCTAATAGCTACAATTAGCCATTATTGTTATTCCTCATGTTCTTGTTACTGACCTCAAATGAAAACAGACCTTGCTACCCACCAGATGGTCCGATGAGGTGAAAACCAAGGCCAGTAAAAATGGGAATTGGAGGATATTTAAACAAAGCATGAACTTTTTTAGGCAAGAGCTCTTTATTTTTGAACAGGCACTTCAGGGCAATCCTTAATAAAGGCCTAAAAGGCCCAGCGCCACACAACACACTACATAGTATTAATGGGAACATTGTTTGATTTGCCAACAAAACACATTACCCATGCTGCTCTGTCAAAATAAATGATTCAGATTTTTCTGTATAATTTTTTTGGTGGGACAAATGTGTCTTTTTCCACGATTGGGTGGGACACATCCCTCTGATCTGATTTTCACCTGTTTCCATTGTTCTGTAGATTACGCTGAGTTCCTGTTTCTGGGCCTGTTTCTGACTGAGATGTTTCTGAAGATGTATGGCCTCGGCCCACGACTCTACTTCCATTCCTCCTTCAACTGCTTTGACTGTGGGGTGAGTTGTTTTGCCATGTGCTGCAGGACCTTTCAACTGTTTATAGCATCTAATAGAATTAATGTTGAATCTGTTATTCTGTAAGCAGTCATTAATATCTGTACAATGGCACGACGATTAGTAAAGGTGTACACAAATCCACATGAGCTCATGCATTTTGTTAATGACTACCAGAGGAGAGCAGCTGTTTCCGTAAGTTTTCAGCTGTTCTTTATGCATTGCCATGTGACATCTCACACACGGCAAATGACTTTTGTTAGTAGATACACTTGTGTGAGTGTGTACCTATGTATTGCAGGTGATTGTGGGTAGTATCTTTGAGGTGATCTGGGGTTTCTTCAGGCCGGGCATGTCCTTCGGCATCAGCGTCCTGCGCGCCCTCCGTCTTCTCCGAATCTTTAAAATTACCAAGTGAGTGCAGCATGATAAGTGTGATACTGTGTGAAGTTGTTTTGTTTAAAGGTGCCATGTGTAAAGTGCTGTGTGTAAAGTTTTTGTTTTGTAAATAGCGTGGGCACTTTACATGCATGCCTAATGATGTTGCATGAAAACATGCTGTGTCAGGTTGTTGGGCATAAATGAGGTCTAGAGATAATGCATGTAAAGTTGATGCATGTGAAGTATGTAAATTCAACATTTATGTAAAAGACTTACGTGTAAATGTATACATGTAAAGTTTCCATGTAAAACAGTGATCTGTGTAAAGTTGAGGTGCCAAAAAGCCATGCGTAAATTGTAAAGTTTCTGTATGTAAAGCTGGTCTGTGTAAAGTTTTCAGTAATTGAAAGTACCATGCATATGTTAAGTGGTCATGCATCATGCTGCTTTTGGTATTTTTTGTATTGTTGTAAAGGAACCATATGTGAATAGACTTTTTTGTGTAAAGAGCCGCGACGACATGCCCCTCTTGATCTTTGCCATACGTAAACTTGCTGTGTGCATGGCGTGTATTAAGCTGCTGGGTGTGTAGGTGAAGCTTGTGTTAAGTTTTCTTTTGTAAAGTTGCTATGTGCTTTCTGCTCTCAGGTACTGGGCATCGCTAAGAAACCTAGTGGTGTCTCTGATGAACTCCATGAAGTCCATCATCAGCTTGCTCTTCCTCCTCTTCCTCTTCATCGTGGTCTTTGCCCTGCTAGGCATGCAGCTGTTCGGGGGCCGGTGAGACTGAGCTTTGTGTTTCTGTACTGTGTGTGTTCAACTGGACAGAGTTAGTGATCAGTAAGGGTCTTCTGTGGCCTTAAGTTGGATGTACGCTAGTTGGCTTTTAAAATCCTAACAGATTCCAAAAACAGAGAGCATGACACAGCTTACACTATAGGCAAAGGCAAAAAGGGGGTTTAACACATACCAAGGCCATGAAAAATCAACCAATCCCAAACAAAACGTCACTGTCATCACACGATACAAACAAAGTGCCAGACCTTCCTCTCTAATAACTCTCTCGTTCACTCAGTTACGTCTCTGACTGTCTCAGACCACAGGAACTTTTTAGTCTGTAAAAATCAAACTTGTGTGAAAATACCTTAATCTTTCCCAGATCTTGTTTATACAGCTACAGATCGACTCCTGTCTGATGCTTCCATATCATCTGCACTTCCAACTGAGCTCCCAACCCAGAAAATTGCATCAAATTCATCAGAAGGGCCAAATTGCCCTCTAAATTGGCCCAGAAATCATGTAATGTAGGCCTGGCTTTAGCGCTGTGCACCAGTAATGTTTTCCCCAACACTGTTAATGGTGTTTATTGGTTTAGTTATGGGTGGCTTGATGAACCACCCTGCAACATCTGCCATATTCCCAAAAACGTACTGATACTTTTTCCACGTGGCTCCAATAATGGGATTTTCCATGTACAGGTATTACTCCTACATTAAAGCATAGCTTAGTGAATAACACAATGAAAAACAAGTCTTGAAAAGAGTCTTTGTCTGAGAGATAAAAGAAAAACCGCAGCCCAGTGAGTTTCTTCAGATGAGTGAGTTTCTACAGGAGACTGATTCTGAATAAAGGAAAGGAAATCTCTTGTTCAGGCTGTTAGACATATACCAGTGGTTCTGAATGAAGCAGATACGCTAGCGCTAGTCACGGCTCTCCTTTTTTCCCTACAGGTTCATCTTTGAGGATTATACTCCAACTAACTTTGATACGTTTCCAGCTGCCATCATGACAGTTTTTCAGGTATGTATAACAGACCAGCCCTAAAGAGTGTCGATAGCTACAGGTATAAGTGACAAAAGCTGAGGAAGTGCTTAAAGGAAATCATTATTAAGATTGTTATTGTTGTATATTGTGCACTATATGCTAATAATGTGATAATAATGTTTATGAGTATTTTTTTAAATACAAATATAATTATTATTAAGTAATCCATTACATGTTCAGGTGGCATAAGACTTGACAATTAATGTCAAAGTCAAAAACTGACCTTTTTATCTTGATAATTTGTGAAGGTGACCAAACACCTTATACACAATATATAGTTTCACGTTTCAGTATCTTTCACATGTGCCACATGAGTTTACAAACAGGGTTATGTAAAAATGTATTCAGTTCAAACGTATTTATAGAAAATGTAATGGTGTGTAATCCTAATCCTAATCCTTTAAATATATATATATATATATATATATATATATATATATATATATGTATATATTACATCAAATTCATCAGAGGGGTCAATTTGCAGAAATCATGCAATGTAGGCCTGGCTTTAGCACTGAGCTCCAGTAATGTTTTCCCCAACACTGTTAATGGTGTTTATTGGTTTAGTTATGGGTGGCTTGATGAACCGCCTGTGTAGTTGTTGTGTGTTGAACTATTGATTAGGCTATATATATATACATATATATATATATATAGCATAATCAATAGTACAACACACAACAGCTACACTGATTTATGAAACAGAATATTAGATTATAGGTTTCTTAAATACTGTGCCTCAGTAAACGGTCTCTGCTCTCACATTTATCCGGTGTGGAATTCAAACCCTTATTCAAGAAGGGAGAACTGAACCAAAGATCCATTGACACACTAGTGGTTATCTAGGTTTCAACACATTAAGTCTTTGGTCAGCTGTCAACAATAGAAGTCACAAAGCACAGATGTCAGCAGAATGCCCAGAATGTCCTGAATGCCCTGGGTATGACTTCACAGCACACTTAGACCATACCCACACAGAATACAATGGCATATGATATACAGCCTTTAATTCCTTCAGCTGTCAGATGTAAGAGGGGCAGTATGCAGAACTAATTCAAACATAAAGCTGACATATCTGGACAGTACATTTTGTGTGAGTGATATTAACAATGTAATAATACTAATAATAATAATGTTTATGTAGCACCTTTCACATACCTGAGGACGCTTTACTACTTATGACAGAAAGTCAATGATAACACACACAACATGACTTGTTTTAAATATAATCAGACTTAGTAGTAATGAAATACATGTAATGGTGAAAGATTTTACAAAGGGACCCGGATTCCATTACAGGTACAGAAAAATACCTGATTGTTTTAAATTATTAAATTATTGTGACACAGTAGCTTCCTATAAGGGCTTTCAGCTTAGGCATGATGGCACACGTACAAATTCATCATTCAAATATTTCTCTATGTTGCTCTATTTATAGTGATAACTACAAAAAGACATATTATTCACATAACTACAAAGTAATCAGATTACTCATGTTAAGGTAACCTTCCCAACCCTGTGTGTAACATATGTCATGCTATGCCTCCAGATCCTGACTGGTGAAGACTGGAATGAGGTGATGTACAATGGAATTCGCTCTCAGGGTGGAGTTAAGTCAGGAATGTGGTCCTCCATTTACTTCATCGTCCTCACGCTGTTTGGAAACTGTATCTTTCATCATATGGCCAAGCCAACATGCTTACATTTTTACTGCTTACCTATGCTGGTGTCCCACAGGGCTCCATCCTGGGCACATTCAGATAATGGACTATTATTACATTAGCATTTTTGATATAGATTTCATAGAATGAATGATCACTTCTCAGCCCTTGACTGGACTACCAGACACACTTCTCAATGTCTTCTTGGCTATCGCTGTTGACAATTTAGCCAACGCCCAAGAACTCACAAAGGTATGACCGATTATACTATCTATCATTTTTAGCCTGAAATGAAAGACCAGTCGTCTCTATTGATGTTTGCTGTTCATTAGCTTTACACATGTAAAAATAGGACAGGCACATGACCACCATAGAATAAACTATATTAAAGGACCATCCTGCCTCTACTGTCTGTAAGTACTGTACTGGACAGGTACATTTTTGTACCCCACACAGTGTAAATGTACCCTTAAGGTGCACATTGGAGGCGCACAACACTTTTCTTGTAAACATATGCTGTCAGTGCATCTTAAAAAATACAACCCCAATTCCAAAAAGTTGGGCGCTGTGTAAAATGTGAATAAATGTAAATAAGTACAGAATTAAATGATTTGAAAATCTATGTTTTATTCAGAATAGAACACAGAACACATTTTATCACTTTATTAAAAACTCGTATAGATAACTCATCATCATTTAATGAGTGCAACGCACCTCAAAAAATTTGGGACAAGGATCCCATACAGTCTGTAAACGTCTGGGAAATGAGGAGACCAATTTTTGGAGTACTGTGAGAGGAATGCTGTCCCATTCTTGTCTGGTGTAGGCTTCTAGCTGGGTCTTCTTTGCCAGATTTTTCATTTCATGATGCGCCAAATGTTTTCTGTTGGTAAAAGCTCTGGACTGCAGGCAGGCTAGTTCAGCACCCGGACTCATTTTCTGTGAATGCTGTTGTGTTGGATGCAGTATGTGGTTTAGCATTGTCTAGCTGACATATGCAAGACCTTCCCTGAAAGAGAGTGCTCCAGAGTCCGCAAGACACGGCGTCTGTGGTTTCCAAAAAGAAATTCAAGTTTTGATTAATCTGACCACAGAACTGTGGTTCCATTGTGGTTCAGGCCAAATTAGATCAACTTTGGCCCAGAGAGGACAGCTTTAGTACATTGCATGATACAGCTTTTACTTTTACGCGTTTGTGGATTTGTGGGTTTCTGAGCCCATGCAGTGACTTCCAGTACAGAATCATGCCTGTTTTTAATGCAGGGCCACCTGAGGGCCTGAAGATCACGAGCATCCAGTACTGATGTCAGCGTTGTCCCTTGCTCACAGGGATTAGTGCTCTTTTTATATCCAGTCATGTGACTAGTTGCTCCTCCAGCTGTTTTTATTAGTACCACTTACTTCTCCGCTGTCCCAACCTTTTTGAGATTCAATGCTGCCATCAAGTTCTAAATGAGCTAATAATTTTAAGTGTCTAATTTTTGACATTTGATATGTGTTCTATGCTCTATTGGTGAATAAAATATGGCTCTATGAAAGTTGCAAATCTTTGCATTCAGTTTTCATTTACATTCATTTATATTTTACACAGCATCCCATGTGTAGTAATTGGGACTGTATAACTACAGCAGTATATGGTATAATTATGTTCCATATGTAACAGCACTGAAGACGACAGTAATGACATATAAAAGGCTCAGTTTAGAGTTTACTGCACCACCTGCCGAC
This sequence comes from Prochilodus magdalenae, assembly GCA_024036415.1. NCBI lineage: Eukaryota > Metazoa > Chordata > Actinopteri > Characiformes > Prochilodontidae > Prochilodus > Prochilodus magdalenae. The sequence goes on along the minus strand of JAMWET010004649.1, from coordinate 202,187 downwards.
CACAAGGCCACTCTAACAGCCACATGCACGTTATGTGCAAGTCTATTTTTTGCCACCTGCTGTAAGCTACCTGTCTTTACTGTCATGTACAAATGACTCCTGTTTGTCACTTTCCATGTTCCCTCATGTAAAGATTAAGACCTAATTTATATTTTTTAATATCAAATACCTATTACTTAAGATTTGAATGTATGGTACCCTAACATCCACTCCCTCCTGGGACATAGTGGTAAGGAAGAGAAGGACAGATATAGAGATAGAAGTTCACTGCACACTGATTTCTTGGGCCTCCATAACAGATTCATTCGTGTGGCCACTGCATAATTAACAATTAACAAACGCTTAAGTATCTACATGCTGTCATGCGTGACTTTAAAAAGAAAATATTTATTACAGTTTTGAAACACATTCTGACCACAGTGATCCGCTGTGCTGCTCTTAGCCACCCTTGACCAATCGAGGGCATGTCATTAGGTGTTGCTTAGTTACTGTAGTGACGGACAGCTTAGTGTAGTGTAACAGTAGCTTATCTAGCACCATATTTAATACATTATGTCATAGAACAGCATAAATGTCTTGTTTAAGAACAGCTTAGATTATTGTGCCCCATACACTATATGCCCAAAAGTAAGGGGCACATGAGCCTATGGTCACCACGCCCAACACCAAGCAAGGTCTAGAGGTGTACAAAGCCCCCAGCGCTCTGTTCCATTCAGTACCTTTGGGATGAGCTTGAGTGGTTCAGAACTAATTATCTAACATTAGTAGCCGACCGTACTGATGCTCCTGTGAATGCTGAATGCAGTCAAATCCTCAAGGCAATTGACAAACAGTGTTGCTTTAGGCAACATCATATCATATCATATCATGATCCACAATCATGGCCCTTGCAATTAACCAACCTGATACAATTAGTTGCATGTAAGACCAAACAGGTTTATTTAAAGGGAATAAGAAAAACTTCACGCTAGTTCAAGACAGCAACAGCCTAGCCATGGGGTTTACATTGTTGTCTCTGGTTATTCTCCAGGATGAGGAGGAGGAGGAAGAAGCTTTTAACCAGAAGCATGCCCTGCAGAAGGCGAAGGAAGTCGGACCCATGTCCTCCTTCATGTGCTCAGAGTAAGTGGACAGAGTCTAGCCCTGCCTGCTCCTCCCCTCCGCCTCACAAAGATGCTAACACTACTAACACCCGCTCTGTCTGGGAGTCTTTGTCTGTGAAGCTATGAGAGGCTTTGTGTCTATGAAGGTTTTCGGTCTTCTGCCATACAGTCACCGAATAGTAAGTGAATGTGAGCGAACTTGTGGTTTAATGCTGAAGGTGCTTCACTCATCAGTGGGGTGAACATTCCTCAGCGTTTAGAGCTCTGGGGCTAATTCACACCTGCAATGGTGTGATAGAGGTTAGGGTCACATGATCGCATTTGATGTATGGAGGTGTGAATTGGTATGAAGCTGCTCATGTCGAAATGTTTAAAAGGTGCTGTAAGTCGCTGACAGATGGCGTCTTGGTCATAGACAGTGTATTCTTTAGTGAATTCTTAAAACAGCCGTGGTTCAGACCTACATGGTGTAGCAGTAGAACATATCGTATTGTATGGTTGGAGACAAGACTCCCAGTTAATGAATGCAGCGGGGCCAACAGTAAATTCAGAAGCCTGGAGCAAATGAAGCAGTCCTGCTTATTTTGTACAAGGTAAGCAAGAAGAACCCTTACCATGCAGAGACCTCATTTCTGCAAGATGGCAAATTCACAAAAGATAGAAGACACCTTCTTAACCTTCACAGCCACCCCTGTTTCCTCCTGTGGTAGCATACCCAGACTAATTTTGGCTTCTGTTTGTCCATTCATTATGAATTTGTAACACAATGCAAAGAATACCTGAGCAACAGTGTATTAGTGTGTAGCTACTCAGCCTAAAGATGGTCATGTGACCTCATTAAAGTAATGCCATTGTAGGTATGAATGAGGTACACAAAATTAAAAATGCTTGTCCTCATTTTTATGCTTTATTCTGAGACCCAGTCAGTCAATTTGGCCAATTTTCTGGCTGAAATTTTGTTAGCTTTTTTCATTGAACTGGAAGCCCACACTGTTTGGGTGTTACCACACGAAACACTAACACGTTTCCACATTACTCCCACTTTCTGTCCAAAGTAAATGATCTTCTATCATTAGTTGCTCTTTATAGGGTTATAGGGTCCAGTTGCTTATTTATAAAAGTGCTATATTGAAAATAAGAGGCTGCTGGCTGTTTAGCACAACGAGCCAAGTGTAACTATGTTGCAACATTCTAGTTTAGGTGTAGCAGAAGTGTTCAGAAACAGTCTCACCGCACTTACCTCACACAGCTGCGCAATCTAGGTGCATCCCCACTTGTGAATGTTACCAACACTCGTTTAGACTAATAAACCTTCTCTGATGAGTGCAACACCTTCCAGATTAAACCACAAATCCTGTAGAGGAGATTGTTGCTGTTGAAAATGAAGAGTCAGCCTGCAGAAATCATACTGGCACCTGATCGTGGCAGGTGGAATCTTTTCTATATAGCTAAGTCGGCTGGTTAGGGTTTGTCATCGTGTTTCTTTGAAGCTCTGTAATGGCGAAGGTGGAGTATTTGTGGACATTATTGGAGATTATTGGGATGCCTCACACACTATATGCCCAAAAATAAGCAGAGCATGAGCCTATGCTCACCATGTGCAATACCAGGTGTGGGCTAGAGTGTCTAAAGGCCCAAAGCACTTCTGTTCTCTGGAGTGATGGAGCTCCATACAGTACCTTTGGAATGAGCTTGAGAGATTCAGAACTGATTATCTGACGTCAGTATCTGATCTTATTGATGCTCTTGCATGCTGAATGCAATCAAATCCTCAAGGCAATGTTCAAAGCCTTTACTGAGTAACACTGTCAAACAGGCCAGGTAAATTATCTTAAATCTAGTCCATAAATATAATGTTATTACAGACAATTATGCTGCTTTATTATTTGTATTTTATTGTATTAATAAGCTCACCAGACAAACAATAGAAATGAATGTACCTAAGAGCATGCAATACCTCCATGAGCACCAATAACAGCTGAGGTTCGATTTGGCATGGGCTGGACAAGTTTCTGGATGTAGGGCACATCGATGTTCCGGCATCAAAGAATTGTGCAGTTGGGCCAAATTTGATGGATGACTTCCCTGGCACAATTCCGAGGAGTGTTTCGTGTAGACTGGGATTTTTGCCACTTCTGGTAGATGACCGTACGCTTCCATACACCTGCAAACTCAGCTCCTTCTTTCACACTATGGCCTTTGGCAAATACCCTCACTCCTTAGCCAATCATTAACATCTGATTTGGACCCATTTTTCACATATGGAACGAGACAAAATCAATGCACTGTGCCACCTCTTCTCCATCTATGAATCCCATCACTCACCCCCACAGGTATTTATAGTGCCATCTGTAGGAGCCTGAAGTTACTACCCCCTTATACATTAATTTTTGTCTGGTGAGCTTATATCTTACTGTACAGACAGATTAGTTTGCCTGTTGCAAACCCATTTCTTAAAAATCAGCTAAATGATCTGCTACTGTAGTAAGAATTCCACTTGATGATTATTTAAACCAGAAAGAAATGACTAAAAATGAGTCAAATGAAGCTTATAACACGCTTAACTTAAGGAAATATAAAAGACTGGCTAAATTTAAAATAATTTTACCTGCCATTTTTTACAATTTGTCCAGGAGAGTCGAGGCAGTTACAGAAGCAAGCTTTTCATTAACACCTCTCTTTTCCAAGGAATTGCTGGAGTCTAACAACATTTGGCCATATAGTGTGTCTTGGATGAACGGTGTTGTCAAGCTGAGGGCTTGAACATGGAAGGAACCCTACTCTTATGCTCTTGGTGGGTTTGATGGTTCCGGGCCCCAGGACTGGTGCGAGCTCAGCAGAGAGGCTTTGTGAGAAAATAGACCTGAACAGGATAAAATGTGAGGGCTGTAAAAGTCAGAGGCGTAGCTGGAAGTCGTACAGTGTGTCCCTATTGATAGATTACATTTATCGCATCATTTGGGCCGTTGCTCGATAATGCGCCATGAATTCAACTGCACGTTGTCATGACAACCGGCAGGCTTCCCAGTCCATGCGGGGACAAGCGCATTATGTTGTCATAGAGATGCATCTCCTGCATGGAGAGGGGGATTATCGAGCGTTTTTGACAGAGTTTCACTGCGGCTGTGGAGATGTCTGCACTGTGATCTCAGAGCTCAGCTAAAGCATCTGCTCTTGTCCTCATCCACACATAGCCAGATATGTCGGAAAAATCACTCCGGACTCCGGCCGCACAAGAACACCGAAAAAACTGGAAAACGCTCACGTGTACCAGAGCAGGAGGAGGCCATAATGCAGTTTAAGATTAGCTGATATGTGATAAAAGACTGCTTCAGAGACTGAAGACATATTAAGAAAGGCGTATAAACTTAAAACAACCCAGGAGAAAAACAGTACACTGAAGTACACTTAATTTAAATATACTTGGTATATTTCCTTGCACTCTGAAAGTGTGCCATTTTCCATATGGTAACTATATAACTTACTACTTATGCTAGTATGCTAAATATAACCATTAGTGCTATGGCAATCATGCTTAAATAGAACTAATTGTGCTTAACTATGCTATTTTGAAACATTAAGATTAATTTAGAGAGCTGGAAGTATACTTATGTTAAGCTCTCTAAAGTACTACTGAGGTCAAATGTACATTATTACATTTGTAATATGTATTTTTACACTTGTGTTTAGCACACAACACAAAATGTGCTTGAAATGTACTTGCAGATATTAAGGTACGTTTCTAGCACATTAAAATATGCTTCATGTTTATCTGGGAAAGGGAGACACTGCAAAAGTGTCTTGTCAGTTAAAATAATCTCAATCTAGTCAGTTTTTCTAAATCCCATTCTTAGATTTGATCTCTTATTTATTACTTGTCTCACAACATTAGCAGATCATTTTCCTTGTTGGAAGAAATCTGCTTGAAACTAGCAAACTTTTTTGGCAATATTGTGAGATCTTTTGACTAAAGTGACTTAAAACAAGCAAGTAAAACACTAGAAATAAGTAAAACCATGTTATAAAAATTTTACAGCTACCTCTAAAGGAGGTATTGGACAAATTTGACTACATTCAAGATAATTTCATGAGATCTTTGTAGTGTAAAGCACTTTACATTACAGATGGGTAATATGTAGGTAATTATATGTTAATTTATGGTAACAAGCTGTATTTCGTCAATAATTTAAAGTCATAATAAATGATTATGAAATAATTTAAATAAATAATAAATCAGAAATTTTAGTGGTAACAAGTTATTTTAGTTTTTGTGCTTTGTTGTGAAATGGATCAGATTTCTTTACACTGGTGGGATGCGATGTCTACAGCACAAATATTTATTTAGTACCCCAAACCACCAGTGAAACTACACAAGCCTATGGAGTTTTATATGGAATGATGGTAAAATAGTTCCAACTAGTATCCAAGGGTGGGAAGTTATGGTTGAAACTGGGCTCTGCAAGAAGGTCCAAGCCTGGAGACCTTCGGACTCTCAGAGGAAGATCATGCTAGCCCTTACCCCCACTGCTTGGTAGCATTGTGTGATGGACGGAGGGCCAGCTAATGAGACTGAATAAACTAGCTTTTCAACACTATTTATATATATGTGTGAGCAGTGAATGAGCTCTGAGTGGATGTGCGTTTGAGGTTGACGGTGCAGGTCAGCATTTGTTGTGAGGTAAAGTAATTAAGAGTGGACATATGAAACTCCTGAGACGAGCCTGCACACAGATGCATGTTTGTCGGAAATGAAACACTGCATGGCTGTAATGTTAGCCTCCTGACTGAGCATGTGCTAACTGAGCTCTCATGGTGACAAAATGTGGGAGAAAATGATGTTGAAGTTTTCTATTCACGCCCGACAATTGACCGCTTGCGAAAGTCTGTCCGGTCCTCCGGTGTCTCCCTTAGTTACCGTTGCTATTTCTGACCGCCTGATAGCCTCTCTGATTAAAAGCTTCACAAAGGAAAATTCTGTAGAGATATTCTGTATAAATTTGATTATTATTTAAAAATAAACTGGCTTTAAAAGTTGTGCTGTACTGACATACATGCTTGAGAACTGACAAAATGACCCATTTGAAGCAGAAAAGCATTCAGAAAACACTCATCATCAAACGCTTGCACCTAGAAGGAATCAACGTACAGGAATGGTACTTGGTGGGTTGGTTTGACATTAGCGAATGATTCAAGACTAACACTTGGCCGTGCATGTGACATAAGGAAGGACGGGCCTTATCACTGTACATGACTGACCCAACAGTCACGATTGCAGACATTCAGTGAGCAGTAATGCCCATCCTTTTAGTCCCAGCACCATAGACAGACGGTTGCACGACACAGGACTGCATGCACATAGACCATTACCTCGGCTGCCTTTAACACCATGTCAACAAAGACTGCAGTGGTAGCAGGTCATCTTTAGTGACGAGTCCTGCTTTTGTCTTGGTGGAGATCAACAAATCTGTGTGTGGAGGCACCAAGATGACCAGTTTGTTGTCACATGTCACATGTCCAAAAGGCCTTGTGCCATACATCTCCACCCCTACTGCAAAATCTGCCCAAACTGTGTGAGAATATTCAAGCAGCATGGGATGGAGTATCACAGGACACCTTTAGGAGCCTCTACAACTTCATTTCAACTAGTCTGGCATGTTGCATTAGCAAACATGGAGGCCCGACATCATACTAAGAGACACTAATTCTGTATGTGTAGCTCAATAAGTATCACCCATATCAGTCTAAATATATCATCATTTATTACAGGTCAACTTTACCTTCCCTCAGAATAGCAATCCGACACTTCCTTCTGGGTGCATCTATTCTTGTGATAATGAGTGATTATCTAATTATGATTGTCTTTATTTCTCACTCCTTATTAAAATGGTATGCCATTCATCTCGTACTTTTTTTGTTAGCTTGTTGTGCTGTATATTAGAATCCAAAAAGCTTTGAGTTAAAGAGTTTTGAAGACTGATGGGTCTCCGACTGATGATACAACTCATTGACCTTTTCTGTGGTTTATCTTATCCTAGAGTTTGTTAGTAGTTTAGACATTGAGCTTTGTGTTAGCTCCTCCACACCAGTTTAATCTAAAACTTCAGGAAGGAACCAGCCCCATTCTCCGGATAATCAGGAAAGCCTTCGCCTTTCTCCTGAGTTTGCAAGTGGTCAATTGGTTCTGAAGGTCCTGTGAATGTAGACTGTAGGTGATCTGTCAGTATAAAGGAAACAGACATAAGTCTGTGGTATCCAAACCCACCAAAGCAGCACAGCGTTGCTCTGGCCTCTGTGGGAACCTGTATATTCCGTGTTTTGATGGGAAGGGACGTGAACTTTCATCTTGTCACTGAGCTGAGAATGCAGCAGTGGCCCTGAAGGTCGAGTTTTGCACGAATGGCATTTGGATCCTGCATGTGTAGAAGAGAGGAAACTGTGGCATGAATCTGCTCGAGAAGCACTCTGGGAAATGAGCGCATGCTATCTGGTTAGCATGAGATATGGACCAAACCTACCGCACTGCATAAGGAAAGCTGCAGGACCGGAAAGTCGGAGGCGCTCTCTCGTTTTCTCAGTAAACGTGTGTATGTTTGTGTTAATGCTTCTGCATTTGGATCTCATTTATATCTGTCTTATATCTGTGCCATGTTCCTGACTGTCTTAACATAAAAGATCCCAGGTTACTGTATCTGTTGCTCCTGATGTAATACTGCTGTCATCCTGTTGTCATGTAACGCTTTTGCTGCCCAGTCACCCAGACCAAAACCCTCAAATCTGGACCGTTTCATTGGTCAGCAGTATAGGTGGACAGTACAAGCTACATTTATTCAGTTCCATGTACTCAAGTAAAAACACATTTGTAGCTCCACCTGGTAATACAGGTTTTCCTGCACATGGCCCATAATAGGAGCACCTCGTAGTTCTACAATTAAAGATTGTAGTCCGTCTGCCTACTGTTAGTCAGTTCTTCAGTGGTCAGGACCCCCACAGGACCACCACAGAGCAGGTATTATGTTGGTGTGGAACGTGGTGGTGTTGCTGAAGTGTCCCTGCTGGACTGAGAATAGCCCAGTAACCAAAACTATACAGGCAACAGTGTCCTGTGGGCAGTGTCCTGTGTCTACTGATGAAGGACTAACGGATGACCAACACGAACTGTGCAGCAGTAGACAAGCTATTGTCTCTGATTGTACATTTACAAGGTGGACCAGCAATGTAGGAGTGTCTAATAGAGTGGACAGTGAGTGGACACAGTGTTTAAACACTCTAGCAGCACGCTGTGTCTGATCCACTCGTGCCCGTTCAGTGACAGCCATGTTAGTTCCAGTCTTGTCTTTCCTAGCTTCTGTTCCCAAGCCTTCACCAAACATCTTGGGAATTTTACTAGGTTAACTCCAGCTGCCGATCCAACTTAACCCCTTCCTGTTTAACTATGGTTTAATACCGGCATAAAAGAGCATGGAGGTTGTAACGAATGGAAGTATGGTGTTAGGTGGGCTCTCGTAGAGAGGTGGATACTTAGCTTCCATAAAGAGACACGCAGGGAACACGTCGTGAAGGGGCCTCGGAGCCAGTTCAATGAACAATGAGAGCACCAAGACTCCACTCAGTACAAGTTCCCAGATAACACCAGTTGGAGAACCCAGACTACAAACTAGTACAGTTCACCACACGCACATTCTCTCCCGCGCTTTCCTCCACACTCTCCATTATTCGCTCCGGCTCTCCACCGTGCACATGCGCACCGCACCTGCCTTAAAGTGACCGTTACAAGGTGACTTCATTTGTTCAATGAGCTGAATAGAAGTAACAGTGCTTTTACTTGAGTACAGGTTTAGGCCACTCTGGCCAGTGGAACTTTTCGGAGAGTGTTAGGATTTTTAGGATTTTCATGCATTGGAAGTTTTCTAAAGCTCTGCCATATTTAGGCATAAAGGTTCCAACACTTCCTCCTTTCCGCAGGGCTCGGATAGACTCAGTTATCTTAGTTACGACTGTAGTGGGTTTGGACTGTGTTGCTGGGCTTGTTTTGTCTTTGTTCACAAAAGCACTAATGTCTTGTTTTCAACCAACCGCTCATTGATAACACGGACCACACAAGAGTTCAAGTGCCAGTAAGTAACACAGTCTGTTCATTCCAATTCCTGCCTGATGTTCTTCTCTGGGTGAAGCTTTGTGTTCCGCCATTTTTACCGAACCTTTCACTTCACTCTCCAGTCTGACCATTGGTTACATTAGTTCTGAATTTCTTTCCAGCACTTCTTTTGATGTACCATTCTATATAGACTCTTCCCCTATACTGTCTCACTTATTTATGTTGTTTTGATTCACATCAAATCAGTCCAGTTCATTTCCATCCCAACAGTTTTTACCAACTGGGTCACACATCTCAAATTTTGAACTGCACAACATTCGACTCTTTCTACATTGTGTCCTAAAACCACTATTAGAAACATGAGTATGGATCAGTCCATGGGGAATCGCCAAAGACCTCAGTTCTGCTTAATACTTTCAGGAAACAAAAACACGGTGCCCAGTAAATATCGTACAAATGTACGGATGGGTAAAGAAGTGGGGAAAAGAAGTCAAAGCTTATTGTAACTAATAAACTAATGATACTAGATGTATGGATTCTTTAGGAATTACATTATTGGTTTTGGATATATCTACTAGAATGGAAAATTCTATTTTAGAATGGAATGTTTGCTATTTTAAATGATTTAAATTTATTTATTATTTATTTTTAATGGCTTAACTTACACTACTCTCCTAATGTTTGAAATTGCTTCCCATATTAAATAGTTTTGATATTTTTTTATACACTAACAAATAACAATATTTTACACAGGTGCTTGTTTAGTCTCAATTAAAATATTACAATGTTACATAAGGTAGAATTTTATATTATGTTTTTAAATGTCTCTATGTTATTTATTTACATACATATTTTTTTTATCAAGCTATCTGCTTTTCTTTACCGATACGATTTGTGAACTATTTATTTTATAAACAACATATTAAGTTTGTAAAGTGTGAAACTGCTTTATATACTTTTATATACTTTATATAATTCTTTGCAGCCATACTGTTTTTTATATCAAGGAAACTTTTTTCAATATTGCTAAAACAGTACTGATGTAAATCATAAATACCAAATACCTGGAGTTATAGAGTGCTCCAATGCGCAAAAACCTCTGCAACCAAAAGCCTTTTTTGCAGTTAATCCCCCCAATTTAATTTCTAAGCATCTGACAATTAGAGCACCAATACATTTTAAAATCTGTATCACATAAATAATTGAAGATGCACACTTCAATTCTGGTACACTTCACTCTGCCCTTCTTTGGGAGTATTGATACACTTCCTAGGAGTATTAAGCAGATCTGGGCTGGTCAATCCAGCTGTTCTGAAATCTAGTGATTTGTCATAGACCTTCCTGTGTATAAAGTGTGTATGACAGGTCACTTTTAGAAATGTTGTTCTTATGATTTCAGTTATGTGAAGCCCACTGCAGTTCACACTGCACTGAACTCTATAATTAGTCATTATAATTAGCTCTCTTATTTAAACACAGAGAGTTATTTAGAACAGGGGTTCCCAATACCAGTCCTGAATGCTCTGCACATGTTATGTTTTCTCTTTCCTGCGCACCAAATCCAGCCAGCGAGACATTTCTTAATGAGTTAATTGGTTGAATTAGTTGTGATTGTTAAGGCTAAGCACAGAAATGTGCATAGTGTTGAGTCAACAGGGATTAAATTGGGAACCCCTGATGTAGATCAGCGATCTTAATGCTTTTACATCAGTAATGCTAATTCTTTATTTATACTGTCCGTTAAGTTCTAGGTATGAATCAAGTATGTGTGAGGTAAAAATATGATGCAAGTTCCTAAACTACTCTAAAATGCCTAGTATATACTCTACTATATATAATCTATGTAAGTATAGATTGTGAAAGTACCCTTATCATTTTTATGTCTATAAAGTAAGGGGCAGGTATATGATGTAGAAAGATGATATGCAAACAAGAATGAAGAGTTAAATACAGTATATGTGGCTCATTTATGACTATTGGCTGTGTGACATATCCTATATCAGATATATATCTAGAACCTGTTTATCATTTAATACAAACTGATAGACACTCACCACCATTCTACCCATAATAATTACGCAGCACGCTTACTTATATCTGAAAAGCTCATATCTAAAAGCTATCATTAATTTTTTAAAGTATTTTAGTAGGTACTTACTTTTGTTCTACCCAAAATAGTTACACAGAACACTCCCTTATTTAATATCTAGAACCTGTCATTCATTTTAGTTTGATTTAGTAGGCACTTGCCATAATTGGATCCTAAATAATTACACAGCACACTTACACGGTTAATATCCAGAACCTTCATTTCCAGTAATTCATTTCAGTGTAATTTAGTAGCAATCTACCATCGTTCTACCCAAAATGGGACACAGCACACGTACTTGGTTAATATCTAAAACCATAGTCATTGATTTAGTCAAATTTAGAAGGTACCTGCTATAATTTGACCCTAATTAATTACACAACATCTGTCATTCGTTTTAGTTTCCTTTAGTTGGTACTTATCATCATTCTATATAAATTGCACAGCACCCTTCCTCAGTTAATATTTAGAACCTGTCATTCATTTTTGTTTAATTTAGTAGGTACTTACAAACTTTCTAGCCACCATTATTACTTAGCACACTTACTCTGTTAATATCTAGAACATGTAAATTAGTTAGTACATATAATTCTACCCAAAATAATCACACAGCAGATTTTGAGAGTTGCCTTGTGGGCGTTTCAGTTTAATTATATTTAAAATGTCTCAGAATTTACCTTTCAGTAATATTCACTGAGTACTTCTGAGAGTGCACTTACCCAGTTAATACCTAGAACTTAGGGGACTGTAAAAGACCTGTTGTGTTCTATTGTTGGAACCTAACTGGTCACAGCCCTCCTCCTTGATATCTGCAGAGCTTAGTTCTGATGTCTGTCCGACTGTTCTAGCTAATGAAATAAAGGTAATTAGCTGGAGCAGGTGTGGCAAATTGTGGTTGGAACTAAGCCCTCTAGGATCAGGATTTGGGAAAGGTTTGTCCACAGGATTGGTTCTACTACCTGTGCACCAGAGGTTCTTGTAATATTAGTTAGCATAACTGTGGACCATCTGGTGGAGCCGGATGGCTGAGACTGGGGTGAGTTTGAAACATTGAGGCATGTAGTCATTAATAGATGTGTAGTTAGGTGTGAATGTGTGCTAACCTGCTGGACCACTCTTACTGCTCGGTTCTGACCAAGTTCTCTGTGTTTCTTTCTCAGGAGGAGGAGGAGGCCCTACCTGTACAGGAAGCGAGCGATCCACCGTAGCCGAGCGGCCTACTCTCTGGAGGAGTCAGACCCTCCACCACTCAATGCCTCTAACTCTTTCATGTCCAGGAGAGAGAGGAGGCGTCGGTTGACGATGTCCGTGTGGGAGCAGAGGACCAGCCAGCTTCGACGCCACCGGCAGATGTCTAGCCGGGAGATCCTGTACAGCAGCACCAATGAGGAGCGGGATGGTCCGGGTGTGCTGCAGACCCACCGGTCTGGCGCATCACCCTCACACAGCATCCGCCGATCCGCTGAGACATCCAGACAGACATCCCTCAACCTCAGAAGACCTGCAGAGACAGAGACAAAAACATCGCTGAGTGTCAGGAGACACTCAGATGCTACTCTGGAGCCGACGGGGCCACTGGATCTCTCCTTAGGTGAGGAGGATATGTCTGTGCCCTTACCGGAGCCACCCATGGCCATAGACGTTCCTCTTCCAGAGCTGCAGCTGCCCGAGTCAGGAACCTCCCCATGCGGTTCTCAGGCAGTGAGCCATCTGAGGTTGAACGGAGAAAGGAGGCAGCGAGCGATCCGTAAGCAGAGACCGACAGATTCTGGCTCTAAACTCTGGAAACCACGGCAAGCCAGGGACACAGAGGGGGACCACAGTCGCTCCAGTAGCCAAGAGAGGAGGAACGAGGGCGAGGACGAGGAGGAGAAGAAAAGCAACAATGATGGACGGATCAGTCCAGGTGACATCACGGCCGAGAGGAGGTTAGGCAGACCTGTTCAAATTGGGGGTTATGCTGTGTTTACTGTGTTTACTTACTGCTGCACTGGCATAAGCAGCTATTCTACGCAGCTGGTGAAGGCACGCAGCAGTGTCGACATTGCCATGTTATCCACTAAGCTATCCAGTGAGGCATTTTGAGCACATGAGTGTTTCTCAATATATCCATATATCAAGCTTTTTCAGCAAAGCATGAATGCATACAATTTTAATTATAGGCTTCATATACTTGGATGGGAAACATTAACATAATATCAGAGCTTGTAAACTGCCTGTCGTTGAGTTAGACCAATCAGAGGCAGCCAAACAGCTATATGCTGTGACGTCACAACCACAGCTGAAAACCAACTGAAAGTGCTTCAGATCTTACTGACCAAATAACAGGCCTGGACTTCCAAAAATAATCGCAAAAAAACTTAATGAGATATTCTTCCCAAATTGTTCAGCCCTACAAGCCTTGCAATATTCATTTAAATTTATATATTAAAGATAGATGGATGGATAGATAGATAGATAGATAGATAGATAGATAGATAGATAGATAGATAGATAGATAGATAGATAGATAGATAGATAGATATAAATAGAAATAAAATTGTAGCTCTTAAAATGTAAATAATGCAGTTTCCATATCAAAAAATTTTAATAATTCTTAATAAAATCTACCCTACTGGGTACTCTACCAGGTACTTAACTAATAATTAATAAAAACAAAAAGACGAGTGCTGTTAATAATGTAAATAGGGTAATAGTAGTAACAGTACAGGAAGTGTACCAGCCAACAGTATGTCACAGAGTAAGCTTTACTTGCTTAATGATTTTAACACACAGGGATTTATAGGCCATAAGCCTACTTTAATAAACCCACACCCTAACCAAACAAACCAGAGCAAGAACAAAGTAAGCTGTCTGAAGCTGCATGCAAATGCACTGGGAAATTGTAATATCACGAAGCAAAACTCTTTTATTTATCTTGGAGAATGAACATTCTAATAATATTGCCCACACTGCTTAAACAAAAAGTGTTTGTAAACAATCAGCACCAATCAACACCTCAATCCACCACACCTCCTGGCTTCCAGTTCCTCTTTCATTAGAGAGTTGTACAACAACATGAAAATAGTGAATGTCTTCTTTTATTCGAAATATCATAAGAATGCAAAATTGTGGACCTTATATCGTGAATTACTCAAATAGTGCAGTGTAGTAATACGGGTAGCTTGACTTGTATTAGATTTGCACAATGTTGGAAAAACTGACTGCAACTTTTTTAGATAAGATATATATTTCCAAATGAAAAACTGTTCAAGCATTATTCACCAGATGCCTGGAACAGTGTTATTTGAATACATTGTTCACTGTAAAGTGATATAGTTAAAAAAAATAGATAAAGAATAAATAAAAAGCTGTAAACTGGCTTTTCCACACTTGTGAGTGTGAACCAGATTTTCTGAAACTTTAATGCTCTATAATGGGTTTCAGTGCACTAAAAACAATAGCAGGTGAGCACTGGGACTGCCCAGCTCTGTGTATCCGAGAAGCCTTCAGGAACCGTGCCAGTTTTTTTCTTAAGCAGCTAAAAAGCTGAATCACCTAACTTTGCATGTCCTGTGATGTACACATACGCACATTGTGATGATAATGCTGAAACGATGAAGCTTGGATGATGTTTTCATCAGCTCTGGGTTTAAGAAGGCTCTGGGTTTGGAGAACTTCTATGTCCTCCATCTTTCACTTTCTCCCATATCTTCACACCTGCTACTCAGCGTTCAGCGAAGGCATTTCCTTTCACACACACGAATAAGGATTTTGAAAAAGCGTTGTGTCTATTCTTGTGTTAAATGCAGTCAATATCTGACCACCTCCGAAAGGGGTTTGAGTGGTCTGACCATAGTACTGTGCACTCACCAGTTTTTCATGTGGTCAAATGAAATTCCAACACAGGCTTTCTGTGCTGTTACCACATTACCTGCTGTGGGAAATGGTTTACTGGAGGAAAGCTGATTAAGCTGACGTCCTCTGTACGTCTGGAAGTCAGGAGCAACTTCTCTATCAGTATTTGCAGCCTTTCCTTTTCGGAACTGCACTCGTAATGTGACGGGGGTGTTGGAAAAACAGCTTTCTATCGTTTGTTGGGTTCTAGCTGCTCCCGCTTGTCTCCTGACCAACCTAGCTGATCTGTGAGATGAGATCTGTTGATTGAACACGCCTAACCCGGAGTGTCCAGGGTCCACTTTTCCCGTAAATGAACATCTGGTGTAATCTGGTGGCTGACGCAGTAGATAGGCTTTTGTGCTGTAAACACGCTGCGTTTTTCCTCCCCCGGGCGAATTAGGGGACGAATGAGCTGCTGGCGATGCTGCTGGTGATGCTGGAGGGTTTTTGCTTCTTAAAGGGAATCACTGTGAACGCTGTTACTGTGGAAACGGCACGCCCTCTGTGTTTAACAGTGTCCTATCAGCGATGCCAGCTCTGCAAATAAAACCTGATGGACATGTAGTGAAGACAGAGATTGACAGGTGAGGAGGAAGCTGAGGAGGGAGCTCTGTTTGTTATTCTGATCACCTGCAGGTGCTCTTTTTTCAGTAGTAGTAGTTTTGCGGAGGACTGAAGTGAGGCCCCTGGTTTCCGAAACCTATAGAAACCATTAGCTGTATTCACTTCAGAGTTATTAGTGATTAACCATGTGACCTGGACCTGGAGGGGTCAATCATTTGAGGAGGCAGACTACTGTGTTTATTAGTCCCTTGGGCAGGTCGGAAAGTTTTCAGATGTGGAAATATGACATGTTGTAAATTGCAGTTGTTAGACTTTGAACGTCTGAACCAGTTTGCAACAGCGCCACCTTGAGGCAGATCAGCGCTGCACCTCTATTTTGCCAAATTAAGTGGTCCTGGATCACCCAGGACCAATTAGCTGTAAGGTTAACTGCTTGGCTAAGCACAGATTCCCACTGCCAAAGATAAAAGTTAGTATGCATGCAGTATGTCAGTGCTGTACCACTGGTGTGGAAGGTATCATGGAAAAACAGTTTCAACAAACAGGTTATCAGTAAGATGAGCAGTGTACTTCCGTAAACAACCATCCTGCACCTGTCCAGTGTTGTAGCAGATGTGTAAACAAGGTAATGCATGCTTCTACACATTTTAGTACCTAAATACAGTTTTGTTTACTAAATTTAACTATAGAGTAAAAAATTAAGTATTAAATGTGTCTTGTGCAAAAGGTATAGCATATTTGGACTTGCTTGGTGTGCAATTTTAATTTCTCCTAGCTATTTGTGATTAGTAGGACCTAATCAGTATAAAAACTAAACGTTGTCTTTGTACAGGAAGTTGTGGTGATAAAAAACAATGTCCTCATATGAGGCCAAAGGGTCAACATTTTAAAAAGTATCATGGTGCAGAGAAGCAGAAATGTAATGTCCTCACATAAGGACACAGGGGTCTCAGGAGGTTAAGTTTCTTCTCTGTAGAGCATCTGTTTACTTATTTTCACTCAAAAAAAACATGAAACGTTTGATCAGGGTGTTCCTACCTGCATATGGTTTGTATTATGTGTTAAATTATACATAATACATTCTATTTCCTGTCATTTGAGTATTCTCACTGAATTTAATATTGAGGGAAAAACACATAATGTGGCCTGAGTAATGTTATACTTTATGTTTATCTTCTTTCTGTTATGTTAAACTGATAAATGCATAAAATGTGCATATTAAAATTAGCAGAGGATGACGTATTTATCTGACTGTGTAATTTGGTTGTAAGTCGCTCTGGATAAGAGCGGCTGCTAAATGCCTTAAATGTTAATGTAAATGTAAATTTGGCCGCTAGTGCTAACTGGGCACATGGAACTAAGCAGACCCACAGACAGAATCAGGCAGGTATGTCTTGGCTCTGGTTCTGTACTTGACCTTGATTCTCCCTGTTCTTGCCACAGAGAGCCTGGAGATTCAGAGCCAGCCACACTGCAGATCACTGAAAGCACTGTACTGGAGCACATGGTGGCCACCAGGGGCGCTACTGAGGGCGAGAACAACAAAAACCCCGCCACTGCTAGTCAGGATAAAGCGAGCGTGATGATAGAGGTGACTGACCCTCAGCAGGGCCTTGAGCTGTCCTCGACAGGTAAAGAACCTACATCTTTAGGTGTGATACGCTGCTGCTCCAGTGCTTTTTCAGTAGGCATGAGCGTCACACGTTCTTCTTTTATTAAAAGCTGAGTAAATAAATATGTAGTTTATTCCTAGAGTCTTAATGCCTTGTATTTATTTCCCTTTGGGTCATGTGGTTTTATGTGCCAAAAAGTCATAATTTCTTTCATTCCTCTCTCTGTCCCATACATTTAAAGCTTCTCTCTGTCCCATACATTTAAAGCTCCTCTCTGTCCCATACATTTAAAGCTTCTCCCTGTCCCATACCTTTAAAGCTTCTCTCTGTCCCATACATTTAAAGCTTCTCTCTGTCCCATACATTTAAAGCTTCTCTCTGTCCCATACATTTAAAGCTCCTCTCTGTCCCATACATTTAAAGCTTCTCCCTGTCCCATACCTTTAAAGCTTCTCTCTGTCCCATACATTTAAAGCTTCTCTCTGTCCCATACATTTAAAGCTTCTCTCTGTCCCATACATTTAAAGCTTCTCCCTGTCCCATACATTTAAAGCTTCTCCCTGTCCCATACATTTAAAGCTTCTCCCTGTCCCATACATGTAAAGCTTCTCTCTGTCCCATACATGTAAAGCTTCTCTCTGTCCCATACATGTAAAGCTTCTCTCTGTCCCATACATGTAAAGCTTCTCTCTGTCCCATACATGTAAAGTTCCTCTCTATCCCATACATTTAAAGCTTCTCTCTGTCCCATACATTTAAAGTTCCTCTCTATCCCATACATTTAAAGCTTCTCCCTGTCCCATACATTTAAAGCTTCTCCCTGTCCCATACATTTAAAGCTTCTCCCTGTCCCATACATTTAAAGCTTCTCTCTGTCCCATACATGTAAAGCTTCTCTCTGTCCCATACATGTAAAGCTTCTCTCTGTCCCATACATGTAAAGTTCCTCTCTATCCCATACATTTAAAGCTTCTCTCTGTCCCATACATTTAAAGTTCCTCTCTATCCCATACATTTAAAGCTTCTCTCTATCCCATACATTTAAAGCTCCTCTCTGTCCCATACATTTAAAGCTCCTCTCTGTCCCATACATTTAAAGCTCCTCTCTATCCCATACATTTAAAGCTTCTCTCTATCCCATACATTTAAAGCTCCTCTCTGTCCCATACATTTAACGCTTTTGTTACTGTGCACTAAAGTCCTACAGAACAGACTGTAAGGGTTTGTATAATATGAAAATTGAGGGTTGTTGTAAGCAGCCAGCAAAGTTTTAATTAAAAGGCCAGCATATAATACACCATGATTTAAAAACTGTCTGGGCATTAACCAATAGTCCATTGAGCCCACTGCATCAGACAATGGGAAAACAGAAGAGCAGGCTTCATATCTGAGTCTTACTTTCTAGGTTAGTTTTCGCTTGGTGGTTAGCTTTCTCTCTTCATCAAACACAAATGCACCATAGATCACTGAAGTCATGCATCATTGTCAGGCACCAGTATGTAACCAATCAATCAATCAATCAATCAATCAATCAATCAATCAATCAATATTAATTTGTATAGTGCTTTTTACAACTAATGTTGTCTCAAAGCATTTTATATAAAGAAAAGGAAAACATGGAGTACATGGAGTACACGGAAATCCGGGTCCAAGCCAACCCATGAGCAAGCTAGAGGCAACAGTGGCAAAGAAAAACTCCCTTAGAGTAAAGAAGAAACCTCGAGAGGATCAGGCTCAAGGGGGGAACCTGTCCTCCTCAGGTCGATCCCGGATGAAGAGAGAAAGACAGGAGCTTGGAACATCTGTTAGATACATCCTGATCAATCCAGACGGTAGTAATTGGTTAGAGTGGCGCTTTTGATAACACCACTCCCCATTCGGAAGCTGCTGTCCCATGTGGGAGACTGGGGTGACTCCCGGTCTGGATGACTATTCTGACTAGTGATATGAGCCTGCTAGGTGGGAACACCTGATGGCGGTCCTATTGCTTTATTGTTTGTCAGCCTTTCTTGGAGAATGACTAACAGGGTAAAGAGGTTCGCCAGGCCATGCTGAGCAGTATTGAACCTGAGTGCGAGTCATCTTGCATCTTGGTACAGTTGGGTTGCAGGGTTTTGCAGAGGCAGATAGTCTAATAATATCAATTTAGTCAGTACTCTGTAGCATTAGCTTATATATAGCAATGCTCATATTTCTACTTTTTAACAACTTTGTCCTTCAGAGTATCCAGTGATGTTCATAGGACAAAATGTATCAGGGACATTTATGATCACCTGGGTTCAACAGAGGCGAAGAAGAACATATGGAGTGTTTCCTAAAACATTTAGACTCAGAGTTGCTTAAAAGGTCATAAGAGCATGGTGCTGACTACATAATGATGAAATGACTTCAGTGGTCTATAGCTATAATTTTTGGACTTTTGAAAGTTGTTAACAGGACATACAGTACTTTGTAGGTATATTAAAAATTGCCTGCTTTGAATGAAAACATGTTTTTGATCCCCTGTGGCCTTAAAAAAAGTAAGATAAGTAAATGAGTTCCTGAATGGGCAAAGCTAAACTGCTGATAGGTAGATGTAAAAATTTAAAAAATGAGGACGGTTCATGTCAGTAGAAAATGAATGAATGGTGTGTTGTTGATGGTTGGACATGCTTTAAACATCCTATTATACCCAGCTAACAGCACTATAACCTATTATACCCTGCTAACAGCACTATTACCTATTATACCCAGCTAACAGCACTATTACCTATTATACCCAGCTAACAGCACTATTACCTATTATACCCAGCTAACAGCACTATAACCTACTATACCCAGCTAACAGCACTATAACCTATTATACCCAGCTAACAGCACTATAACCTATTATACCCAGCTAACAGCACTATAACCTGTTATACCCAGCTAACAGCACTATAACCTGTTATACCCAGCTAACAGCACTATAACCTATTATACCCAGCTAACAGCACTATAACCTATTATACCCAGCTAACAGCACTATAACCTATTATACCCAGCTAACAGCACTATAACCTACTATACCCAGCTAACAGCACTATAACCTACTATACCCAGCTAACAGCACTATAACCTGTTATACCCAGCTAACAGCACTATAACCTGTTATACCCAGCTAACAGCACTATAACCTGTTATACCCAGCTAACAGCACTATAACCTATTATACCCAGCTAACAGCACTATAACCTATTATACCCAGCTAACAGCACTATAACCTATTATACCCAGCTAACAGCACTATAACCTGTTA
Source organism: Prochilodus magdalenae (assembly GCA_024036415.1). Lineage (NCBI taxonomy): Eukaryota > Metazoa > Chordata > Actinopteri > Characiformes > Prochilodontidae > Prochilodus > Prochilodus magdalenae. Next base: position 181,567 of record JAMWET010004649.1, on the reverse strand, counting down.
TACCCAGCTAACAGCACTATAACCTGTTATACCCAGCTAACAGCACTATAACCTATTATACCCAGCTAACAGCACTATAACCTGTTATACCCAGCTAACAGCACTATAACCTACTATACCCAGCTAACAGCACTATAACCTATTATACCCAGCTAACAGCACTATAACCTGTTAGCTAACAGCACTACCCAGCAATAACACATTATAACCTATTATACAGCCAGCTAACAGCACTATACCATATTATACCCAGCTAACAGCACTATAAACCTATTATACCCAGCTAACAACAGCAACAGCACTATAACCTATTATACCCAGCTAACAGTTATCACTATAACCTATATATACCCCAGCTAACAGCACTATAACCTGTTATACCACAGCACTAACATACCCAGCTATAATAACCTATTATACCCAGCTAACAGCACAATAACCTACAATACCCAGCTAACAGCACACTAACCTACTATACCCAGCTAACAGCACTATACCCCATACTACCCAGCTAACAGCACTATAACCTATTATACCCAGCTAACAGCACTATAACCTATTATACCCAGCTAACAGCACTATAACCTATTATACCCAGCTAACAGCACTATAACCTACTATACCCAGCTAACAGCACTATAACCTACTATACCCAGCTAACAGCACTATAACCTGTTATACCCAGCTAACAGCACTATAACCTATTATACCCAGCTAACAGCACTATAACCTACTATACCCAGCTAACAGCACTATAACCTATTATACCCAGCTAACAGCACTATAACCTACTATACCCAGCTAACAGCACTATAACCTACTATACCCAGCTAACAGCACTATAACCTACTATACCCAGCTAACAGCACTATAACCTATTATACCCAGCTAAACAGCACTATAACCTATTATACCCAGCTAACAGCACTATTACCTATTATCCCAGCTAACAGCACTAGCACCTATATACCCAGCTAACAGCATATACCTACTATAGCAGCTAACAGCACTATTACCTACTAACACATACCCAGCTATACAGCACTATAACCTACTTATACCCAGCTAAACAGCACTATAACCTATTATACCCAGCTATAACCTATTACTATAACCACTACCTATACTATACCAGCTAACAGCACTATAACCTATATACCCAGCTAACAGCACTATAACCCTACTATACCCAGCTAACAGCACTATAACCTATTATACCCAGCTAACAGCACTATAAACAGCTAACAGCACTATAACCTATTATACCCAGCTACAGCAGCACTATAACCTATTATACCCAGCTAACAGCACTATAACCTACTATACCCAGCTAACAGCACTATAACCTATTATACCCAGCTAACAGCACTATAACCTATTATACCCAGCTAACAGCACTATAACCTACTATACCCAGCTAACAGCACTATAACCTACTATACCCAGCTAACAGCACTATAACCTACTATACCCAGCTAACAGCACTATAACCTATTATACCCAGCTAACAGCACTATAACCTATTATACCCAGCTAACAGCACTATAACCTACTATACCCAGCTAACAGCACTATAACCTATTATACCCAGCTAACAGCACTATAACCTATTATACCCAGCTAACAGCACTATAACCTACTATACCCAGCTAACAGCACTATAACCTACCTAACAGCCCTATAACCCCCTATACCCAGCTAACAGCACTATAACCTATTATACCCAGCTAACAGCACTATAACCTACTATACCCAGCTAACAGCACTATAACCTACTATACCCAGCTAACAGCACTATAACCTACTATACCCAGCTAACAGCACTATAACCTACTATACCCAGCTAACAGCACTATAACCTGTTATACCCAGCTAACAGCACTATAACCTACTATACCCAGCTAACAGCACTATAACCTACTATACCCAGCTAACAGCACTATAACCTATTATACCCAGCTAACAGCACTATAACCTATTATACCCAGCTAACAGCACTATAACCTATTATACCCAGCTAACAGCACTATAACCTATTATACCCAGCTAACAGCACTATAACCTATTATACCCAGCTAACAGCACTATAACCTAATATACCCAGCTAACAGCACTATAACCTATTATACCCAGCTAACAGCACTATAACCTATTATACCCAGCTAACAGCACTATAACCTATTATACCCAGCTAACAGCACTATAACCTACTATACCCAGCTAACAGCACTATTACCTATTATACCCAGCTAACAGCACTATAACCTATTATACCCAGCTAACAGCACTATAACCTATTATACCCAGCTAACAGCACTATAACCTACTATACCCAGCTAACAGCACTATAACCTACTATACCCAGCTAACAGCACTATAACCTAGCCAAACAGCACTATAACCTATTATACCCAGCTAACAGCACTATAACTGTTAACCCAGCTAACAGCACTATAACCTATTATACCCAGCTAACAGCACTATAACCTACTATACCCAGCTAACAGCAACTATAACCTACTATACCCAGCTAACAGCACTACCTATTATACCCAGCTAACAGCACTATAACCTAATATACCCAGCTAACAGCACTGTAGCCAGTTAACAGCCTATAACCTATTATACCCCAGCTACAGCACTATAACCTATTATACCCAGCTAACAGCACTATAACCTACTATACACCCAGCTAACAGCACTATAACCTACTATACCCCAGCCTAACAGCACTATAACCTATTATACCCAGCTAACAGCACTATAACCTACTATACCCAGCTAACAGCACTATAACCTACTATACCCAGCTAACAGCACTATAACCTATTATACCCAGCTAACAGCACTATAACCTATTATACCCAGCTAACAGCACTATAACCTACTATATACCAGCTAACAGCACTATAACCTACTTATACCCAGCTAACAGCACTATAACCTACTATACCCAGCTAACAGCACTATAACCTGTTATACCCAGCTAACAGCACTATAACCTAGTATACCCAGCTAGCTATAACCTGTTTATACCCAGCAACTAGCACTATAACCTACTTATACCCAGCTAACAGCAATATAACCTATTATACCCAGCTAACAGCACTATAACCCTACTTTACCCAGCTAACAGCACTATAACCTACTATACCCAGCTAACAGCACTATAACCTATTATACCCAGCTAACAGCACTATATAACCTACTATACCCAGCTAACAGCACTATAAACCTATTATACCCAGCTAACAGCACTATAACCTATATACCCAGCTAACAGCACTATAACCTACTATACCCAGCTAACAGCACTATAAACTACTATACCCAGCTAACAGCACTATAACCTACTTATACCCAGCTAACAGCACTATAAACCTACTATACCCAGCTAACAGCACTATAACCTACTATACCCAGCTAACAGCACTATGACCTATTATACCCAGCTAACAGCACTATAACCTACTATACCCAGCTAACAGCACTATAACCTACTATACCCAGCTAACAGCACTATAACCTACTATACCCAGCTAACAGCACTATAACCTACTATACCCAGCCAACAAGCACTATAAACCTACTATACCCAGCTAACAGCACAGCATATAACCTACTATACCCAGCTAACAGCACTATAACCTACTATACCTACTATACCCAGCTAACAGCACTATAACCTACTATTATACCCAGCTAACTACTATAACCTATTATACCCAGCTAACAGCACTATAACCTATTATACCCAGCTAACAGCACTATGACCTATTATAGCCAGCTAACAGCACTATAACCTAGCTACTATACCTATAACCCAGCAACTACTATAACCTACTATACCCAGCTAACAGCACTATAACCTATTATACCCAGCTAACTATAACCTATATACCCAGCTAACCACTATTACCTACCCAGCTAACAGCACTATAACCTATTATACCCAGCTAACAGCACTATAACTACTAACCCAGCTATTATACTATACCCAGCTAACAGCACTATAACCTATTATACCCCAGCTAAACAGCACTATAACCTACTATACCCAGCTAACAGCACTATAACCTACTATACCCAGCTAACAGCACTATAACCTATAACCCAGTAACAGCTAACAGCTAACAGCACTATAACCTATTATACCCCAGCACTTAACAGCACTATACCCTCGCTACCTATTATATTATACAGCTAACAGCACTATAACCTATTATACCCAGCTAACAGCACTATAACCTACTATACCCAGCTAACAGCAAAGACCTGGAGGCCTCAAAGCCCGAGAAGGAAGATGAAGAAGTACCGAACACTTCGAACGCTCCACCTCCAAACAGCATGTTCATCTTCAAACCCCACAATCCGTAAGACCATTCATTCATTACCACTTTAGCTACTCTTAACTCCTCAAGCTCCTTATTCACTCTCTCTCTCTTTTTCCCTCCCAGTATCCGCCGAGCCTGTCACTATGTTGTTAATCTCCGATATTTTGAGATGTGCATCCTGTTGGTCATTGCTGCTAGCAGCATTGCTTTAGCTGCTGAAGATCCAGTGGCCACGAACTCCGACTGGAACAAAGTAAGAGTATATCTGTCCATTATGAATTACATACTCAACCAATACACAACCTCACTACTCATTACTTTACTTCTGAGATACTCTGAGCACATATACACCAGCTGTACAAACCCTGCGGTCCTTTCATCACTTATTGATGATTATTCAGAGCTGATAAACACCACCTAATAGCTTACTGATCTTAAACAGCATGCAGTTAGTTCTACTGATTACAGTCCTGAACTGGTGATGTTTGAATAGAGTAACAGGTGAAATAAGCTGTAGGTGAACTGTAAATGGTACAAAGCTGTTTGTGAATGCAAATGGAGTCTGTTCTGCCTAGCTGAGCTTCTCTTCCTCCACAGAGAGCTCTTTATTCATCACTTTCATAAGCTGTATTGGAGCCGGATTAGTTTTATGTGAGGCAGTGCTTACCGTCCATAAAGATCTGTGCTCTTATTCTGCACTGAATCTGCAGTGTCTGTAGATTTTGCTGTCTGCAAATAAGTCCAGAGAAAAGTAAAAAAGAAAAGAAAGTAGAAAAGAAAATTCTATAATGTGTCATGTGTTGGTTTGGTAATGATAGTCACTCTCAAATCAGCATTGTAATAATGCAGTAACAAAACCCAGTAATAGGATTTGTTTTATTTGGGACCTGAAAAGCTTGCATTGGAGCTTCATTTGGCCAATTCCTTAACACCCAAGCTGATGGAGTAGGAAATTATTATAATATTAATTATTATATCTCAAACGAGCTTTTTGGGCTGCAATTGGTGACCTGAATTAACCCAATTTACTAGCCCAAGTTTTCAATAAAAGTATGAAAATGTCAGGATTAAAAATGCCCATTTATATTTTAACATATGTATGCCAAATGATCCGGTTCTAGAATGAACCAGGCTGCCTTCGCTTTTTTGGTGTGGATAATTTGATGAGCTCTGCTGTGATTGTCTGGTCCGCAGTGAGACACTGCAAGGCCCACACAGAAGCAACATGTTAAATAGACAAAATAAAATAAACATCCAGGTAACTAAGCTTATCATACTATGTGTTTAGCTATGCACCTTGCTATTTGTTTCCCTCACCTTGAAAAACATTTAGTGCACAGATGATCTCAAACCATCAAACACAAAGCTTGAAACAAAGTTGGGGCTTGTTCGCTGCTACTATGTAACAGGTTTCTTAGTGCAAGATGAGCGACTCTGATAGATGTCAACCCGAGCAAACAGTGGATAAAATCAACAAATTAAGCTTGTCCGCCTGTTAAATATGTGACAGGTTACTGCTGGGGTTGTAATGTTTGAGAACAGTCCCGAAATGAGTGTCCAGGAGAAGTGGTTGAAATGCCCACGAGACGGGATGAAATTTTTGAATTTAAGAGTGGTCCAGGACCCTGTTAAATATGTGAGGCTTGAAGTTGGCTTTTGAAGTGTCCTGTAATTCAAAAGGTAGCTCTTGGGTTCTGTTTTGGAGAACTGCCCCGGTAGACTGCCCGAAAAACGGAGAGAGGACTCACATTAATGACATACTGAAGTCACATTCCCACATGTGTGAGCCATTCAGTTAGAAACATCAGGCCTGATGATGAGGCTTGTAACTTGAGTGTAGCCTAAATGATTTGGCCAATTGTTGGCTAAGAGGTTACACAGCTTCCAGTGTTACAGGAAGGACATGCTCTGGACAGGCCCTGGACAGACAGAGATAATCTATATAGCGGAAATTTCAGTTTTACATGCATGTCACATATTGTTCTATTAAAGAAGTAGGAATAGTACAAGTGATGAAGTGATATAATGCATGGAAATGAAGTAAGCAATACAGTAATAAAGTAATTACAAAGCTTTAATAAGTCACTACAAGAGAAAAGGTGCCACACTGCATTATCTGTAACTTGGTACCCCCAACACTGCGCTCTATTATGTCTCTGAAGTCATAATATGGTCTGTCATTAAATAGAAGAACATTATCAGCCTATTATAATATAATTATTGTGTTTACTAATCATTATGCCAACATATTTCCTAAAATATCAGAGATGTCCAGTACAGATGGTGAGGATTTGGGAAGTTTGGGTGATGTTGTAGAGAAATGCTGCCACAGGCTGTCATTTTGCTGCGCTACATGATGGCTCCCGCTGACAGATGAAGGCTTGGTGTTATCATTTTCATGCTGGAAGCAAACGATGCTCTGGATTAAATGAACCAGAGCAACACTAAAACAGAATCATCATTTGGATTCCATTTGGAAAGCTAATGACTTCTATTCATCTAATTTTACTATTGCACCAAATGGGCTGAGCAATGTTAATGTCCGCAGATGATTCATGGTGTTTCCTCGGGCTCTGTGTGTGTGTGTGTGTGTGTGTGTGTGTGTGTGTGTAAATGTCATGTACGACGTTCTGAGCTGGAGTCTCTGCTTTGCCTCCAACAGGTGCTTCGTTACTTTGATTATGTATTCACCGGAGTCTTCACCTTTGAAATGATAATCAAGGTGAGAGAGTTTTTGTGCTCTAAAGAACATTATGAAGGCTGTGCTAGAACAACACAGACTGCAGGGGAGGATCTTTTATGCAGCTGTACACACTGAAATGGATTTCTTTCATCTATCTTACATGATATCATTTTCACAGTTTTTAAAAAACTAAGTGAACCTGAATACATACATTCTGTCGTGCAGATGATTGTGTTGAATAATAATAGCAGTTATATAGTGGAGAAAATATCACTTCATAATCCAACCATCCCAACCATGACCCAAACTAACCACCGCACTAATCCTTAATTTATACTGAATAACCCTAAGTGAATCTTGCTGACCCAAAGTGACTCTTATGTTTAACATTTACATTTAAGGCATTTAGTAGACACCCTTATCCAGAGCGACTTAGAACCATGTTTAGTGTTCCGTCAGAGAATGTTTCCTAGCTAGTACAAGGAGGATAAATTCTAAAACTCGCCTTGAGCAAGGCCAGTGCTAACACCGGGAAAGAAGAATACAGAGTTAAATACATCATAAGAGCACTACCTAACAATCCCAAGCCATCGCTCATACCTAGATACAAGAAACATTCATCTCAACGTCTCAGTATCCTTACTAATCCTAAGTGATTCTTGCTAATCCTGAGTGATCCTTAATAATTCTGAGGAACCCTAGATAACCCTAAGTGATCCCAATTTATCAGTGGACCTCTAATCCTTAGTCCTCAGTGATTACTTATCTTGAGTGACCCTGAGACCCTGCATGTACCTGAGTTACCCTTATAATCCTAAATGGCCTTTACTAATCCTAAATTACCTGTAATAACCCTAAATGACCACAACTGATCTTAAGTGACCCCTACTTATCCTAACTAAACCTAAATGACCTTTATTAATCCTGACTAATCCTAAACTACCCCTAATAACTTTAAATAAGTCCTACTAATTTTAAATGACTTCTGTGTTTGCAGATGATTGAGCAGGGTCTGATCCTGCACGATGGCTCGTATTTCCGTGACCTTTGGAATATCCTGGATTTCATTGTGGTGATCGGAGCGCTGGTGGCTTTTGCTCTCACGTGAGTGTGATCAGAACCTCTAAACCCTCTATCATCACTAAAACGGCTGATATCAATAACAGCACTTACACTACTAGCAGATTTCTAACACACTGCTGGTCATTAATACCACTGAACTAGCACTGTTACCACCACTAAAAGCCACTGACACCATTAACACTATTATGGTCACTAATACCACTAAAATCACAAACAATATTAACACCACGGGAGTGTGATCAGAACCACGGTTATGTTACGTAGTCAAACACTGAGCTGTTAAATGAAATTGGTTTGGTTGAAACAGCTGAAATTCAATTGTCTCAGGTATCGTAACCTCCAGCTGAAGATTTCCTCCCCTTCAGTAGGAACAGCACAGCGGTGTTAGAGACCCGGAAAGTGATCTGAGGGGTGACGAGCTGGTTACATTGTTAGGGTGCTTTTCCACTGCATGTTTTACAAAATTCCAGAGGAATCAACAGAATGTAGAGGCCAGAACTTAAGAGAAGACTTCCTGCAGGCTCACGCTACATGATTCTCAGTCTGTTTTAAACCCTGCTTATGATCATTATAATAGAAATCAATATACGTCATAATAGACATAATTAATGACCTTCTATTCTAAGATTGGTGCACAGAGAGTAACACTAGAATCTTTACACCCAAGATGAGCTGGTTAAGAGATAATAGGACCATTAGAACCATAATAAATCATGCTACTTTTACTTTTTATACTTTTACTCAAATGGAGATCTAACAGGAGGAACTTTACTTTTACTGGAGGAATGTTTTACCTCGGGGATCTCTACCTTAACTCTTACCTTAACGCTACATGATTTGTGTTATTCGTCCACCACCTGCTAACCAAACTCTTCAGGACACCTGCACAACAACATATCTTTTAAGTTCATGTTCTTGTGAACGGAGTAGTGATGTTATAGTGCCTGGTGACTTTATCTTCACCTGTGAGAGTAAATGATTCGCTAAATACCATGTGGACTGCTCAACGTTTAGCACCGGAAAACAAGAACCAGGCTTTTTCCATTGACCATCAGTCCTGTACTGTCTTCAAACCTGCCCAGGACCAGTCTCAACAGGACCTACCAGTACTTCAGGGTCTACAATGCCAGTTTGGTCAATTCTAAATGCTGATGTGTTGATTCACGTTTTAGAACTATTGCTTTGTAGCTCAACACCTTTATCAACATTTATGCGTTTAGCATTACGTCTCCAGAGTGTTTTTATATTTGTGGACTAGTCTGTGAATGTGAACTTTTGGCTTCAGAGTGCCATAAATTGACCAGAACAGCATTCAAGCATGGGGAAAACAAACTACAACTAGAAACCCATGGTCTGTTGGTTCGCTGGTCAGTTTTTGGAGGTGCAGTGAAAACAGCCTAACGGTATTATTACACCTCACTGTTATCACTGTTCCCGTGTGCTACAGAATGTTTTCTCTCTTTTATTATTTGATGTTATTTGTGTTTGCCTCAGTCCGACTCACAGTGCATATTCTGTTAGTTGAGGAATAAACACATGTTGGAACAGCAGTGGGAAACTGATAGCTCGATTTCTGCAGAGGTACTGTAAGTGGTGTGCTAAAGCAGCCGGCAGTGAACAGAACTCAAATACCATAACAATCTAACAAGCAAGTGCCAAAACTCGTTAACCCGGGCTGACGGAGGAAGCACAGTTCACTTGTTCTGCTGTCCAGTATGTTTGTCACATTATTCACTTAACACTGAATGTTGTGCATGTACTTGTGTCTGAGAGAGGTTTGTTTCACTCAGCAAATTCAGAGCTCCGGTTCTGGTGTATTTATGTACTTGTTTGTTTGTTTTTGTTGGTTTCCTGTGGATTGTGGCTCCCTGCATCTGCCAGGAATGTTCTGGGGTAAACACATTTTCTTCATCACTCATGTGAATAATGTCCCCCACCCTGCTCAGTCTCTCTCTCTCTCTCTCTCTCTCTCTCTCTCTCTCTCTCTCTTTCTCTCTCTCTCGCTCTCTCTCTCTCTCTCTCTCACTCTCTCTCTCTCTCTCTCTCTCTCTCTCTCTCTCTCTCTCTCTCTCTCTCTTTCTCTCTCTCTCTCTCTCGCTCTTTGTCTCTTTCTTTCTCTTTCACTGCTCTCTCTCTCTCTCATCTCTCTTTCTTTCTTTCTCATTCTCTCTCTTTCATCTCTTCTCTCTCTCAGTCTCTCTCTCTCGCTCTCTCTCTCTTTCTGCTCTCTCAATTCTCTCTCTCTCTCTCTCTCTCACTCCTCACTCTCTCTCTCTTCTCTCTCCTTCTCTCTCGCTCTTGTCTCTCTCACTCTCTCTCTCTCTCTTCTTTCTCTTCCTCACTCTCTCTCTTCTCTTCTCATCTCTCCTCCGCTTTCTCTCTCTCTGTCTCTCTCTCTCTCTCTCTCTCTCTCTCTCTCTTTCTCTTTCTCTTTCTCTCTCTCTCTCTCTCTCTATTTCTTTCTTTCTCTCTCTTTCTTGCTCTCTCTCTCTTTCTTTCTCTCTCTCTCTTTCTCTCTCTCTCTCTCTCTCTCTCACCGTCTCTCTCTCTCTCTGTGGAGCCCGTTTACACTAAGCGACTTTATCCATCCTTGGCTGATCAGGAGCCTCCTGCCACTGGAAGTGGTTTGAGATGCACTGAAGGTGCGACTGAGTGTATATATGTAGAGGCGAGTGGGGCGATTATTTTATAATCAATAGGGAAAAGTAATATTTACTATTACAAACTAGCCAGACATCTCTGCTGTTTTGAACACCTACCGTTAACAGCTCATCTGACAGCGATGCGGCTGACTGTCATGGAGTGTCTGGAATATGAACCAAAGCAGAATTTACTCAATATAATTCAGCATTGTTTGATCCAGACTAGCTTTCCCCACCTCCAAAAATCAATAAATGTAACTTGTGGAAAGAGGCTCTTTAAGGTGGCTCTTCAAGAATGAATTATGAGGATTAATAAAGAACTATAATATTCTATATAAAAGCATTTCATACTTAAATTGTTCTTTGCAGTGTGAAATACTCCTTTAGATTAATGAAGAATGTAATAAATATGGTAATTCACTCATCATCAAAACAATAGTTGCACCTAGAAAGATGTAATGGATTGGAATGCTACTGGGAAGGAACAATTACCAGGAACAGTAAATGATGATGAATCTGATATCGGCAATATTTATTGATCTACACATACAGAAGTAGTGTCTCCCAGTATGGTGTTGGGAAACCATGTCAACACAGCATGCCAGACATCTTGGCATGGAGCTGTACAGGTTCCTAATGGTGTCCTGTGATACTCCATCTCATGAATATTCTCACCCAGTTCCTTCAGATCTATAGGGTTGGAGGTAGAGTGACACCAGGACACAAAACAACAAGCCTTTCATCTTGGTGCTGACCACAGTGCCTCCACACACAGACTCATTGGTGGTCTCTCTCATTGTAACTGTCTGTACAGCATCAAGGCCCGTCCTTGCTTATGTCACATGCATGGCAGAGCGTAAAACTGATTTCTGGCAAGTGATTCCTTCTGGGTGCAACTATTTGTGCAACTACTGATGACAAGTATTGTGCTAATAAGATTTCTTCAGTTGCTATCATGATAATACTTGTTACTCAGCACATTCTCCATTAATCTGAATGAACATTTCATGGTGCACATAACAATTTATGCTTAAAATTCTTCCATATAGAAATTCTGGGTCTAAATGGAACCTTTCCCTTTACTAAAGAAGAGTGTACCATGCAGGCGATATGGGAGAATTCACAAAATAATATTTTAATCTGGTGCATATAATTTAGTTTTTACAATAATTGCTAGATATTTGCTTAATTGGTGTATAACAGGCTCCAGTGTGGTTATAACCAGAGATTTATGGATAGAGATTCGTTCAGAATCATCTGAAGGTGCATATTACTGTATATTTCCCTGACACACGGGTTGGCGCAGGGTTTGCCTTCTGATGGTTCCAGAAAGATAGATAATTCTTTGTGTTTGCATGTACGACAGGAAAAGCCACACAGGCAGATTTCTGTCCGTCTAGCCACCTGTCTAGACGCGTTTATTTGACTAACTATAAATGGAATGTGGCTAAATCTCACCTGGACGTTCTCCAGATATGAGATGCATGAAGTGGCTTACTGTAAACAGGCTCTCTGAGTGTGTGTGTGTGTGTGTGCCAGTGAGTGAAATTCCAGACGCCAGAACGTGACTCTGGGTGTTTCTGTATCAACCTGCAGGAATAATAAAGGGAGAGACATTAAAACCATTAAGTCTCTCCGGGTGCTGAGGGTTCTCAGGCCACTGAAGACCATTAAGAGGCTGCCCAAGCTGAAGGTAAAGCCACTCTGAGGCTGAAATGGATATGCATAAAGTATACAGCTAAATGTTCAGTGAATTAAAGACCAATAACAAATACACTTTTAACTGAAGATAAACTTTAACCAAGCTTTATAATAAATGTTGATCATTTGATAATCACTGTCAGGAAGCTCTGTGTATATAAACCTTATGCTTCTTATCATTTTATGAGGTACAGTTAGTTTTTGTATTTGCTGGGTTTGCTGGGTTAGTTGTGCTCCAGAACTATTCAGTGTATAACTGGACTTTAATTGCTCTTTTCTCGTTTTTGCTTTTCTCTTTTTAACTGAAGGCAGTGTTTGATTGTGTTGTGACTTCTCTGAAGAACGTCTTTAACATCCTCATCGTCTACAAGCTCTTCATGTTCATCTTTGCGGTCATCGCAGTCCAGCTTTTTAAAGGGAAGTTTTTCTACTGCACGGATGGGTCCAAAGATACAGAGAAAGATTGCCAGTAGGTTTTCTGTAAAACCACTAAACCCTCTATCATCACTAAAACGGCTGAATTAATAACAGCACTAACACCATTAACACTACTAACAATGCTAACACCATTGATACAATTGAAACCACGAGCACCAATTTTCCTCTAGCAAGGCTATTGCCATGTAAAGTGCTAACAGATATCTAACACACTGCTGGTCATTAATACCACTAACTGTTACCACCACTAAAACCATTAACCCCACCAAAGCCACTGACACCATTAACACTACTATGGCCACTAATACTAATAACACCACTAAAACATTAACACCACCATTGACACTATTATCACCTCTAAAACATACTAAAGCTACTGACACCATTAACACCAAAAGAGTTATTAATCCCATTACTCTCACCAAAGTCACTAACACCACAAAAGCCATGAAAATCACCAAAACCATTACTACTACCAAACCTCTTCATGGGCATTACCACTGAAGCCACTAAAATCGTAAACACCTCAAAAGTCACTAATAATATTACAGTCACTAACACTATAAAGCCACTCACACCTCAAAAATGCTTAACTCCACTATAACCACTGCCATTAATGACACTAACATTTGCAGCATTTAGCTGACACTCCTATCCAGAGCAACTTACAAGGTTAATCATATTACAGGTAGGCCTGTGTAGTGTTAGGAGTCTTGTCCAAGGCCTCTTATTGGTGTAGCACAACATAGTCACCCAAACTGGGATTCAAACCCCACAAGCAAGCAATACTTAACATCACTAAATTCTTTAACAGCACTGAAACCACTAACACCTCTAAAGCCACTAACAAATGAACACTGCCGAAGCCATCAAAATCATCTATACCACTAGTCATTTACACCACCATGGTTACTAGCAAACATCACTAAAACCACTACCTCACTATAACCTCTACCACAACAAAAGCCAGTATAACACCACTAAAACTGCTGAGTCCACTAACACTTTTAACATTGCCAAACACCTCTAAAACCACTAACACCACACATTTACAGAACCTAAACAAAAAGTCTGCATTTCCTGCTGTTGTGTTTCTGGACTGTTTAGTTCTGGAGCACAGCTGTAATGAATCGTTATAACCCATGTCTCCTGTCATGGGTGTGTTAGGGGCTACTACATCGACTATGACAAAGATAAGATGGAGGTGAAGAAGAGAGATTGGAGAAGACATGATTTTCACTATGATAATGTGATCTGGGCTCTACTGACCCTCTTTACTGTCTCTACTGGAGAAGGATGGCCACAGTAAGTGAGACTGAGCAGCATGCTTTCTCGCATAGCCGGATAACTGTAATAGTTTGATGAAGTCTGACTTGTTTTGTTACTAAGCTCCCGAGCTGATTGATAGAAAATCCCAAACTTGTTTATTTAGGGTCCTGCAGCACTCGGTGGACGTGACGGATGAAGACCAGGGTCCGAGTCGAGGGAACCGAATGGAAATGTCCATTTTTTATGTCATTTACTTTGTAGTTTTCCCCTTTTTCTTTGTGAACATCTTTGTAGCCCTTATCATCATCACGTTCCAGGAACAAGGTGATAAGATGATGGAGGAGTGCAGCCTGGAGAAGAACGAGGTAAAAGCGGAGATACATGTTGTCTGTAAGATGAGTAATGGTGAGAAAATGATCGGGTGATGTGGGTGCTTGAAATCAGTGTCTATGGGGAGGGGACAGGGACCACTGAACTGCTCTCAAGAAAAGCCCCATTTAGGTTCAGGACTCTTTACCAACTCACTGAGCCTGAGGGGACACCAAGATAAATAAAATAGTCATGTAAAATGATCCTTTCAGACAAAAAAAGCTAATCTAGACTTTTTTGTGAATATATGCATCACCAGTTATATTTACAAATTTTTCAAACTTCCAATGTTTTATTACTGTGCCTTTAAGACTGTCCAATATTGTGCTTTATTCAAAAAAGTAATCTGAGCTGAAACACGCTTTACAACTTCAGTGTGATTGGGTGATAAATGACTGTAGGCTGAATGAGTGGTTATATATACACATCATCAAACAATTAATTTAATATTCGACCTAGTAACAGCTGCTTCTTCTGTTTCTGTGCTTATTTTAAAGATGTATTTAATCAGTTTACATTGTGTAAGATGGTTTCATTCTTGTGTATTTGTTGCTATTGCTTGAATGAAATCAGTGATTGTACCTGTTCTTTCTCACCCAGAGGGCTTGCATTGACTTTGCCATCAGTGCCAAACCCCTGACCCGCTACATGCCCCAGAACCGCCATACCTTTCAGTACCGTCTGTGGCACTTTGTAGTGTCGCCTTCATTCGAGTACACCGTGCTGACCATGATAGCCCTCAACACCATTGTGCTCATGATGAAGGTAGGGAGCCTTCTGAAAGGTACATTAAGAAACCCATAAATCTGGTCAGTTTAGTGGAACTAAGCTAAAGTTACATTACATACACTGTGTGTTCCTACCGATCGCATAACAATTCAGCTGTATAAATAACTTCTCTTCTCTACACTTGACATAAACAATCTGCAGTGCCATGGAAGAAGCAGTTTTGGTTCCCTGAATGGAACCAAATCAGTGGACTGAAGCATTTTGATAAATAAGATAAATGAATTTATATAAAGTTTATCATGCTTTGAAGAACCTCCATGTATTACAAAAGGTCTAATCTCATTTAATGCTGGAGCAAACAGTTTAACAGTTAGATGAATGACTGTCATCGTCTTCTATATTCTGCTTAGTGATTGATTACCATGTTTCAAAGTTCCATTATAATAGTTGGGACGAGGGAAGACCTGTTAAGAAGAACCAACCCTCAAAAGGAGAACTTGCTAAGAGTATGAGGATAACCCACTGAGGAGAACCAAGACCCAAACAGAGAACTCTTTGAGAGCACAAGGAAGATCCACTGAGAAGAACCAAAACACAAAAAGAGAACTGCTTATGGGCATGAGGAAGAAGAACTGAGAAGAACCAAGAGCCACCATTAGCACTCTTTTTATAAGCATGAGGGAAAAAATGATAAGAACCATGATTCAAAAGGAGAACACACTGAGAGCATGAAGAAGAAGAGCTGGGAAGAACCATGGCTCAAAAGGAGAACACTCTCAGAGCATGAAGAAGAAGAGCTGGGAAGAACCATGGCTCAAAAGGAGAACACACTGAGAGCATGAAGAAGAAGAGCTGGGAAGAACCATGGCTCAAAAGGAGAAGACACTGAGAGCATGAAGAAGAAGAGCTGGGAAGAACCATGGCTCAAAAGGAGAACACACTGAGATCATGAAGAAGAAGAACTTGTCTTCTATTTTGAAATAAATGAAGGAACCAGATTGCGGTGTGTGTGAAAGTTCCAGAAATATATATGCTAATGTATGTAGGTAATGATACAGTGCTGTTATATACACATCATTTTGAGTGATTTATCTGGACAATAAACGTGTTTGCTAAAAATGCCATGTATCATTAAAGCAAATGCAAATAAACGTATTGCTTGTCTTTAGGAAAGTAAGAACTCATTTGAAAAACAAACTTCGAATCCAGATTTCTCTCGGTAAGCTCCAGCCACTGCATAAATGATCTCAATTTCATTTAGTGAGTTTTTTTTTGTCAGATCTTCAAGACCTTAGGTCTTCACAAAACAGGCTATTCGGGTGACTATTGATCTTTGTTTGTTAGCAACATTAGCCTCACTGCTGCTTTTCGAAACTGTAGAAGCACATTTGGATCTCTGAGTTTGTGGATTATGCTTACTGTGGATGTGGGTTACGTTGAAATATGTGCATTTTTGATGAACTATTTCTATCATGAAGCAATGAGTAACAAATAGCCCTGGTGGTCCTCAAGGGGAGAGCAGGAAATGGTTTCTAATAGGTCTTTTATGTCTTCTAATACTATTTTGTCTTCTAATACTTCTAATACTAATACAGTACATTCTACTGCCTATATGAAGATCTTTTTCTCTCAGGTGCCTAAAAACTTATGTTTAGATGGTACACTATATATTTTCATACAGTCTCTCTCTCTCTCGCTCTCTCTCTCTGTGTATGTGTTTTTTGCAGTACCACTCAGCTCCTCCAGTTTACGATGCAGTGCTGAAGCACCTGAACACAGCGTTTACTGTGCTGTTCTCTGTGGAGTGTGTTCTCAAGATTTTGGCATTTGGTTTTTTGGTGAGTAGGTCACAAGCCCCATCCCTCCCCAACACCCACACACACACACACAAACACACACACACAGTCTGGACATGCAAATGACAGCATACTTCACTATGGTTGCTTCAAAGCAGGTCTCAAATTCAATTCCCTCGGGAGTGACTCATAAGGTGGTCTGTTCAAAGGTGGTCCAGTTAAAAAAACATGCATATACGTAACATACAGTCCTTTATGTACATCTTAATTTATATTTGTTCACAACATAAACCAATACTATGATACTACTACTAATAATAATCAAAATACTGATATATTTATACATACACCCTGTCAAATTCACCATCTCAGATCTCCTGTTTTCCAGAATTACTTCAGGGACACATGGAATATTTTTGACTTCATCACAGTCCTGGGGAGTATCACTGAAATCGTGGTGGAAACACAGGTAACCACTGATGTTCTTCTGTGCTTCTGAGAATAATTCAGACCCAGCGACTCATTTATAATGAAGGTGTCTCCAGACAGTCGATTCCTTAAACCGGCATTGATTTCCTTCTTCCTCTCAGAGATCAATGGGTGTCTGTGTTTTTTTATTATCCTGTGGTCAGAACCCATTACCATCAGACATCTGTGCTGTTTTTCATTTGTTCTTAGACCTTTTTTCACACTTGTCTGGGTGCTAGAATTGATTTGACACGCTACTGAAATCCAGGAGCTCGATTTCAGACACCAACGATTTAACTCTGAATCTGCCACAACATGGCTTTCATGATTTGTGAGATTTTGATCAGTGTGGCTTCACAGCCAATCACTGGTATCCGCAAACGGGAACTGTCTTAGATATACAGAATACACCCTACACTGGCCAAGAAAGCTGGGCTCACAGTCAGTGTTGCAGTTCACTCCAGTTGTGTGTAGAGGGGTTGAGGAGGCCACTGGAGTACCACCATACCAAGCTCTTCAGACCATGTCTTTTTGAAGCAGTCTGTGCACACAATGTCACAGTCATGCTGGAACAGAAAGGGTCTTCCTCAGGCGGAAGCTAGAGGTGGCAATCCATGACAGTGGCCCATTAAAAGTCACTGAGCTCTTCATTATCATCCATTATACCCCAATGTTGGTTCGGGGGAGATCGTTAGCAATGTGTATGTGACTGCTCAGTATTCGTGATTTAAAATAGTGAAAACATTGATATTCATACATATATTTGTACATGATGTTTTAATGTTAATATATGTTAATAAGATAAAATAAGATAATCCTTTATTGTTCCCACAGTGGGGAAATTTACAATGCCACAGCAGCACAGAGGAAAGAACAGAATTGTCAGAAAACATACAAATAATAAGTAAGATCTATATATACAAAAATTACAGAAAATATAAATAGTAGAAATAGAAATAGATTCCTGAGTTGTATTGTACATAGTAGAAATAGGAATAGGCTACTGAGTTTTTATTGCACATTGTAGAAATAGAAATGGAATATTGAGTTTTTATTGCACATAGTCGAAATGGACTATTGTAGAAGTAGACTACTGTAGAAATAGACTACGGAGGACAGCGGATGTTATACAGTCTAACAGCGGCCGGAAGGAAATACTTTTACATTTAGTTTAAGGGAATGTAAATAATGTAATAGAACTGTGGTAAGTGTAAGTCTGTTTACTTTTGGATGAAAATGTAACATCAGCTACCAGAAACTATGTATTGATTGAATGGTCAGTGCAGGTGAATATTGTATAATTGGATAACTGTTTATGGTACAATATCTAATTATGTCTATAATAAACTAGAGTATCACTGTCAGATTCAAACATTTCATGTCCATTTCTCCAATTGAAAACACCAGATGCTACTTTATTAAACTGATATAGTGAAGGAACCAGCTGAACCACTTTTCTTCTTATGATGTCCAGTTGTAGATACATATTAGAACAATTCTGAATATTCTGCATGGCCATGTTTCTCAACCCTGGTCCCGGAGGCGCCCTGGCCTGTACCATTTAGTGGAATCTCTGCTTTAACACGCCGCCTGCACCTCCTAAAGGGCTTGTTAATGAGCTGATAGATTGGATCAGGTGTGTTGGGAGCAGGGAAGGCACTTAAATGTGCAGGGCAGGGTGCCTGCAGGACCAGTGTTGAGAAACCTTTTTGTATGGTATGGGTTAATGAAATTTTTAACTATCATTTTATTAATTTTACCTTTTCTTCATGTGTCCTGTTTGTTTTTTAGTCTGTGTCCTTCAACATGAGCTTCCTGAAGCTCTTCAGAGCGGCTCGGCTGATAAAACTGCTGAGACAGGGCTACACCATCCGGATTTTGCTCTGGACCTTTGTGCAGTCCTTCAAGGTCAGTTTACATCGTATGTGGCTTTGATTATGACCGTGCCTGACCATGTGTGACCATGTGGGATGGATGGGGTTGTGGGTTACTGTGATTTTAAGACCAGTAAGAAGTGTTATTAGGCACAGGCGAAAAAGTTAAACATTTGTTTACCACTGCAAACGTCTTGTCCACACTTTTTACTTCTGGTGATTTTTAGGCAGTTCCTAACACATAAAGGAGATGCAGTATTAATCTCAGAAATACAGGCATTCATACCACATCAGGTTACCATGGAAAGGACCATCATTTTGCCTTAATCTAAGTTACCATGATCAAGGATGTGTCCAAAATAGCTAAGCTGGATTAAGGACATAAATCATGTAGGAATTTCTTCACAGTTATCAGAGTATAAGACGATGTCTACAGAGTTGTAAATTGATGGATGTGTGAAAAATATTTAGCAGATGAACATGGACACATGCAGAGGCATGCCTCGTAGTCATGGTCCGTAGCACCATGTAGCACAACCACCAGCTCTGATGAACAAACATCGTTTCCTTGCTAAGCACCTGGTCTCTTAAATGTTGACAACATTTGAGGCGGGAACGAAAAACGCTTCACTGAAAGCAGCTGCAGCACCAGCTTTAAAGTGTAAAGTGCCTTTGGTGTAACATTAGTCAGCAGTGGTAAAATGCTAACCCAGAATTCCTCCCCTCCAGGTTATGTAGTCTACTCCTTTGTTCCCCTTAACTGCCCAAACCTATTTCTCCTCTGCTGAGAAGCAAAAGAAACTGAGGAAAGGTTGTTTTGCATATTTACAGCTCTGACCCTTACAGCATAAAAACATGGAATTCTGAATGGCTTGTTAGTCTATGGAATGATAACGGTAGTAATTAATCTTGTTGCCGGATTTCCTACTGTACAAAAAGCAAGAGCTAACAGTGTTTTTCCCTTTACCCTAAGATGTCTTCTCTGAGGAATGTTGCTGTTTTGCCTGATGACTAAAACTTGAGGCTGTTGTTCCTAAGTTCCTAAGACACTAAAGAGATGCCCTTTTCTTTTTTACCTTGCTAGTTTACACTGAATCATTCAGCAAATACCTCAATTCAAAGCCTAAACTTGAATATTAGGATTCTGTGTTGACAAAGCTAAAACAAATACTGACACCAAGCGATCAAGCACCCCAGCAATAACGAATATATACATTTCTATTCATTCTGACATTTTAATCATAGTAGGATGTTATTAGCATGTAATGCCTTTAATGCTTGGCTTGAATCTGAGGCTAATGAACCAAGGTGTAACAGAATAAATACCATAAAGTACATTTTGCTCGGGGGAATATCTCTAACGCCATTTCTCGATTTCTCATAAAGGCTCTCCCATACGTCTGTCTCCTCATTGCCATGCTGTTCTTCATCTATGCTATTATTGGAATGCAGGTAATCCCCTTTCTAATCATCAACTTGTGTAACTCTTATGAAGCCGTTATGGAGCAGCTGTTAAGTAGATGTTTATTCAGTGTTCTTGACGCTCTAAAGGTCTTCGGGAATATAAAACTAAATGAAGAAACTCACATTAATCAACACAACAACTTCAAGACCTTCTTTGGTGCCCTTATGCTACTGTTCAGGTAACTTTGCATTTCTGAATCTCACCCGCTGTGTGTTGGCCTACATGCATATGTATAGTAATGCCTTTACATCATAGCTATTGCCTTGAATGCAATGTCGAATATGTTTGTTCCTGAATCATCATTATCTTTATTAATTGAATAACTCAATTAACAGAGTTCCATAAATTCACTAAGTACATTAAGCAACTGTTTTAAAACCAACAACAGAGTATCTTAGAGTGTTTGTGTGTATTTGTTGTGTGTAGGAGTGCGACGGGTGAGTCGTGGCAGGAGATCATGCTGTCATGCTTAGGGGGGCAGAAGTGTGAGGTTGACCACTCTGTGAACTCCTCCGAGACTGATGGCTGTGGCACTGACTTTGCTTATTTCTACTTTGTCTCCTTCATCTTCTTCAGCTCCTTCCTGGTGAGAGAAATAAACACAGACTCTGTCAGTTTTAGGCCGTAGCGTTACTACAAGCAGCAAAGCTATCAGTTTAACTACATCATCACTGCTTACATCATCACTGTTTTCATAATCAAGTCATATGGGCAAAAGTCACATTATTTATTATAACCACAACATAAACAGGATGGCAGGACTTGTAGTTCATGTAGTCACATTACAGTTACTGACATAATACAAGTTCTGTTACTTATACATTACTCACATGTCTGGTAACACTCTACATCAGGTGTTGACTAACTAACACTTAACCTATTATAATATAATGCATTAGTTGACAGTAAGTAATACAGTAACAATGGTAGTTGTTACATGTTTACTTAACATTAGTTCAGCACTGTAATCATTGTTAAGATATTACTTTATATTAACTAATGCATTATGTAATGTTAGTTAGATAACCCTTAATGTAAAGAGCTACTTATGTTGTAAAAAGAGATGAGCAATATGATGATGTTTGTCATCCACCATCTATAGGAGAAACATAGTTATAACCGTAGTTATATGTGTTTGTGTTATATTAGATTAGATTATGTGTTTACATATCTACGTCAGATATTTAATCTATATAGTTTGTGTTCAGTCATTTCCATGCACCATTAGACTGCACAGCTATGAATATAAGCATATATTTTAATACAAAAATTGTATAAAAGAGGTTTTATACAAAAATATGTGGTCATAGCTGGTCGTAGTTCATTTGCACAGGGGCTTTTGGATAGATCACCCGCTACATTAAGGAAAAGTGTTGGTGGCCTGCCAGTAACTAGTGTGTCTCATATTAAGCCTGTCCTGTAGTGGAGCTAGCTGTATAACATGAGCTAGTATATGTAGTGGTACATTTTATAGAGCAACTGACGGGCAAGCTGCTTAAAAATCTAGCAAGCTAAGTTACCAGTTAGTCACACCGATCACTCTCATGTTTCCTCTGCATGATCTCCTTTGTCTTTCCCTCTCTAGATGCTGAATCTGTTTGTTGCCGTTATAATGGATAATTTTGAGTACCTGACACGGGACTCATCCATTCTGGGTCCCCATCACCTGGATGAATTTGTGCGGATGTGGGGGCAGTATGATCGAGCTGCCTGGTGAGACATGGGTCTGGACCATGTTGGCACATTTGTGACACACTGAACAGTTATAACAGACTGTTAGTAGGAAGTAGCACCGTTTGGGGGTACACACTGTTTGAGCTTTGTGTTTTTCTTTTGCTAAGAGGCACGTAAATTTCATTGATGAGCAAACATTTTAGGCCCAGTAACTAATGAACATTGTTCCTCTAAGCTGCTGGAGTTTATTTTATGCTGATATGAAGGCTCAGTGAGACTCCACCCACTGGTCTGCAATGTAGCTTTTAAACTAAATTGATCTCTGGAGTGAACAAATGACTGGAATCCTTCACGGTTTATTTTTTATGTTAATTAGCTCTTAATTTCCTATCAAGAGTTGTTTTTGTATCTTTGTAATAGGTTTATGTTTAATTGTGTTTGCCTTTTGTGCACCTGCACATAATAATACACATAGTAATACAGTGAGAAATTGGTTATTGCCTGCTATGCAGTCAGTGCAGTGGTGCAGTACATTGGTGACAGAAGTGGGATTGATGGACATTTTGGTGAAGGTAAAAACCCCTAAGAAGGTATTGGCACTACAGAAAAGGTTGTCCTCCCTAGAGGAAGCTGTACTGCACATCAGGCTATCCTGGGAACCTTCCTAGAAGACACAAAGACCCTTCAAATAGAGGTGATTTTCCTCGTCACCTCTGATGTGCTAACAGGCGAGACCCACCTGCCAGTTCTTTTTCCTCCAGCTGTGCATAAAGAGGTTAAAGTGCTCGATTATAGTGACTGTACATCAGGCTTACCACTGGCGTAATTAGAGAAGTCAGGAAAAGATGGCAATTCAACTTGCTAATGCTCTGGAAGTGAGTGCCTTGCAGCCCCAGCTGGATTGGGACCCAAAGGAAAGGACACACCGCCAACTATTGCAGGACAGTGGCATTACAACAGTGGTTTGGATGGTGAAAGTCTAGACATGCTAGCAGAGGAGAGGGAAGGTCACAGGGTGTTTCAGCAAATGTCTGTATACTTGACTCTGCTTTTCACCTCCCTTGCTGGAGTTCAAGAAGAATTTTCCTAAAATAATTGCTTCCCAAATAGGGGCACTCTCAGCACTTAAGGCTCTGAGACCAAGGGGTCAGTGAGACAGAACAGGGGGAGCCTGTGCTGCGAATGACGTATGGTGAGGACCTACAGCATGTCTTGATCTTTACTTTACCTTTTGGATTTTGAGGGTGGAGTATTAATCTCTGATGGAAGTTTGCTCCACAATCTCTGTTCTCCAGTTGTGCAGATGTTCTTGCTGTTCATGTCTTCTCAAGTTGGAATTCCTGATCAAAATAGATGTGGGAGCTTACCTTGAATGAATGCTTAAGGTTAGCAACTGGGGCCACAAAATCCAAGGTCCTGATCAAGACCCTGCACAGGGGACACAGCAACAGGCAATATCGAGGAGAATGTTTCTTCCACCTTTAACTCATGGGAGTAGGTGCACCCACACCAGAATTCTGCAAGGTGATTGGTTCATCCTTCCCTGATTGGACCCCTTCCTTGATTGGTTCTGCAGTGCATATAAAGGATTGCACCGAAACACTGTTTTGTCACATTTGCTGAAAGGGGATGAGGAATTGGTTGCCCAATATATCTGTGGAGCAAATGAGCAAGAATGTGGTTGCCAGTGAGGTGGTTGAGCTGTCAGAGAGTCTTTAGGCCAAAACTGTGGTTAACAAAAGCTGGCACTTCTACATCAAAACTTCCCTTGATCTTCACAATGCATATGGGCATAATTCTTTCCAGGAGTCTTTCCAAAAATGGCTTTTAGAGAATCCCCCCCAAGTAAATCATGGCATCTGTTGATCTTGTCATCCACTCCCTTACCTGTAACCCTGGAACCTGGGTTAGGGTGATCTATCACAGCTATCTATTAGAGCTGATACAGTAAAAGATCAGCTTCCTTGGCCACTAATGGGTTTACAAAACCTGGCCTAGGTTGAGTCAGTTAAGTACTGGCCAGCCCCCCATGCAGTATTTTTAGAGGTAAAGAGTTCAATGGTCCTCATAAAGAACAGCTCAACATCTGTCAAACCCCTTAGTGGTTTACATAGTGAATGAAAGGGCACCCTGCATGACCCTGGGACAGACACCTGCCACAGCTGCAGTCCTCACCTTCCCACACCCTCAGTATTTATTCAGCAATAACTCTGTTGCCCACAGAATATGTCGTCAAGACAGCTTATATGGTGTGTAGGTGTTGGCTTATTTCAGCATTCGCTGGAGAGAAGCTGTGTCACTCTGCATGAGCTACTGATGGATGTCAGGGCTCCTCAATACTTTTCCTAGGCGAAGAAGTTCTCCCAAAGACACACCATACTTCCTGCACCTGGTGGCTTCTCTAGATGATGTCAGGCCTATGCGGTTTCAGACCAGAGCATGATTATCTAGCCAAATCGTTTTAGGTGGAGATGTCTCTATCTAAAAGATGGCCAAGCAAAATACTGAAGTTTTTCCAGAAGGACTTGGGGGTGGGTTTGTAGAGGACGAGAACTTTCTGTTTGTACCCCTGAAAGTGACTGAATGTCAATTTTTATCAGTTTATTCTGAATTTTGGCCACCAGAGAAACTGGAACAGGCACCTTTCCCTGGTCCTATAGGCCCCTGTGTGGACACTGACAGTATGAAGCCAGTGGAAGGAGAGATTGGTGCCTACCAGCAAACCTTTAATTGCCCCCTGTTATAACAACAGGATTGTGTGCGGGACTGCTGGATGGTGGAGAGTTAGTGACCCCCTTTAGATTGGGGTGAGGTAGTGAAACCTCTCTGCATTTGTAGTCACTGTATTGGTTTCTTTTAATTAGCTTTTGTTTTACCTGGAGAGGATTTTTGTGTTCTAATGTTAGCTTTGTGCTAAAAGTGCAGATGCTATATGTAACTAACTAGCTGAAGTTAGCAAAGTCATTTACCCAGTGGGTCTCTGTGTTAAGTTTTTTTTATTTATGTGCTAAATATCATTAGTAAAATGATATTCATGTTATACTGGGTATTAACCGTATTCAGCAGCTACAGCTCTCGTTCAATGTTCATAGTCACTGAAGGCCTGCTCATCTCATTGGTTGATGAAGGAAGTGGAATAGTGGAAGTCTCGCTCCACTTACTCCATCTAGCCTGCGTGTGTGGTTAAATCTTTTAACCAACAGCACTGAACATGTCTCTCCCAATGAACCATTTTAAAAAAAATCATACAGTGTGAAGCCTGCAGTGTACCCCTATTAGAACTGACACACAACTTCTGCTATGCTAATGTATGTGCTTTGGAAGCAAATATACTGGTTGTGGACAATGTTTTTTAAAATCTAATTTCATTTCTGGACATGATTACTGCACATAACATGACTAGTATTGTCTACCAGTTATCAGGAAGTGCTAACTTGGCTAACTGAGTTAAAAAGCCTATTGTAGCTAGTTAGCATCACTGAATCTCTTCCACTAGGCTAGCACTTCCTCTTAAAACTGTGTAGTAGCAGCCTGTTCCATTCTAAACACCAGTTTCTATAAAACAGCTTCACTTTTAAAACAGCGTTTTGTGTGCTCTCACTTTTCGAGACTAAAGACAGTCTGATTATTTGGAAGTATGTATAATAGTTAGCCCTCTGGGTACCCAAAGGCTAAAATTAGGGTCACTATGGACATGATCATTTTTATTAGGCTAATTGATGAATTGAAAATGACTCATTAGATTCAGTGATGGCTGAATTGGTAACTGAACGAACAAGTGATTGAATGAATTGACAGGTCCCTCCGTTGCACAGTCTGTTCAGTGAAGTCCGGGTTGTGACTCTGTGACACCTAACAGCCTGTGTTTCCTCTTCCAGTGGAAGGATACACTATAAGGAGATGTACAAAGTAGTGCGCACTATATCGCCCCCTCTGGGCTTTGGGAAGAATTGCCCCTACAGGGTGGCATGCAAGGTTTGGCTCACCCACAATCTACCCCACAACTTACTTCCCTTCCTCTTTTCATTCTTTCTGATTTTCATTTGGAAAACCCCATTCCCACACACTGCCCGTATCCCTCCCCTACATCCCTCTCCTCCCACCCTGCTCGGTTCTCTGGCCAAAGACAAAGTCAAAGCCTCCAGGCACATAGAGCATGTCCTATTGGCCTCTGTGCTGGTCTTCAAGAGTGAGGGACTGAGGCAGTTAATGAGTCTGTGGATCTGGGGTTTCTATCGTGCATGACGGTGGGCTAGCTCCCTGCGAGGTTACAGCATTGTAACACGGCGTTGTTGATGTTTTCACTGGTGGAAGGGCTCCAAATCTCCACACAAACTCCAGATCCTAGCAGCTGCCTCCTGATCTCTTTGGCCATCCTGCTGATCTCTGTCCTCCGATGTTTCTATGCTAAAGGAGCATAGAAAGAGCTCAAGCTGGGTTTTCCTCTGTAGCATCTGTTCCTTTTTCAACCTGTTTTTCCTTGTGACCTGAGACGCATAAAATGACCTGCCCTCTTCCCTTTCCCTTTTGTCTTTGTTTTCTTGCTCCACTCCATATTGTTCCTTTCCCTTCCTCGTGGAAATGCTACCTCCTGTTGCTCCTCCCCTACTCCTTCATCACATTGCCCTCGGTGATGCACCCCACCCAGTGGCCGTATTCACTACACTGATATGTACGAGATGCTGACCTACATGTCTCCGCCGCTTGGCCTGGGCAAGAAATGCCCCTCCAAAGTGGCTTATAAGGTAGTCTGATACGGGATGCACTACTCAAATGCACTAAAGGCCTGTTCTTGGCTCAGTTTACAGTAGGTGCGCACTTTACTGTTACCTGCGGGACTTTGATTAAGTCTGATTGCAGGCTGATCCAGAGTGCATTGGCACCTTCTGTAAAATGGGACCAAGCACGCATTTCTGTGGACTCAAGAAGTTCATCTATTGTGTTAACGTGGTGCTTGCACATTCATCTCAGTTGCGCAGTATTTAATCTGGCCATATTTCTGTGTTCATTTTTTGGAATGTCTGTTAGTAGCTTGTACTTGTATATGACACTGTGTTCGTCAGATTAAAAACAGCTAACGATTTATATGAGATCCTATAAGAATAGTTCCCTAACAGCTTGTGGGAGGTAGATTCAGTGATGTCAGTTCCTGCCATCGTCTCTACGCCATCCTTCTGCATCCTGCTGTCTGCTATGTTGTTAAGCCGCGGTCACACCATCTATTGTTGAAGCTGTACTTACTTAAAATGTATTAAAAGTGTAAGTACTTTTTACACGTCTATATATATATATTTTTTTTATATACATGCTTGTGTGTGTGTATTTAAATATAATCAGGCATATCCAGTACTCAGCTGAACGTCATTATTTTATTTATTTAATATCCAGTCCAAAAGGCCATCAAGTACAAGTTCTACATTTTTAGGACATGTTTGTGAGGGGATTAGAGGAAAAGGAAGGAGAAGGACAAAAGAAAATGAGTGGTTTTTTTTTTTCAGCATATTAAATTCAGCAAATAAACTCTAAAAAAAGAGTATATAAAAAGTATATTGTCTGTAGAGAATGTGTAAACTTGCCTTCAGTCAACAAATGCATAGCTTTTGAGCATTTACACTTACACTCATGCATACGGCTGTGTAAGAAGAAATTTGGTGTTGGGTTTTAGAAACAGGAAGACAAAACAAAGTATGACTAAAGAAGTTATGTCTGCACTTGTCGTTGGCTAGTTTGCTTTTGTAAGTGATGAACAAATGTTGACTGAGGAGAAGTGCCTCCGTTTTTCATTTATTTATTTATTTATTTCAGAAAGAAAAATGTACAGCCCCACCCACTTGTTTTCTTTTGACTCATTCTTCCTACACTTAAGACATTGTGGAGTTTAAAGTTCACTACCCAAAAGAAACTGGATGAGGATTTGTATTTTGTGCTCCCACAACCTCTCCCATTAAAGTGAACCGGTTTTTCATTTGGAAAATGGAACTGTGTGACCGCGGCTTTGTGGTGGCATGTTCAAATACTGGTGGTCTGTATTTGGACGTGTCACGTTGCTCTCATGGTGTCCAGTGCAGCCTCGCAGACAAAGTCCCCCCGCTGAACGTCTTCTGTGAGCATGAGTGTATGCTTCTGTCTCCATGGTGACCCACTGCTGTCTGTCTCCGTGGTGACCTGTTGTCCTCTGTCTCCATGGTGACCTACTGTTCTCTGTCTCTGTGGTGACTTGCCTGTATTCAGAGGCTGATACTGATGAACATGCCAGTGGATGAGGAGATGACCGTCCACTTCACTTCCACTCTCATGGCTCTGATCCGCACGGCACTGGAAGTCAAAATCGCTCGAGGTCAGAACCTTCCTCTTTCATTCTGCATTCTTTTTGGTCAAACTGTTGGGAACTAAAACTGTAGGAAACTAAATCTTTAGGGAACTAAATCTATAGGGTTTAGCAGTCTAAGCATTGGCCCTATCCATCCCAATTGGTCCTAAGTTCGATCCCTGGTAATGCTACAGCCACCAATGGCCAGGACCCAAAGGGAGTATAGTTCACATGATCTTTAGCTACTAAGGCAGCAATAGTGTACTGGAGTTAGCATTAGCTTCAGCTGACCATATTACCATAGCATACACTGTAGGAAGCTGGCATGGTCATGTGTGGTGCCAGTGACAGTTTGAGCCCGGCTTCTGTCAGTGTCCCTTTTCAGAATTAAAAATTCTGACCAGAAATGCAGGTTGTCACATAAGTGTCCCTCTTCAGTTAAGCTGATATTAAAGCTAACACTTGAGCTACTCAGGACAGTGCTAGGTGCTAAAGAAGATTCACTGTCATAGTGCAAAAAGACTGGGAGGAAATTCTTGCTTGCCTTTCTTCTCCCAGCTTGGTAACATCATGTGAGGGTGGTTGAGCTGACATTTAGGAACTTGCAATGACAAAATTGTTGCAGTAATTGGAGAAACATTTGTCTAATTCATTACCATGAATGTCCTGATTAAATGTGAAAATGAGCCTTTCATTTTTTAATTCTTTAATTCTCCAGCCTGGCTCATGTTTACCATTACGCATCAGGGAAATTACATTTGCCGTAGATTTTGTTTTGGTGCTCTTGGTGCACATTCCTGATTTGCAGTCTTAACTGTATTTGTACATGACACAGGCGGAGAAGACAGGGGTCAAATGGACATTGAACTGCAAAAGGAAATTAGTATCATATGGCCTCACCTGTCCCAAAAAGCACTGGACCTGCTTGTCCCCATCCACAAAGGTGAGTGATCAGGAATCGGAATATAGTTTTGTCACATGACCTTATTCCTGCAGAAGCCAACAGTAATTGTTTTTATCTAATATGTTTTTGATTTGAAACCTGTAATTGCATAGGTTTGATTCTCCAACGAAGCAGAAGTGGTTTAAGTTTGTGAACCTTTGCAGATAATTTGAAGGAGAAATTAGATTCAGGTGTTTTCAATCAATGTGGTGGTGTTCAGGTGGCCACCCTGTTGTAAATAAAGAACAGGGAACAAGTCAAATCCTCATAACATGTTTACAGAACTGTATCAAAACACAAACAAAGGAGATTTCTGAGGACCTCAGAAAACAAGTTGTTGATTCTCACTGGGCTGGAGTGGCTTTAACATCCACAGACAGATTGTATACTAATGGAGAAAATGTCAGAGCATCATTACCCTCTCTAGGTGTAGTCGACCGGAAAAGATCTGGCCAGAAGTAAAACGTACAATATTCCGAAAGCTCACAAAGACGTACACGATTACTTTTAAGCAACTAAAGTCTCTTTCAAAGGGGCTAACGCTCCTGAGTTCCCATCAGAGCACAAAACAACAATAGTTGTTTTAATGACAGTTGAAACCAAACTAGATCTAGTTTAAATGAAGCATTATGCATGGAAAATGAAAGCTGTGGATTTTTACATAAAACATCATCTGTGAAATGCTGTGAAATTTTTTGCTGCATCTTGGCCAGGATGGCTTGCCATTTTTTGTGGAACAATGAATTCTGAACTACACCAGACAATTCTAAAGAACTGCTGTTATAAACAACTGGATCTGAATCTGTCAATATCATGTTTACTAACAAAAACAGTATTCAGTGTGTAATCCATCCCCACTCACTGTGTTTGTAACACATACATGAAAATAGAAAATCTAAGACATACAGGTCTGTTAAAAGGAGGAGTAAAACACAGGTGTTTGTGTGTCCTGCAGCCAGTGATATGACTATAGGGAAAATCTATGCAGCCATGATGATCATGGACTACTACAAACAGAGCAAAGCCAAGAAACTTCGCCAGCAGCTTGAGGAGCAGGTGGGGCTTCACACATACACACAAACACACAGTGTTGTGTTAATGTTACATCAGCATTATCAGTGTTACATCGGTATGATCAGTAGTGTAATAGTGTTACATCAACCTTATTAGTGTTACATTAGTGCGATCAGTAATGTAATAGTGTTACATCAGCCTTATCAGTGTTACATCAGTACAATCAGTAGTGTAATAGTATTACATCACTACAATTGGTAGTGTAATATCGTTACATTAGTCTTATCAGTGTTACATCAGTACGATCAGTAGTGTAATAGTGTTACATCAGTTCGATCAGTAGTGTAATAGTGTTACATCAGTACGATCAGTACTGTAATAGTGTTACATCAGCCTTATTAGTGTTACATCAGTACTATCAGTAGTGTAATAGTGTTACATCAGTACGATCAGTAGTGTAATAGTGTTACGTCAGTACGATCAGTAGTGTAATAGTGTTACAACCGCCTTATTAGTGTTACATCAGTAAAATCAGTAGTGTAATAGTGTTACGTCAGTACGATCAGTAGTGTAATAGTGTTACATCAGTACGATCAGTAGTGTAATAGTGTTACGTCAGTACGATCAGTAGTGTAATAGTGTTACATCAGTACGATCAGTAGTGTAATAGTGTTACAACCGCCTTATTAGTGTTACATCAGTACGATCAGTAGTGTAATAGTGTTACGTCAGTACGATCAGTAGTGTAATAGTGTTACATCAGTACGATCAGTAGTGTAATAGTGTTACGTCAGTACGATCAGTAGTGTAATAGTGTTACATCAGTACGATCAGTAGTGTAATAGTGTTACAACCGCCTTATTAGTGTTACATCAGTAAAATCAGTAGTGTAATAGTGTTACATAAGTCTTATCAGTATTACATTAGTACTATCAGTGGTGTAATAGTGTTACATCAGTACAATCAGTAGTGTAATAGTGTTACATAAGCTTTATCAGTATTACATTAGTACTATCAGTGGTGTAATAGTGTTGCATCAGCCTTATTAGTGTTACATCAGTAAAATCAGTAGTGTAATAGTGTTACATCAGCCATATCAGTGTTACACTAGTACTATCAGTAGTGTAATAGTGTTACATCAGTACTATCAGTAGTGTAATAGCGTTACATCAGTACTATCAGTAGTGTAATAGTGTTACATCAGCCTTACCAGTGTTACATCAGTACGATCAGTAGTGTAATAGTGTTACATCAGTACGATCAGTAGTGTAATAGTGTTATCATTATAAGCATTACATTAACAATGTCAGTGTTAGTGTTACATTGGTATTATCAGTGTCACATCAGCATTATCAGAGTTGTATTTCAATTGTGGAATCTTTTTCCCTGTAGAAACACGCTCCGATGTTCCAGCGGATGGATGCTTCCTCACTGCCTCAAGAAATCCTCTCCAGTGCTAAGGCTCTGCCATTCCTTACACACAGCGCAGGATCTGCACTGTAATAACCTGCTAAACTGACATGTACAGCAAGCGTGTCCAGCCCTATCCTTAATGGACCAATCCGCCTACTAGTCTTGTAGTCAAGACTGACAGGTCTAAGACCAATACCAGTAGTGGCTGAGACAGAGACAGTTGGGATTAAGATATTTTCCAGAATGAAATTAGTCTGTTGTTTTTTTAACGTTCAATATTACTAAGTCTATAGGACATATACTGATACAAACACTAAGTCCAACATTGCATATTAACTTCTATTAGAAATAACACAGCAAGCCTTTGTGTCCCCTTGATATCATAGGAGTCTGAGGAGAGTGCAGTAAATTGAGTAATTGTAACAGTATATATTAAATCAGAAGCTGACAGCTTAACCCTAACATATCCGGCCCACAGCTTTATGTAGAGCTCTGTTCACTAACTGTAGTTAACTGTAGTGTACTGTGAAGTTAATTGTAATAAACTGAAACAAGCTATTATTTACAGTGTCAGGCTCACAAGCGGTAACAGAGTGGAGAAACCTGCGTATGTAATTTTGCTTAACTGATGTCGAAACTTTAGCCTCATTTGGACTGCAGTTTAGTTCATGGTCATAAGACCAGTCACAAGACTAAGACTGAACTTGAGTAGTACTACGCTAGAGCAGGAGGTTAGCTGGTTGCACTTACTTGACTGTAATTCATCAGCTGGTTTCAGTCTTCAAACAGTTGGTGAGTTTGCTGTTGCTTTGGTGCCGCCACACCAGCCCCTGGCGGATAAGACTGGACACCCTAACATATCGCTGTCTGTATAACACACAGGGCTATCTTTATTATAATGTTTGTCCGAGTGAGTTTGTGAGCTCTTTCAGAGCGCAGTTCAGATCAGGTTTTGTTTATTGATTATAGAGTGTGATTAAGGCATGACTTACATTCCAGTTTATGTGTTTTCATGCTCTGAACAATAATAAGTCTTTGAATTTTACTTTTGTTAGCTCCCGTTCTTTGCATTGTTTAAACACATGTAGCATCTTGTGCTAAGCAGAGAACGGTGGGTTACACGGCAGAAGCATCATGTTTTCGTGTCAGGGTTAAGGTGCATGTACGTGGTGTATGTTTTCTGTGCAGGACGAGAGGAGGTTTCGTAGCCCTGAGTCCTGTCTCCCCTCAAGAACTCTTCATGCAGCCCCTGAGTCCAGAGCCTGAAGAAGAAGACTATCGCCTACAGTACCGCCCAGTGCAGAACACGGTACCACACACCCACACACCTTATATCACTCAGTCTGTGATCATTACATTCATAATAGTGTGTCCTGTACAGTTATTGGCAGCTTCACTTAATCTGAACAGAGAATGCTAAACAACATGCTCACTGCATTATCAAATGATTTCGTTGTCAATATTGTTTGCACACATTTATGTCAAAATGGTATCAATTTCTTAAAGGGCCATAAAAAATAATATATTTGCCACTAAAATATTCATCAGTCAGCCATAACAATTACAAACCACTTCCCACCTCCTTGTATCTGCACTCACTGTGCATTCTATCAGCTCCATCATATACCATACAGGAGCACTTTGTAGTTCTACAGTTACAGACTGTAGTCTGTCTGTTTTATTTCTTACCCTGTTCTTCACTGGTCAGGGCCCCTACAGGACGACCACAGTGCAGTTATTTTGTGGATGGTGGATCAGTCTCAGCACTGCAGTGACACTGATGTGGTGGTGGTGCGTTAGTGTGTGTTGTGCTGCTGTGAGCGGATCAGACACAGCAGTGCTGCTGGAGTGTTTAAACACTGTGTCCACTCACTGTCCACTCTTGTCGTTCTGGTCCACTTTTTTTGACCAGTCAGAGACAGTAGCTCATCTGTCGCTTGAAAAATTTGTATTGGTCATCCTGTAGTTCTTCGAAAGTGGTCACAGGACTCTGGTCACAGGACTCTGGTCACAGGACTCTGGTCACAGGACTCTGGTCACAGGACGCTGGTCACAGGATGCCACTCACAGGATGCCACTCACAGGATGCCACTCACAGGATGCTGGTGGCTGGATAGTTCTGGCGGTGGACTCTTCTCAGTCCAGCTGTGAAAGTGAGGTGTATAAACACTCCAGCAGCACTGCTGTGTCTGATCCACTCACACCAGGTCAACCCACACTAACAGACCACCACTTGTTGACACAGTCCAGTTATAAGTTATGAAATTAGGAATGTAAGCACTAGAACATCCACTTAGCTTCAGTCACCATTGTTTGTATTACACTGTGGACCTCGACACAGTGGCATAGAAGCCCCAATGCAGACACGTTTACACACAAGTAAAAATGCATGTGTGCACTCTGTACTGCGCAGACACACAGTCACAAATTGTTCTCAACACACTACCAACACAATTAGTCCAACTGCAGTGCTGAGAATGATCCAGCACCCACATAATACCTGCTCTGTGGTGGTCCTGTGAGGGTCCTGACTATTAAAGACCAGGCTGAAAGGGGATTAACAACGTATGAAGTACAGCCTCTAATTGTAGAACTACAGAGTGCTCCTATTATATAAGTGGAGCTGATAAAATGGACGGTGAGTGTAGATACAAGGAGGTGTACCTAATAAAGTCATCAGTTGGTGTTTATGATAAGTGGAGCTGATAAAATGGACAAAGAGTGTAGAAGCAAGCTTATGAAGCTCATTATGAGGCGGGTGGAGGAATATAATAAGGTTATTATTATAATCTTTCATCCCATTTTTTTAGATTCCTGCACATGTTAAGTAAGTGCATTCAGTGAAATGTTAATTTCCTTGTATGGCAGATTTTATGGGCCAGGATAATATTTAGCGGTGTAGTGGGCACCTAAAATAAAGACTTACTGTTCAGAGATTTGAAGCCATTGCTGCCAGCAGTATGTTTCTGTTTTTCCTTCTCCATTCGCTTTTTCATGGTGTCAACCTGTCAAATCTGTCAGAAGCGGCATTGTGACTTTTTATTTATTATTAATTTGTAATGACACTTCTGCCTCTGAAGTATCGCTGCTACTGCAGATTCGTGTCAAACACTGGCATCAAAAGAAGACCCTCCTTCAGAGCCTCTCAGTACATTTTACACCAGAGTGCGATGGAGATGTTGAGCTAAACCAGGGTTCCTCTGTTCCTATGTACTGGAGGGCCAGTGTTCAGCACTGTTTGGTGATTTACTTTCTTGAACGCTCCCCATAAACCTGGCAATAGAGTGGTGAGTTACGTCAGGTGGGTTTGAGCAAGAAATCACCAAACCTTCCTGGACGGAATGCTGGGGAACGCTGGCCCTCCATGACTGGATCTGGGGAATCTTGAACTAAACAACATGCCTAGCAGTTCCATAACCAGTAACATATGGAAGGTTCAAATGCAGTTCTTAGCTTAGCATGTGTACAGTGCACTGTTTTTGGTTTTAGCTTGGTTCACCAAACCTTTCA
Source organism: Prochilodus magdalenae (assembly GCA_024036415.1). NCBI lineage: Eukaryota > Metazoa > Chordata > Actinopteri > Characiformes > Prochilodontidae > Prochilodus > Prochilodus magdalenae. The sequence goes on along the minus strand of JAMWET010004649.1, from coordinate 145,852 downwards.
CTTTAAAACAGCTGCTGATGTTGAGCTGTAAATCTATGTTGTGCTGTCTGTGTTTGTTGATGTAATGCCATAACACATTACATCAGTAAAGATCAGCTTCAGGAAGAGAAGTGCTACATAGAATGGGTTCCTTCAGTTATTAAAAAGAGCCATGGTTTACAGAAAACGCCTGCAGGCTGCTAGACCACAAGATACAAAATACAGGGAAAGTCTCAAAAGCGGAAGTTGCTGATAATAAAGCTGTTTTTTTTGTTTTTGTTTTTTTTCCTACAATGTCTTAACATAATCAGGAGATTATGATCCCAGTTTGCGATTATAATCACAGTCTCAATTCCTCTGAGAGGGCTTTCCACAAAGTATTGAAGTCTGCCTATGGGAATTAGTGTCCCTTCAGTTAAAAGAGCATTTGTGAGGTTCAGACACTGATGTAGGACAAGAAGGCCTGGCTCCCAATCAGTGTTCCAATTCAACCCAAAGGCTTCAGTGGGGTTGAGGTCAGAGCTCAGGTCAGAGTGGCTACTGAAGCTCTTTCACATTCATGCTGGAGCAGTAAAGGGTTTTCCCAAAATTGCTGCCACGAAGTTGGAGGCTTGTCATTCTGTAAAATGCCCTTGCATGCTGTAGCATTAACACCACCCTTCACTGGAACTGAGGGTCCGAGCCCAAATACTGAAAAACAGCCCCAGACCATTATCTCTCTACCACCAAACTGTTGGCACTATGCAATTGGTAGGTTTGGTATGTGTTCTTCTGCCATCCATCAAACCCAGATTCGTCCATCTGACTGCTAGATAGTGAGACGTAATCACTCCAGAGAACATATTTTACTCCACATGCTGCATTTAAATAACGTATTTAGAACATGTATTGAGTATAGTAAGAAGATGAAACAACCTTACAAAACAATGATGAAAAATTATTTTATTAAAACATAAACGAGTGGAATACTACAATTTTTTTGATTTTGAATCGTTTGCAGTATAGTTAAATATATGGCCCTCTGGAATGATGTGAAGGGATGGGTTGTAAGGCCCCAGCTCTTTCTAACTGGTTTCCACTCCATGCATTCTAGTAAAATCTATTTTTGGATTGATTATAGATGATAAAGGTATGCGTTTTAGGTACTGACAGGGTTTTATGGTAAAAGCAGTAACATGAAGATTGGTGGAAGTTGCCACCAAGTGGTGATGGCAAAACTTGTAAAGATTAAAGATGCTTTGACTCTATTGTTACAGTAACCCAATCTGTTACCCACCAGTCATCCCTCAGTTGCTCCAACCACATATTGTTAAAAAATTGAGACTGAGCTCGAAAACGCTAGCTAAATTTTATTTTGTTGCTGTTTCAATATGTTCCACCATATAAAGCCAGCAATGGAATAACATCAGACACTTTTGGAACGATGCCAAAGCAAAGCCCTGGACAGTTTATCTGAAGTAGTGCCAAAATCTGTTTGTATATTTCCTCTTCTAAATAGCTCGACTGGTCTAGTTGGACACTTGTGCATGTTCTTGATGTAATCTCGCACTTGTTCTTAGTTGCTTAACCTACATGGCAAGCTTTGGCTCTCTGTGCTCGTGGTGCTGCTCCTTTGCCTTTTTACTTTCTGCTCTGCTGTGGTAGATCTGCTTCCCCTTCCCCAGATTTCATTTACCTCCTTCTAATCCTGACAACGAGTGAACGGCAATTGAAATCCCAGGTGTATGAGCGGTTGGGATTACAGGGCAGTCTGAATGATATCTGTGGCCCCCTGCTGGACACTTGCTGTAATGTCAATGCCCATGTCTCTGTTTGGTTCAGACTGTTTCCCTCCCTGCCTTCTCTTTCTCTAACTGAATAGGTGCCAGAGCACAGAGACTTTAGCCGCATGCTGCAGGTGCCAGAGAGAGCCGTGTCAATCCGAGCCTCCTCCATGCCTCGGCTGGCTGTAGAGCCACAGGTACTTGGTCTGTATTAGTCTAGCCTAGAGTACTCTTCTCTCTCTCTCTCTCATTCTGATCTTCTTTACACGGGAGCGGGCCTGTTCGGAATGGCCTGTGTTGGATTTGTTGTGAAAGCTGGTGGTCTGAGCTGAGGTAAAATGGATGCATTGAGGTTTGAATGACATAATGTTGTCTCCAAGTGGGACAGTCCTGGTGAGTTGAAATGCTGGCTGAGGGTCATTCAGCACAGATTGATGTGGTCAGCATCAGGGATTACTAGGCCATCTGACAAACTGTGTTTTATTCTGTGTTCTTATATTTGTGTGCATCTCTGCGTGTTGTTTGTGTATGTTTGTGTGTGTTTGGTGCTGGTTTTCTCTCTTACACTTACTCCTAAGGGTTTTTTTTTTTGCATGTTTTGCAGGCAAGCTCTGAGAGTAAGCTTATGAAGCGTTCATTCTCCACCATTGGCGATCAGTGTGTAAACGGCGTTTGGCAGGAAGAGTTTTCCCTGGAGAGGGTCAGTCCTGATCGACTGGAGAGACCCAGGCAAAGAAGCTTCAGAGGTCAGCCTTCATAACCCTACATCGTTAATGTTTATACTTGTCCTGTAACAAAGCATATCTCTATTAATAAATGACCCTTTATAGACTGAATCCTTCATCACAGAATACAAAATATATTCCCGTATAAAGATTTATTGGCCTAAATGAGCAAGAGTCCTGTGCAGTGTTTTCCATGTCTTGTGTGTCTCATCTTGAGGAATGTGTGCACATATACACGAGTGCTGGCATTCAGGGGTGGAGACATGAATTCCGTAATGTACACATATATATGGAAATCAAGTCTTGATTGTGAGAGAGGCCGAGCCCAGCTCTAAATGAACGCTTTTGGTAAGCTGCAGAACAAGAAAACAGGCTTTGGGGTTTCACTATTCTTCATACCCCTGTTCTCCTAATTCCTAATATTGTATTCACAGTTGGGTAACTGGTTAGAGCCCTGGCTGATTAATCCCAAGATTGTGGCTTTCATGCTGGATGTCTGCTAAGTTGCCACTGTTGGGAACTTTGCGCAAGACACCTTAATTTCACTGCTCCAGGGATGGCATATCATGGCCGACCCTGCACTCGCACCCCAGTCCCAACTCAGGAACACATACCCACAAATTATACATTCAATGGCTATTCTCAAGAGGGACCAGATAGCGCCAGTGAAAAGGGAGGGTGTGTAACCACTGCAATCCTCTCTGTCTGACAGCAAGTACAATATTTGTACATCAAACTTCAGATAGCCCGCTTTCTTTTAGCCAATCAAATGCTAGCATGCCTAAATGTCATGTTAAAGATGGAACTTCTGGCAAACACATTGAGTTAATCTAAAAGGTTTGTGATCGGGGCAGTATGGGTGGGATGGCGGTGCACATGCCAAAATAAGTGAATTTGCAGCACCTTTGGCCCCACATGCACATCTGAATGTTTGTCACTCTGTGCTCTTTGTGAATTTGAATTTGCTAAGCAGGTTCACCCCAAGTCCACTTCACAGAGATACTGCAATTATGCAGAACTTGCTAAATCCGTATTGACTTCAGGTTTACGAGCCATCTGCTGAGAATTTGCTGTCAAAGTATGACTCTTTCACTCCAGAATGAATTCAAGTTCATTCAAATATTGGTAGGGACAATTCTGCCCTCCCAAAATCACAACTGTCTATATGCAAACCTTTGCCCATGGCTTCTGTGAGGCATGGCAGCTCCACCTGTAGTCCATCCCAACTTCCACAGACAGAAGGTGTCAAAGTAAACTGGGCCTGTGTGTAGGTGTGGGGCATGGCAGTACTGCTTGGTCACTGAGTGGCCCAGTAGAGTCCAGCGCCAGCTCATTGTTGCTCCGGAGCATGGGGTGTCACATTTGGGCCACCTTTGATATTGACAAAGCCCGTGCCCTGTGCTTGGTGCATCCACAGCACCACCTGGTGCTATAGAGAGTGCAGCAGAGCGGCCTTCACCAACAGCACTTCTGGGTATATCAGAAAGCACGTTTTGATGAAATGGGCTCTGACGTATTCTCCATTGCATCAACCACGGGAAACCAAGGACCAGACTGATGAAGTTATCAGTTGCCTAGTGCCCCAAGTGGTTGTTAATGTGGGCAACAGTCCTCTGGCAGATAGTTACTGTACAAGTCAGGGATAATTCTCATCCTTCTACCCTGCATCTCTGGCGTGAGTCCTGTCCCCCCTCACAGAGAAAGTCTAGTGGGCAACTCTCATCCAGTTGGGATGAACCGCAATATTAAATGATCTGTTCAGAGTAAAGATAGATAGACGTCACATTTAAAAGAGATTATGAACAACCTAACAGGGAAATCAGAATTGGGTCACTTTAGCCTGCTGTGTATACATAGCCCAGGTGCAAATGTTAAATGTCTTGTCTTTTAGTCCAAAGGATTTGCACATTATCCCTACCATCCTGTTTTGTTTTGGGTTTGTATATACAGTATATACACATACAAACATGGATTACCTGAAGAAATAATTTGGTAGTCATTTAAGGAATGTATAAATGTGCAGTCCAAGTCCAGCAAACAACACCAAAAGGCAAATCCAACAAAGCAGGTAAATAGACAGCAAACAAGAAAGCAAACATGAAAATGACCAAAGCATGCAGGGTAAACAGTGACAATACTTCACAAAGACCAGTTGTTTGTAAAGGTCCAGACAGATAGACAGACAGACAGACAGACAGACAGACAGACAGATAAATACTTTATTGATCCCAAAGGAAATTTAGCAGCCCGTAGTAGGTGTATAGTAGGGTTGTACAGAATTGACCTAAATGGGTAGGCAGTCCAAACCTAACAAAGAGCTCAGAGCTGTATTTCACTTACAACCCAGGGCTTAAAGAAAGGAGTCAGGGTGGGGACAGTCCTAAGAAGCAGGTAGACATAACATTTGGATTCAGTGGTTCTACAAAGATGTTTAATGTATTTGAAAATAGATATTGGAAACTATACCTAATTTGGACATAAATAGAAAAGAAGGAGGTGCATTACATCCCCGCCCCCCATAAACAGTGTATAAATATGGAAGCTTTGTTTCCAATTGTTGCAACTGAATTCAATCTGCCCAGGAGAGTGCTTTTCAGCATACACCTAAAAACAAAGCTTGGAACCTTTTCTCTTTTAATCTAGAACCCAGAATCTGGTGGTTTTGTTTAGGAGTCAGTTTGTTTATATTTGTTTCAGTGTTTCATTTTGATGTCTGACTTCGTCAATTGGTCGCTAAGCCACGACATCACAAACGAAACAAACAATAAACAATATCAATAATAACAATTCATAATAACGGATAACGCAGCGTCTGCTCAGGCCTGGCACCAGATTTAAATGTGATTAAGTGGCAGTAGGCAAATCCTGAGAATGGGGTGCTTGGAGAGATGCTTGGTTCAGTAGGGTTAATTGGACCTGAACAAAGAGCTAATACATGTAGGTGTTTCTGTGTGTGTGTGTGTGTGTGTGTAGGTGTCAGGTCTAACCTGAGGGAGGCAGCGGGGAAAGAGAGGGGGCGTTCGAAGGAGAGGAAGCGACTGCTCTCTCCGGATCCTTCTCGCTGCAACTCGGAGGACAGGAGCCAAACACGAGACACACACACACGCTCACCCAGCCAGGGGAGAACGCACACACCACACACACAGGTGAACACACTCAGACACACAAACTGAAATTCACCTGTTGAGATGGAATCGTTCTTCAGCGTGGTTTGGTGTGGAACGGTTGGTTGCACAGACTTGGTTGGTTGGTTTCTTCACAGTGGTAGTGATAGGATCCAGGGGTTCTATCCAAAAGCAAAATGGTAAAACAGGAAAACCTGAAGTTTTCTTTTTTGCATCACAATGTCCTACACATACTCCTGTGTAATAAACGGATGTTTAAGCACATGCTCTAGCCCAATAACCTAAAGTTAAACTGTAGCAAAACCATGTGTGTGTTTACATGTACTTAATATTCCGATAGCTACAGAAAATCTGCTTTTGTCAGTAATCTGACTAACACGTTTGCATGCACTTGAGTAATCAGATAATAGGAAAGCTCCAGCTCTACATGAGGCAGTAATCAGATTTCTACTTTGCAGCCAGCCAATAAGCAAAATAAGACGTGGCATAGATGCGACATAAAATCCGAGCTTCATGTCACGGCTTTCTTTAAATATCGTCACTTCTGCCAAAAGTATGAAGAGACATCATGCAGGACGAGTGATTTCATGTAACGTTTTAGAAGCATTGTAAGCTAACTGTTCAGATGTTTGTTTGGAAATCGTTCTGTTTCAAGAAATGTCTCTAAAATGGAGAATTGTACATCAAACCACCTGAAGAACTTTATTTACAGCTTCACTATTTAATTCTGCAGAAAAGCCAAAATTCTCTTACCTATAAAACCTCATACATATACTGATTAGCAAGTGCCTTTAACATTACACGTCTGCTGTTCTTGTAGATTTCATCCTCTGGCCATATTTCTGTATTTTGATTCTGTTTTTTCAGGGTGAATCATCAGCCAGCCCTCTGCATTCAGACACTGGGACCCCTAGGGGACGGCGTCAGCTTCCTCAGACGCCCTCTCGACCCCGCCCCCACATCTCCTACTCGCCATTAGTGTGCCGTGCCCATGCGGCCACAGAGGATGGACAATCACGGACCCAGGCCTTAGGAGATGGGGAGGAGCCTCGGTGGGCGGAGGAGCCTTTGTCCCGTGGGGCAGGGCCAGGGGCTATAAGCCACGCCTCCCCACAGCGCTACATCTCTGAGCCCTACCTGCCACTGCACGAGGACTTCAACAGCCCGGACTCCAACTGCCCTGAGGAAACGCTTACCTTTGAGGTTGCCATAGCAACCAGCCTGGGTCGCAGCAACACCATAAGCTCTGCGCCCCAGCTGCGACATACCTGGCAGGTGCCCAATGGGCATTTCCGCAAGCGTCTGGCACAGGCGACGGGTGGCACGTCGGGGTGCGAGCTGCTGAGCGACACAGATGAGGATGATCGCTGCTAGAGAATGGGAAAAACACATATCCGAAAATAGACACTGAGCTGAACGAGCTGGGGTCTGGACTCCAGGACTTTTGACTCTCAGCCTGACTGACGATGTGCTCAGCGTGTTTGACGTGTTTGTCTCTGTGAATGACAGGGGAAAATCGGATGCTTCTGCACTGCACTGCCCGGCCACTAACTAAGACGCAGATGAAGTGGGAGCTCAGAGCTTTTCCTCACTGTTAACAGTGCTGGGTTCTAGTGTGCACTGCTGATAGCTTGAAAAGTGCTCAAACAAGCTTCGCCACCAGTGTAATATATTCAGTGTTCTCAGTTAACCCATTCATGTCCAACTACTAAATTTAACATGATGCTCTGAGCCCAAAGTTCGGTGTAATGTTCACTCTGTTGCTGTTACTCACCTCTGGCTGGTGATAATTCATTTTTTGCACCCACTAGCCAGGTGTCTATCAGGCAGTGCTACCTAACTGAGAGGGAGAAATCTAGCACATGATTCCTCAGAGTCGTGAGAAACTCCACCACGTCTTTTCAAACGTCAGTGGAGAGTTCAGCACGCTTGGAGGAAAACACTACGAGACGGCCCCCGTATCTAGCATCGTTCTCAGTGTTCACATTAATAGATAACAGGTGACCAGTCATTTCTGCTGGAGGTCGGCGGTTATTAGCTGCAACTTAGTGGCTCTGGGTCAGGAGCTCGAGCAACACAGTGTGAGAATTTTCTACCTTTTTTTTTTTCGTTTCTTTTTAATTTTTCTAGCTACATACAAAAACAAATGATTGGCTCGAACACTTATTCTCTGATGTCTCTGCTCCCTGGATGCTTCCTTTCATGTGAAATGGTTAGTTGTAGAGACTCAGATTTCTATACAGTGGTGGTGATAGGTACGCCAGTAGGCTGTTGAGAGCTGATGATGGTAAAATAGTGAAAGATATATAATAATAAGTCTTCATTGGGGCACTATTTTACCTGAGTGTTCTGTGCATACTCCTCCATAATGAAAAGATATTTCGATTTTTTTTAGCCCAATACCTTATGATAAAACTGTAGCAAAGCACAGATTGTGTTTACATGCACTTGCAGCCAGCCCATAAACCAGCCCATTAAAATCAAAATAAGATGTGACATAAGTTCATGCTATAGCCGTTTTAGTCATAGTCTCTTTAGTCGCAAGCATGAATGTATATCATCTGGAACAAGAATAATTAAATCCTTTATTTTGCTCAGCATGTAGGTTCAGCCCTGCTGCGGAAGTGTTTTGTTGCCATTTTGAGTTTCCTGTTTTAATATTATACTGCCTTATTTCATTTTCCTAAAAAATAAACACATTCTCTGTTCATATGTTCATCAAAATGATGGTACAAAGAGCTTATGTAGTTTTTTACTTTCTGGTCAGAATCAGGACAATAAGCAAATTCACCCATTCAGGATGGGTGACGAACTTCAGCAGACATCATTCATCGTAATGTTTTTTCATTCATGCTGGGTTTTTTCACAAACACATTGGGATTGTATGATGTTCTGTTAAATGTAGTCTTTTTGGCTTGTTCATTTTTGTAGCCATATGGTCGGATGTATTAGAGAAATGTTTTCGAATTTTGTTCAGGCACCCTTCAGAGAACACGTGTACCAATACAGTTATAGATATGGACATAAATGGGTTAATATGAGCATGTGCAGGTGAAAGACAGGCGATATCACAGGTCCTTTTTTAGCTGCAACACAGTAGAGCACTGTACTCTCTCTGCAGAGCCCCAAACACAGAGGAGCAAACACAAACAGAAAACTTCTGATGTCCTTTTTCCGTTCCCTACTGCAGCTGTACGGAGGATCACAAAAACTCACTCAGGCGATACAGCTTCTCCAAAGACGTGGAGAAGTTCCATCAGCTGCCACAGTGTCCAGTGCTGAAACAGTGTGTCCAATTCTGAGAGACAGTGTGTGTGTGTGCTGCTTCCCGGTAGTGTGTTGTGGGGTCTGTGGGGAGCAGTTTAATGTGGCTAATTGAACTATCCAGGCTCTGCCCACAAGTACGTTCTTTTGCAGCTACTGTTTTAGAAGCTTTTCCACATGTTGGTAAAAACCTTATTCAGGATAATGAGAAACCATACAGCGCAGTTTATATCACAGTAGATACATTTACCCTGATGAGAAACTCTAGAACGCTACTCAGTCTATATCAGAAGTACATTAGGAGCAACTAATTTAAATTTGGATATATCAAACCTAGTGAGAAACTGTAGTACACGACCTCCAGGCTTCCTTCTTAATATTTTTATAACTTTCTGTGATAAAGGTTCTTTTTCTTTTGGCATCTTCACAGCGAAGTAATGCACTATATATGAACTGTTGCTCTTAATTAATAATATACACACAGCATACAAAATAAATACAGTATAATTTGCAATAATTGACCTAAAATTGGACATATGTCAACCTCGAAAGAATGGACTTATGGGCCGAGCATAGATAGGTCAGTTCATGATCAAGCGGTTTGGTAAAATACCCCTTTAACTATAAATTAAACGTGCTTGCTGGGAATCATGTGCTACAGAGTGCATGATATTCTGCCCTTGAACAAGGTAAAACAGAACACTTTAAACTTATTTTATGTACCAGAAAGTCTACAAGCCATGTTCTGCTGTAAATACGTTGTCTTAAACATGCGCTATCTTTTGTGAAAATCGGAATCTATCTTTATACATGTAACAGCGTCTTTATACGAGGAATACCGAGCAGGTGTTCCTAAGAGGTGTAATGGTTCATATGCATGGTAAAATCAACAGTGTTGATTCTTGCAGAATTCATGTCCACTGTAACCCTGCATGGCAAGTGAGAGCAACACTGCTGGTTCTACTGCGTCCTCCTCCAGCTTGCGTTCAGTTGCGCTCATTTTTCTTCATTTCTCTTCCTGACACCCCTGCGGTGAGGAGATGTTTTCCTTCCATCTCCGTCATTGCTGCGGTAGAATAACGCCGAAGATGCCTAGCTGCCCTAATCCTGGACTTCTTAATGTAACCTGCAATGTAGTTTCTAACTGTTGAATGACATGGTGGTGAGTGTTATGACGCACTGAAAGCTTCCCAGAAGAAAAACTGCTGAGTAGGATGGTAGGTTGTAGGTGACCCAGTATGAAGTTGCTGGGAATAAAACTCAAAGTGAAGTATAGTAAATGAAGAGTCACCTTCAAGTGCAGATAGGAGAGTTTGTCTCACAGTAGCTTGCAACAAAAGTGCCATGTACAACTTTCCCCCCCGACCATTTTTCATGTTGTGTTAGAATCAGGTGTTGTGAGGGAGACATGTGACATTAGTATACATTTATGTAATATTAATCTTAAGCACTGTAGGAAGTAGGCCTCAGATCAGCCTTATACCTGCCCCCCTTACTTGTAGGCCATGTTTTGTCCATTTCAGTGGAAAAAGAAAGAAAACAGAAAATGATGTAGGGTACAGGATTTCCTAATGCATTACTTTTGGATCACTTCCCCCTGAGGGCAAGTTTCTGGTGTCGTGTTGTAACTTGTTCCCACGGTCTGGCTGGGGCGTATTCCGTACATGTTGTGTAGGGCCACCACTGAGTGAAATGTGAAATTTAGAAAGGTTCAACTCGCACCTGATACCGTGGTGTAGAAAAGCTGATTGGTTTAAGAATACATAGGACGTGTATGAATAAAAGAGGAATTGCCAAATGTGTTCCACAGTTTGTACTGCAAGGTTGATGTATGTCTAGAAGATTTTCAAATGTATTGTGAAGCGATTCTGTTTTTTTGCACTTCAAACCCATCAAACCATTATTGCTATTTAATAAAACAACTCAGGCTTCCCTGACATTGGGCCGTATCTGTTTACGTTTTAAGTGATCAGAAACTTGCCAACTTGTCTTTAGACCAGTGGTCACTAGCCCACCTCCTGAGGGTCTGTGTTTAGGGCTTGGTTAGGGTATTTGTACTAATCGGATATTTGTTCATTAGGTAGGTATTCTTGGTCACAGCATTCTCTGTTTTTGGCTAAGTGACCATCAAATAATATTTGTTGTTGATTACCTAATCAAGATGACCAGGACAGAGTTTAGCACAGGACAGAGTTTAGTTCCAACCTGCATCTGAGTGCTCCCTTTCCTATCACCAATGCACCCTATTCAGCCAATCAAGGACTTCTGCAGAAGTTAAATATATGGAGTAGGTGTGGCAGATAGTGGTTGGAACTAGACACCTTAGGCTGACCTCTGGGATTAAGGATGGTGACCTCTGGTTTAAGGCAGTACAGACTTTGTATCATATATACTCTTGACGGTTTAAAGTTAAATCATGCCTGATGCAGTACATTAGCAGCAGCCATGATGGAATTGAAGGAACGTACAGCATTCAATGGCCTGAGGAGACCAAAACTGGGCTTTTCCACCATCAGACTAACCCCTCTCGAAGTCACTTTGTGCCAAAAAAACTATATAGTCATAATCATGAGAATATAGGTTGAAATTATAAGATAGTAGGTAAAGATTATGAGATGCTAATTCATAATTTTGAGATAGTGAGTCATAATTATGAGATAGTGAGTCATAATTATGAGAACTTACAGGAACGTTGCCTGAACACACCACCTTAAAATTATGAGACAGTGAGTCAGAATTATGAGAACTTACAGAAACGTTGCCTGAACACACCACCTGCCTTGAAGTCATTGTGGAAAGCCCAGTGGGACACAGATGTATAGGCATACAAGGGCCTTCAGACAAAAACAAAAACCTCCTTCAGGAGATTCTCCTTGACAACAGAAAGAGATCTGAGGCTGTAGAGGGAATTACATTCCTTGGTGCAGAGTTTGAAGGAGTAGTGGAGAAACCCTGAAGATATTTCAGGCACTGTTTAGCTTACAGCCAAACAAGCCATGGACCAAGCATACACTCCATATTCCACTGCCCACGGCCCTCAGGTTGCTTAGGTTTGCAGCTGAAGATTTTGCATGCCTCAGGCTCCGTCCTTCTTTGATATGCTCCATATCGTCTAAGCCAGAGGCGTCCACTGAACTCTCCAAAGTTGAAGCCTCTGATGTGTTTCCTGGGAACTAGGCATCACATTACAGAAGACCCAACTGTACAGGTCATGCCCCTTGATGATTTACCCCAACTAAAGATTACTGTGCTCCCAACTCCAAGCAGCTCCAGGAGTTCCCTGTGCATACCAAGACATCTAGCGGTTTCACACATGACCGTGATCCCTGAGGTGAGTGAAGTTGTGGATGACACTTTGTGCACTATACTCTCCCTAGGTGTCCTTCTTGATTTCATGCTGTAACCATCTCATGGCATTTCAAGCCTCACCTTTTGGAGACCCTGTGGGTCTGACGCTGCATATCCTTAATGCAGATCCAACCCATCAGACCTTCATAGAGGAGCTTCCTTTTCCCTGCCATCTCTATCTCTGTCTCTGTTCCTGATTCCGGTTCCCGAGCCTGTAGGTTCCCTACAATGGGTCTGTCCTATTGTGTCTATCTTTTCATTTCTTCTCTCTTCATCTGACCCTGTTCTTGTCCAAATCCCAGACATTGTCTCTGTCCATTCATTACAGTTCCTGTCCCTGTCTCTGTCCCTGTTTATTCTCAGTACTTTAAATGAACGCAGTGTACAAAAGGTGCTATATTAACAAACTTGCCTATTGGTCACTGTCCCAGACCCTGACCCTGTGTTCTTGTCCCACTCCCTGCGTTATCTGTCGAAGTCTCTGTATTATCTGCCTGGTCCTGATTTCTGTCTTGTATTCTTTTACCATCTTAGTCCGCCTGGCTCTTTGTGCCCTGACTGCTTTCGCTTTGTCCTATTCCCTGTCCCTTTCATTGTTTTACTTTTTTTTGTTTTTGTTTTGTCTGTGTTCCAGTCCTGGTTTCTGTCTCTATCCTAGTCTCTGCCTCTGTCACAATTCAAGTCCTTTTCTCTTTCACTGTTAATTTCACTGGCAATCCTTTTGTCACCAATACCAAGTCTCTTTTATCCCGCAGCTCCAGTTCCTATCATATATCTGCCCCAGTCCTTGTCCAAGTACTCGTCTTTCTCTCCGTCTCCAACTCTGTCTCGAATAAATGAGACATAATGGTCCATTTTTCCTGTCCCAGTTTCTTTAGTCCACACCTTTAGTGTAAAATATGATGTGCACAGGCAGATTCCTGCAGTTCAGGTACTGTACCCTTACGCCTGGTAGATGTGAGTGCTCTCATGCTGCTTGGATTTGTCAGGTTTGTGGTAAACTTCATGCTAGCTTGTGAAGTAAGGTTGGTTTTCCCTTCAGTGTTTACAGTGTGTTATTAATTGAAATGGGATATTTCGACAGCCTAGCCTCTCCAGACTAACCTCGGCTATATCTCCGGCTGTCCCGTTTCTTTTTTGTTGTCCTTTTGTGGACAGTTGCGGACAGTTTCAGTGGAAGCATCTTAAGCTTAAACTGTGATTGTGTGTGTGGGTGTGTGACCCAGTGAGGAGCCTCCTCACACTCTTTACCGTAACTTGGATGCTCTTGTGGCCATCCTGCCACATTCCTCACTTGAGCAACAGGGCACTCACAGACTCACATGTTCTCATGGAAAAATCTGGATTTCCTGATGAAGAGCAGCGATTCCAGGCAGAGCCGAAGGTGAGTGTGAGTCAGTGAGCCAAATATTTGCCCAGGCTCATTCTTACTTCAATACCTACAACAACCTTTCCGTCTCACCTTCGTCTCTGAATGCATCACCTTCTGATGGAGCTGTATAAGGAGATGCAGAGTGAAGAAACACTAACGCACCCAACTATTTGGTATCATGCCAAGAATCATTTCAGAATCATGTTAATCAAGCCTAGCCTTTGGGCGTATCAGGTGGCAGAAGTACGGCGTCTCGGCTCCTAAAATTGGATCATTTTCTTACTACAGCCCTCACATTCAGCTTTGAGCACCACCATCACACTCCGCAGGGTTTAACTTGATGCTGCCAGTTTTCTGCGGAGCGGCTGTATTTATCCTGTGTGTTCTTTTGAGGCCGAGACATGAAGGCCTCTCTTCATCTCGGCCCACATGAGTGTCAAAATCTGCAGGGTGACGCTGTTTCTCCAGAACTTTCAAGAAAGCCTCTCCTCCCACTTCTGCCTTCATATGAAGCTCATAAAAGCGTCGAGGATGGACTCAAAATACCTTCAGGGCTCTGAACTCTCAGCTACAGGGTGGACATTTGTTCTCAGAGGGTGTTCTCAGTTGTTGTGAGGACTCGGACTCGTGTTCTGCAGTGGATGTGTTTCTAGAGAAGGTTTTGATGGTTGTGCCAGTGTGGCTTTGATACCGGGATTTCTGTGCCATGGCCAGAGAGGGTGCAGGATGGTGCAGTGTTTCTTCAGCTAGAGATTTCTTTTAGCACCATTTAAGCCACTTCTGTGTTTTCAGTCCCAAAGCATCTGTGCTGCCATGCGAGGCTCCAGTTCTCTCGTCAAACTGCTGTGTTGTGTAGTAAGTGGCTCTTTTTCTCCTCTGAGTTCTTCCAAAGGGCTAGATCTAGAGCTGATCTGTCTTTTTTTTATTTTTGCCCAAATGGTTCAAAAGCTTTTTGTGCTAGTAACTGGGCATGTACAGGCTTATTCAGTTCAGCTGATAGGATCTGAATCTACTTTAACAGTGTCTGTGTTAACATTAGAATTTGATCAAGCAGAGACCAAACTGAAGCTGAAAGTCTCGTAACGAATTATCTGTGCGTCAGTGGGACATGTTTTGTACTGGGGCTTTTGGAAGTTACCTTGCATCTGCAAGCACAGGTGAAGGAGTTTCTGAACCGGGATGTGGTTTCTTGCATCCTTGCATGGTTTTTATGTGGTGTAAATCCCGCCCTTATATGCCAAGCCTAAGATCCTTTTACATCAGCATGGGAGACCTACACAGTGACAAGACAAACATAGTAAACTTGGGAAAACCCTTTTATCTACAGGAATTCCATTATATATCCATTCACTGTGGTGCATTCAGTATCCGTATCTAGCTAATGAAGGGTTATAAGTGTTTCTGGGCTTGAGGCTAGGCTAATGGAAGTGGCTAACGTTTACCACAAATTCTAATAAAGCTTTGAAGATTGGGTTTTAGTCTAATGTACAAAGAATATTTTTAAAGATGTTTATCATTTCAAATAATGTACCTATGAGGTTAAAGGTTAACTAAAACAGCATTTTACTGCAGTGTTCAGAGGATGTTTTATGAATGCTATTAGGGTCACAGTACATAATCTGAAGAATTCATTTTTAGTTTATCATACAGAAAATGCTTTATGGATGTTGCCGAGACCTGAGATCACAGAGTGACTTTAGAGAGCGTTCTTCTGCCTTTAGAAAGAACATTCTGGGAACTAAAAGGAAACTTCCTGCTGAAACCATTAATGGAACATTGCACTGGATAGTCTCAGAACATACTAGAACATAAACATTTTTAGCTGGGTAGACATCATAACAGTATAGATCCTATATAAACAGATTCTCCATCAATTTAAAGAGCCATTTCGACATGCAAGCAACCATTTAGGCATGTAAATTGTTGTAAGGTTAACATAGGATTATTGAACTTATTTTTGTACCTTATTTCTGGATTTTTAACTTCTATAATAATTTCACTATATTGGCAGATAATTTTAACAAAACCTTATTCTGATAAATTTTCTTTAAACAATCAAATGATTTACCATTATTTACAATTTATTTAATATAGTGAGATACTTTGCCTTTCTTACCCATTTAAAACAAGTGAGAAATCCTTAAGAATTAGCTAAATGATCCTATAAATAGCATTCACCATATCAGATATATCAACTTGAGTGGTCATTTTATTTGCCATGATATGATCATCTAATGTGTGAAAGTTAAAAATGCTATTGTGCGCTGACATAGTGTAAAGCATTACTTCAAAATTCATGATCTTACTGGTTACTACTTAGAAGCTGACACAAAGGGCTAATTTCCTTTTGCTGAGTAAACCAGTCTGTCCGAACTGTGGCCACAGTAGCTCTTCAGACTGTATGTGAAATGTAAACACAGGGTTTGGGGCCTGCTATGAAGGTGCAGTTTGTCTTGAGCGCTCTTGCTGTTTATGTAATCACCCCTGAATGTAAAGACTGTCTGTGGACATCTGAGTGGACTGCCCGTTGTGTTTATTTATGTGAACTAACAGTGACAGTAAGCAAAAATGAAGACCCACATGTAAACTTAAACATGCACAGGGATGTCATGCCAAGTGTGGAAAATATTCTAAAAAGAAAATTCTTTTACACATTTAATGTAGGATTATTGTTTATTTGCTGAATATGACACATTTGGAGATGTTCTTTGGGATACTCCTTTAAGTGTTCTTTAGTTAAAAAAAAACAATGTACAGGTTCTGCACAGAACAGGTTCTGTACAGAGCCATCTCATGATACAGGGGCTCCATGAAAATGGTTCGTTATACAAAAGAGCCCATTGAAACAAAAGAGCCCTTGAAAAACCATTGCGTTTAAAGCAATATGGCCACCAAAACTTACAACAGTATAAGTGGCACTCTGCTCGTTCTGCTCACTCACCTTCTGGACAACATGGTTTGTGTAGCTCAGCGGATAACACCACTACCCACCAGGGAGCCACCACCACACGTGGAAGACTGGGGTTCGAATCCTGGTCTGGGTAACTACGTGGTGCTACACCAATAAGAGTCCTTGGGCAAGACTCTTAACACTACATAGGCCTACCTGTAATATGATTAACCTTGTAAGTCGCTCTGGATAAAAGTGTCAGCTAAATGCCATAAATGTAAATGGACAAACCTATGCAAATCAGCTGACAGCAACCAGTCAGATTGGTATGTGGCTGCATAAAACTGTGTCACATCAGCAGTAAAGCTGTACTCTAAATATTCAACCCCTGAAATAAGTGTATCTCGTTAGATCTTAGTTGACTTTGCTGACCTAACACAAACACTTGTCAACGTCTGATGTTAAGCAGATGTAAACTGGTCTAAGCTTCACTATGCTGGTTTTTGCTGTTATAGGGTTAGGTTTGTCCTTTTTGTGTAAATTTCATGACATATGGCTTCAAAAAGGACTGGTTTCATTGATATACATTAATATTAAATTATTATTGTATACTTCTTCTGTAGAGTTGAAAATCTGAAGATACAAATTTTGTTCTGACAGCAGCAGAATGCTGGTTTTGCTGGTTTGATGTGTTGATTTGTATAGCAGGGTCATTTGTTAATTTCACAGACACCTTAGCTCCCCAACAGAGTAGCCACACTCATGAGTTTAATATCTCCAGAACTATGCAACAAAATGTCATGATAACTTTCCTAATGTTTATGTAGATATTCATAAAACTAGGCTCTTCAAGGGTTCTTTAGTAAAGATTATGGTTCTATACATAACCATGAACATGTAAAGAACTATATGCATGCTTAATGACATGGTTCTTTAGATTGATGGAGAAGGTGTTGTATATGCCTCTATATGGAATGTATTGTATATGTTCTGTGTAGCCACAAAAAGCGTTTTATGTTGTTACAAGTCTGACATTTTAAGAGTGGCGGAACACTTTTGGTGTTATATAGAACACTTTTCCCAAATAGTCTATATAGAAGCATATACTACACGTTCATGGTTCTTTGTAGAATCATTGTCTTTATGAAAGAACTCTTGAAATCCATTTTTTTAAGAGTGACTGGAGAACAGATCATGACGTGTTATTTGTGTTTTTAACTTTAAATTTCTTCACATACAAAGAATTTGAAAGTAAGGTTGAATTAAAGTGGCACCGAATGAAAAGATGCTTGAGCAGCAGACGGAGGAGCGTAAAGCAAAGCTGCTTATTTTACTTGTGAATTCTTCTTTCTAATTCTTCAAAGTCAGCTCACTCTTTCCATTGGAAAGACTTTACCTATTAATTCTGCTTCTCTGTTTTCCGGAAGCTGACCTTTGTGAACTGAATGTGTTCTGAATTTGTGCTGAAAATGTTCTTATTATGTTCTGATAGGGTATTGTGCAGCAGATGACCTCAGTGACCTTTGTTTCTTCGGTTGCTGAGCTCCACTGTGAGGACTTCGACTGCATTCAGGTGTGAAGCAGTGTTGTACCCAGACCACTAACCTGTAGGAACAAAGCTCCACTGAATCCACTATGTGTCCAAAAGTGTTTGGACAGCCTTTAATTACTTTAAGATACTTTAAGATGTACCCATAGCTTATAGAAAAGCGCTTACTGATAAAACAAATGCTCTGGAGCTGCGTGTGAGTCTAAGGTCACCATGGCCAATGTCAAGCGTGGGGTAGAGGGTTATAACGCCTATGGAGTAAGCCTATGACATAGGTCCATCCACTGCCTTTGCAGCGAGTTGGAGTGGTCTAGAACTGATCATCCAACATCTGTATCTGACCTCTTGTGAATGCTGAATGTAATCAAATCCTCACAGCAATGTTCCAGCATCTGGTGTAAAGCCTTTCCAGAAGAGTAGAGCCTATTACTGCAGTAAAGAGGGAGCAAATTTCTTATTAGGAATAGATGGATGATCTGGTTTCTACAAACGTTTGGACAGATAGTGCATGTATGGAGTGTAGCATCTGCGTCGAGAACGGCTCAGTGCTGAGGCGCCTATTACTGAATGGCTGATACTGTACATTCTGATTCCTTCAGGGGGATTCAGGGATGGAAGGATGGAGTGGAGCTCGGACAGAAGAAAGAGAGCTTAAAGGTGAGTTCGTGGAGCAACACACAGTGAGATCTGACCTAATGAACTTAGAAGGTTTGTTTTTGACTTTCAAACGCCTGACCTTTGTCTGAACTTTGTTCCAACTATGGTATCACGCTTTCAGCAAATATTTCAACATTTTTTTATTTGTCCTTTATCATCAAACCATTTCATTACATCCAAGCGAAGGCATTTCCTGGGTTTTACATGCAGATTTTTTATACAGCGTTTTGATATTTCCGTGGAGGAGGTGGAAGGAAAACATATTATATATATATATATAAGAATGTTGTAAGTTGAAGTCACTTCTTTTTAGAAATGTTTTGCTTGATTTTTTTAAAAATTGTATCTAATCTTACACATCTAATCCACATTTTTTTGTCTTCTATTATATCTTGAAATAAGCTCTCTTTGTTAAACTAATAAAATTATCTAAGCTAATTTATTTAAAACAAGTTAAAAATATATAAGTTAAATATAAAATGTCTTATATTGGGAAATGTTAGACATATTAGCTATTACTTGCTAAGTTATCTTTTTCCATGGTTAGGTCATGTTTTAAAAAGCGCTAATATCATGAAAAACAGTGCTGTTTTTAAACGACATGATGTACATTAAACAACTTTTCATAACACCACCCACTCCATACAGTCTATATAAGGAAACTAAACTACAAAAATAGCCTGCTTGTAATTTGTTTAGTTTCTGTGTTGTCATTTACATATATATGCTTATTTGGCCCATTAAATCTGTCAAACTCCTTGCCTAATAAAGTTTAGCCCCACCCATTCAGCCTAATACATGTTTAACCCCTCCCATTCAGCCTACAGTATTTCAACCTTCCCATTGAGCCAACAGTAGTTCAGCTCCTCAAATTCCGGCAACAGCAGCCTAGCCCCTCCTATTCACCCTATAGTATTTTAACCTTCCCATTTAACCTATGTCAAGTTAGCCCTTCCCTTTCAGCCTGTAGTAACCCTCCCATTGAGCCAACTGCAGCAGGACTATTTCAAGTGATCAACAGTGCTGACTCTGCAGAGCTGCTGTTTTTCTTTCACAGTGCCCTCTAAAGGCCTGGAGTCAGACTCACATAGGGCTGAAGAAAGTATCAAGGTGAAACAGATGGAGCAGCCAACAATCATCTTCAGTCCAGCAGAACCAGCACTGACCGCTCCTGCACCTGCAGGAGAGAAAAGGATTGTTAGCAGGACAAACATCACATCACCAGTGCACGGGAGCAGCCGTGTGCCTGAAGTCACAGAGATCAAAGATCAAACCGAGGAGAAACTCTTGGTTAACCCCCAAAATGCATCAGCATCCAGCACAAAAAGCATGGCAGCTTCAGAAGAAGGTGCTGGACTGACTGAACCCTCAGCAGCTCAGACTGAAACACACAGTCCTGATGCTGCAGTGGAAACTAGCTCTGGTACCACTGTGGTTAATAAAGGAAACTCAGCTGAGAAGTTAACTCATGGAAAAAGCCCCCAATCAGAAGCAGGGACCAGCAGAAAGAGAGATGGAGAAGTAGAGATGGAGAGTGAAGGAGAGGACACAGACAACAGTGTTATTCTTCATGAAGAATACAGTCACAGAGCAGAACCAGAGCAGGGTTCTCCTGAGGTTCGAGAATCACACACAGGTATGTCAGCATGTCTTTGCTGTTGCTACAAAAAGGCGTCATGAATCATGAAGCGTGAGAAGCTTGTTAAACGGAGCTTCTGTTCTGCTGCATATCATACAGCTGTACAACAGTGAGTGAACCACAGAGAGGCTCAAGCTTCAGCAGGCTGGTACTGAAGGACCTGCAGCCATAACTGAACCTGAACATTTCTGTTCACTGACGTGCTCTTCATTACTCTTCTTTTCTGTTCAGTGCTGCTTGATTTTCTATTTATACCAGAATATACTTTAATATCAGCAAGTACATTTCAGGCACCTTATTGTTTTGTTTGCTATATATGTTACATTTGACCTCAGCAGTACTTAAGTATACTTAATATAACTAATATTAATACTAATTTTCACTAATTTGCACTATTAGAATTTAAGAATTAAGAATTTAAGAAACAGATTTTAACATGTACTTGATATGTACTTAACTACATCTTAACGATGCCGCAGAATAGTACAGTTAGGTACATTTAGTTCTGTTTACGCATATTTTTAATAGAACTAATGATACATATTTAGAATAATAAATACATCGTTAGTATATTAAATTAGCACAATTTAAGTACATTAATTATGAGTGTAGGGACGTATATGTTTTGTTGATATTTTTGTATGATGTTTTGTTAATATCTGCTCATTACTGTTCATTTTTATCTACCTTATTGTTCACTGCAGCTTTTTGCTGGTCACTGCTGCCTATTGCTGTTCACTGCAGCTTAATGCTGTTCACTGCTATTTATTGCTGTTCACTTCGGCTTATTTCTGTTCACTGCTGCTTATTGCTGTTCACTTGTGCTTATTGCTGTTCACTGCAGCTTAATGCTGTTCACTGCTATTTATTGCTGTTCACTGCTGCTTATTGCTGTTCACTTGTGCTTATTTCTGTTCACTGCTGCTTATTGCTGTTCACTTGTGCTTATTGCTGTTCACTGCAGCTTAATGCTGTTCACTGCTATTTATTGCTGTTCACTGCTGCTTATTGCTGTTCACTTCGGCTTATTTCTGTTCACTGCTGCTTATTGCTGTTCACTTGTGCTTATTTCTGTTCACTGCTATTTATTGCTGTTCACTTGTGCTTATTTCTGTTCACTGCTATTTATTGCTGTTCACTTGTGCTTATTGCTGTTCACTGCTGCTTATTGCTGTTCACTTCGGCTTATTTCTGTTCACTGCTGCTTATTGCTGTTCACTTGTGCTTATTGCTGTTCACTGCTGCTTGTTGCTGTTCACTTGTGCTTATTGCTGTTCACTGCTGCTTGTTGCTGTTCACTTGTGCTTATTGCTGTTCACTGCTGCTTGTTGCTGTTCACTTGTGCTTATTGCTGTTCACTGCTGCTTGTTGCTGTTCACTGTTTATTGCTGTTCACTGCAGCTTATTGCTGTTCACTGCTATTTATTGCTGTTCACTTTTACTTATTGTTGTTTGTATATTTTTTTTCTATGTTATTTTCTGTTTATTTCTGTTAGCTGCTGTTCATTTAAAGTCATGTCTGTATACAGCTGATCACAGCTTTCCATTTCTGTTCGCAGTTTTTCATTGCTGTGGGTTTTGGAATTATAGATATGCATTTCTGGATATTGTTACACAGTTCAGTTTATTTACTTTCACTGCTGTTCATTTCTGCTCATTCCTATTCATTTCTGGTGTTTCAGATTTCTATACAGACAGATCCACCCAGACAGAGAGAGGACACATAGAAAGACCTGAAGCCGGAGGATCATGGGTACAGAAGACAGCATATAAACACAAAGATTTAAAAAGATGCAGATCTCACACAGTTTAATATATACAGATTATACACACAGACTCACACAGCATGCTGTTTCCTTCTCTCTGTTCAATGCAGGCCAGGTTAAGCCTGAGAGCTTCTTACTGTACACTGAACACTAACAGCTCATCATTCAAACTCTCATTCAAACGTCTGAATGAGTGCATGCTTTTAGAGGTTTCCATTCTTCTGTCCAACGCAGGAAGACAGGATGTGTTATTTTGTGTAAAAGTCCAGCTTTCGTCCGCGCTCGCACTGCGAAATGTTCACTCACACGGTCATTAGAGGCTTACAACATCTCTGAGCTTCTGTGGACAATTGAGTTTGTGAGGATCTTATTTGATTAGGCCTGAAAGAGAGGAGAGGAGGGGTCATTTAGCATCACTGAAAGAGCCTTATGAATTACAGCTGACTCACTGAGTGACACTGAGAGAGAAAGATTATACAGAAAGCAGGAAAGGGATTACAGAAATGATTTAATGAAGCCACATTTATCTCCAAGAAGGTGGGGTGCTGTACCGTGCTTTAGTGTGAGCGCTAGCGCCATCCTGTGGCCAGACAACACGTTTACAATCACTGAGCTATAGCAATCACCCTTCATTTATTTCATTTCCACCTAAAACACCCATTAAGTACAAATGATTAAATATTTCATTAATGGTAGTTAGGGTTATGTGTGTCCACTCCTTTCCCTAATTATAACCGATCAAGTAATTCCAAACACATTCAGTAAGTTGGGGTTTGGACTCTGGGGTGGTTAGTCCATTGTTCTGAGAACAGAAGCAACTTCTGTGGGGACTTGTTTACAACTACACATCCTTTTAGACCCACAGTGTTGCTTTGTCTTTTTACAGTAGGAGGATGGACAGAAGCACCTGTGGATTTTCAGAGGTGAACTAAGAGTGGAGCTTAATGTTTCTCTCCTCTCCTCTACCAGGTCTTCCGGGTGGTTGTTGGGAGTTACATCTCCTTTGAAGTTTTTAATCAGTTTGAATTTGTTGAATTTAATGTCAGTTTCAGGTGGAAATTGAATTATTATATTTGCAAGTGATACACAGGATCCCCATGCAAACTGAGCTTTTTGCCCCATGATAGTCCATACATTTTGATGCAAGAGTAAAGGAAAACTAATTTTAATTTTATATTAATATTTAACATTTAATTTAATAAAATTTTAATATTGAATGCTGACTATGATAAATCAGAAAATAATATGTTTTCTTTGAATACTATTTTGCCTCACAGCAGCCTGCACGTATCTCTCCACCATGAATGGATTTAAGGCCAAAATGACATAAAACAATGTCTCAGGCATCAGGCAGTGTAGTGATGACCATTTAATGTAATTACTGTCTGTAAGGAAGCTTTTAGAGGTGGACATTCGGCCCTAAACGCCGCTGCCTGATGGTCCAGTACTGAAGGTTCAGGTTTTATGGTTTCTGGTATCTGCTCAAGATTGGTACCAGCAGGACCAAATAGGATGAGGATGTTCTTTTCTGTGTTTGCTAACACATGCAGCTAAAGAACAGCTGGTGGATTGTTTCCTGTTCTATTAGAGAATCATGTCACCAACACTGTTACATTAACAAAAGAGCACCACATATGTTTTCCTGGTGATCAGTCATAGGGACGTTTTTTGAGGAATTTGTATTCCTCCTTTCACTTCAACCCATCCATGAAGTGAAACACTCACATACACACACACACACACACGCACGTACACACACACACACACATACACACACACGCGCACACACACATACACACACACGCACACGCACGTACACACACACACTCACACATACACACACACACACACATATACACACTACTAAACACGCAAACGCACACACACACACACACACACACACACATATACACACTACTAAACACGCAAACGCACACACACACACACACACACATACACACACACACATATACACACTACTAAACACGCAAACGCACACACACACACACATATACACACTACTAAACACGCACACACACACACACACGTACACACACGCACACATACACACACACACGCACACACACACACACACACACACATACACACTACTGAACACTCTGGGGGTTGTGAGCATACTTGCCCCGAGCGGTGGGCAGCACTATCCACAGCGTCTGGGGAGCAGTAGGTGGTTAAATGCCTTGCGCAAAGGCACTTCAGTTGTTACTGACCCTCAGCTCACAAGGCTGGTTCCCTAACCTCCAATCCACGATTAACATTTCTAGCTTTCATAAGATGATAATGAACGTGTTTCTAGAAAAACACTGTAAATGGGTTTATTTACACTTTCAGATATTTTAGCCCAATAAATAAATTCTTTTGTTCTATTCGCCCTTACAGGGGGACCCAGGCCCACCTGGTATGCCAGGATTTCCTGGACCAAAAGGAGACAAAGTATCTTTTCTACTCATAACTTTCATATAATACAGGAATAAAGTTATTGCTGTATCGCTGTATTTGTATCTAACTAGAACAGCTAAGGAAAGGCTTGGATTCTTGTCTGTCTCATAGGGTTATGCTGGAGTCATGGGCCGGACTGGAGTCACTGGCTACAGAGGTCCACCTGGACCCCCTGGGATGCCAGCAATCATAGTGTGGAAAACATCAGAAGAGGAATGGCAAAGCTTCAAGGTGGGATACGTAGTGAAGACCATGCTTTAGTCTAAACAGTTATATATCAGAAAATAAACGTTAATCCTCTCTGGTAGTGTCTGTTAATGCTTGTATGAAATATCCAAATAGAATTTCATGAAACCCTGTTTTCCCCTACTCTACCTCCAGAAAAACAAGTTCTACAAAAAGCTTGTGTCGTCATGGCCGGTGAGTAGGGCTGCATTATCTGATTGTTTATGTATGAATTTTTTTTTTTTTCTTTTATGTGGTTCTTTAAAGAATCATCAGTTCTTTAGGGGGCTGAAACGGGTTCTGACGCCTTTGTATTTATAGTGTACACACATACAAATCCTGAATTATACAAGCCAATCCATTTTCACTTCACTAGTCCTGCGACAGTTAACAGATTAACAAACTGGTAAAACAATATAAAAAAACAAGCTGTGGGAAAACAACCAAAACATATAGTAACGATACAGAATGGATTGTTGGATTGTTGTAGACCAATAGATTTAAGATTTTAATCCCTTAGTGGGGAAATTTAGTC
This sequence comes from Prochilodus magdalenae, assembly GCA_024036415.1. Classification (NCBI taxonomy): domain Eukaryota; kingdom Metazoa; phylum Chordata; class Actinopteri; order Characiformes; family Prochilodontidae; genus Prochilodus; species Prochilodus magdalenae. Next base: position 120,555 of record JAMWET010004649.1, on the reverse strand, counting down.
TCCGCATTTAACCCATCCGTGAAGTGAAACACCCACAAACACACACACTAGGGGGCAGTGAGCACACTTACCCGGAGCAGTGGGCAGCCCTATCCACAGCACCCGGGGAGCAGTTGGGGGTTAGGCGCCTTGCTCAAGAGCACCTCAGTCATTACTGTCAGTTCAGGGAATTGAACCAGCGACCCTCCGCTCACAAGGCTGGTTCCCGAACCTCCAGCCCACAACTGCCCAATAGATGTATTACAAGAGGTCAAAACTGTAGAGCACAACAGCAAAACACAGGGTCAAAAACAGGCCAGGTCAATATATGGAGAAAACAACACACTCAAACGTAGAGCAAAAAAAAAAAGGAGAGCAAGTAGAGTCTTTACAGTGAACTGATAATGAAGACCAGATGTGGCTGGTTAGAATTCTGGTGAGACTGACTTTATGGTGGACAGAGGGTCACATGATCTCCCAAAGGATTTTATGAGCAGGAGTCTGTGAGAAGATCAGTGTTCTGAATGTTTATAACTACAGAGCCAGTTGTACAGAGCCGGAGGCATGACATAAACTCACCCCTGAGAAGAGTAGAGTGGAAAGTCTATGACTGCTTCTAATTTTGGGTTATTTTAATTCTTCTAATTCAGTTCTGCTATGATACACACTACAGCATCCAAGTCTAACTCGAGAGAGACCAGTCCATAGGCTGTTTGGAGTCAAAATAAAAGATTGTGAAGTTACATAAGGTTATTGAATCAATGCCACTAAACTAAAAGCACATTGTAATCAGAGGTAAAGCTAAAGGTGGTCCAACGAAATATTAGACTGGGTGACCGTTTTAGCCGGGCAGTGTGTTTGTAACTATAGTATCTCCCTTCAACTCTGACAGGGTAAAAACAAAGGACAGGGTGGCGGACTTTAAGGTCTGTGCCATACAGAAACATGAAGGTCTACTAAACGTGCTTTAGCTTAGATCTTAAGACCTGATCTTAAGATCTTTAGATCTGAGACCTTAAATGATTCTGGGTAGAGTGTTCAGAGTTGGTGACCCTTGTATGATCCTTGGTGATTTCACAGATATCCATAGTTGGGAGTCCAGTATAGCTTAATTTGATGGATTCCCCATCTCCCTCCATTACGTAACACAGGTGTCTAATACCTGGCCTAACAGAAGTAGCACTGAGCATTCACCTTCAAGTATGTTGAGCTGATGATGTGCGGACCTCATATTGTAATAACAGGAAACATCACTAGTTGGTGGGAACTGTGTAACATTGTGTAAAACAGAGAAGGAGGGAACTTTAGTGACAGGGTCCTGATTCTGTAAGGTGGTCAAATAAGGTGACTGACTACAAGAGTTAGCCTCTGATCCATTAATGAGTCACTTACTATGCATAATGTGAAGAATTCCCAAAAGCTTTGTGTCCACTTATGAGAAGGAGAACAAACAAACAAACCCAGTTTTAATGTAATAACGAAGGTGTTAATCAAAATACAGCCCTTTTTTTCAATAGATCATTCTTCCCAGTTGGTTCAGAGTTAAAATCACATTTGGAACTTAACTGACCTTGGACCTGTAGCTTTGAATAACTTTTTACTATACCTAAGTGTATTTTATTAAAATGAATAATTAATGTTGATGATTTTGTCACTACCAGAACAATCTTAACACTACATAAACTTTACCAAAAATACTTCATTAAAATACAAAGCCCAGCTTAAACATTTGGGACATGTTATATTATTATTATTATTATTATTATTATTATTATTATTATTATTATTATTATCATCATTATTATTGTTATTATTATTGTTATTGTTATTGTTATTATTAGTAATAATAATAATAATAATAATAATGATAATTTATTCATATATTTATTTGTTTATTTATTTGTTTAATATATTATTATTTAATCCTATTTTGATTTCTAAAAAATTAAGCTAGAGAGTAAAACTTTTTTTATTTAAATATACTCAATAGTGATCATATTTCTTCTTATCTAACTGCTGTAAGAATAAGATTATTTTTTAAATTTGTCTTGGTTTCTTATTTCATTTGTAGATCAGTTAACTTGTTCTGACAAATAATGCAGATAATTTTGTTTAATTCAAGAGTGAATGCTAATGGTAAGTAAAATGATTGTGAGTGAAACAATATCACCAGATAAAATTATTCAAGGCAGTATGGGATTCTGGACTGTTGAGCTCCCCCTACATTTGCAATATGTAATTAACTTTTACACCGGCATTGTAAATACAAACACAGTCGGAATTTGGGCACAACAGCAGCAAAGACAGCATCAAAGGAATCATGTGGACGGAGTGGTATTACAGGATTTTATTACAGGAGGTTCAAACATTCCAAGCCTTCTTTGGTGAGATCACCAAAGACTGGCCAAGTCTTTTTGGCATGCAAGTGATGTTTAATGCATTTTGAAATGACTTACCTTATTAATATTCTCTGATTAATTAAGTGATATGTCTTTTCCTGGCCTATTTCTGTAGAGAGTAAAAGGCCCAGCAGGACCCACAGGACCACCAGGAGATCCTGGACCACCTGTAAGTGGACATACACAAAGATATTAAGTTTCAGATTTACCTCTCTAAGATATTTTAGAAATGAAGCACCAGCTGCATCTGATGTGTAGACTGATGTTTGCCTATCTGTTGTTTATTTATAGGGGCCTCCTGGAATTCAAGGGAAACAGGGCAGAAAAGGAGAGCCTGGGACGATGGTGGGCATCTCCACCATACTGACATCAAACTGCACACACCCTAAATCTACTCTAACCTGACTACATCTCTCGAATGCACTTTCGTACACCATTGATTTGGTCATGTATGTGATTTGACACCATTGAGCTGACTCTTCATTGGCACTGCCACCCCACCACACCAGACCAATATATTCTATTCTATTCTATACAGACCATCCCAATATGTTATATGGCTTTTAGCTTCTTGTTAATTCCCTTGTCCTCTCATCCACACTCACCATTTTTTCTTCTGGCATGTAAATCATATAAATGAGTACACCAGGCCACAAACAGGTTATTTGCATGACTTTCAAATGGCTTGAAAGGCTTTGGGAAGACACAATGGGACTTGGTTGTGACTCTTATAAGAAGGGGTCTGGGCATAAGGACATACAGCATACAAGAGCCTCAGTCTGAGCATAAGAAGGACATTTGTTGGGGAAGACAAGATACAACTGCATCATGTGATGAAGATGTGGGGTGGTATCAGGACCACCACTGGCTAAAACAGGCTGTAATAGGCGTAGAACCTTTACCTGGAGTGGAAAAGGCACATTAGCACATTTCATTAACAGGAATGTTTTTTAAAGAGCCATGAATCTAAGTATTCTTTAGGGAACCTAGGGAACTCGGTTCTTTAATGCTGCAGTGATGGTACACCTTGGTCCCACAGTACCACTGTCCTCGTCAAAGAGAAGGGCAGGGACCAGGATCGCAGGAGTGTATCAGTAAGCTTCTTAGTAAAGTGATGACATTTCTGAAGGAAAACCTTTGAATGGAAGATCTCTCTGCATATACTAGAAACAGTATTGTGAAGGGTGTTACAGCAGGAGAATGATCTACCTCCAGCCATAAAGCACCAGAATTGGACTCTCTGTTGTACAGTGTAATCATGCAAAAGTGACTGGAGCAGCCTCCATTTCCTGTTTCTGCCTCTCTGTATAGGGAAGAGTAGGTCCTCCTGGGATGCCAGGTCCTGTAGGGAGACCAGGACCAGATGGTACACCGGGAGAAAACGCCAAAATGGGCCAGCCAGGACCCAAAGGAGAAGATGTATGTCCACCTCACTGGACACAGTATTATATTAATTATTATACCAGGGCTGACACAAACACCGTTAGCATGTTGACTAGTCTGTTCAATGCTGTACACATTTTCCTAGTTTGTTTATTTGATCTGTCTGTTGAAGTGTGTGCTCTCATTCAAACACTGCGTTTGAGGAAGTTTAAAAGCCAAACCCTCGGTATCTTTAGCAGACTATGTCGGACAGACCCTCTGGCAAAATGGATAAATCAACCAAGATCTCAGACCATGAAAATGAGCTTATTAGGGTGACAGCCCAGATGAAAATAACACAGAGAAGGTTATAAGAAGATAGCAAAGCTTTTTAAGGTCTCCTTCTTTCTGAAGGAACAGCGCATAGGATGGCCAGAAAAGCTAAGCAAAAAGCTCTGTTTGACTGCAAAAGACTCTGGAGTGGCAATGCACTGTTCTACAGCAGGCAGAGGGAAGATAGTAAATTGACAGTTAACTACCAGCAGATTCTGGAAGCAAGCATCACACCTGTAAAAATTTAATTAAGATGATATGAGAATGATTTTATCACGACGATGATCTTAAACGCACCTCAGAATCCATAATGGGCTAGTTCAGCAGGTTGGGCCTGACAGTCCCCTGACCTCAAAAACTGGCGAATACATTAATGCATCTAAGGTGGGCTAAGACAGGTGGGCTCCTCAGATCTAGACAGTTTTTCCAAGGAATAATGGACCAAAAATCCCCCAAACCAAAGTTGACAGAGTTTTGCTGTAGTACTTGCCAAAGGGCATGTTCTAGATAGCAAGCACCTCAATTTTTGGTTTCCTATTTTGTTATTTTGATATTATGGTTAAAAAAAAAGGAAATTAAAAAGTCATTAACTTATGCCTTCTGGAAATTTACATTTACATTTATGGCACTTAGCTGACGCTCTTATCCAGAGCGACTTACAAGGTTAATCATATTACAGGTGGGCCAGTGTAGTGTTAGGAGCTTGCCCAAGGACTCTTATTGGTGTAGCACAGCATAGGCACCCAAGACCAGGATTCGAACCCCAGTCTCCCACATGTGGAGGTGGCTCTCTGGGTAGTGGTGTTACCCGCTGAGCTACACCAACCAAAATCAGATCATCTTTTACTTGCACACCTTTAAACAGTAACAGAAATTGTGAAAATGGTGCTCAGTCTTTTGGGCTGTATTTTGGAAAATCTTCTGTTCCTCTCTCTGGATTTTGCTGCTGCAAATCTGTATATACACAATAAACATTTGTTTTTACTTTACTCAAAATAATAAATATATCCAGTCAATTAGGTATAACAAAATACATTATATATTATTTATTAAATGGGCTTTTTACACACATCAAAATATTAAGGGCTTAGATTGAACTAAAATGCAACCAGTAACTGACATTTGTGCCTGTGTGTGCATTCCTACAGGGCCCACAGGGATACAGAGGAGAGCAGGGCAGCAAAGGGGAGCTGGGTGAGTGGGTAAGAAAGACCAGGGTTTCTTTATGAATCAGAGTGAGGAGAGCAGACAGTCTGCATGTCAATGGACTAAATTGTGTGGAGGTTCTCCTTTTGCAAGAAGATCAAAAAGCTGTGGTCCTATAAAACAGAATTCTTCAAAGAGGCATCTGTCTCTCTCAGGGGTACACAGGAGAAGCAGGGCCTCAAGGGGACAAAGGCAGGAGGGGCGAGAAGGTAGTCTTAACCTTGTTCATCATCTCTATAACTGCAGTGCAAATAGGTTCTGGAGCAGTTTGCTTCTGATTTAACACTTGTGTGTTTTTTCTTATAGGGAAATAAAGGAGAAGTTGGCCTGGTTGGAATGACGGGTTATATTGTACGTGCCTGTAGCCGGCTCTCTTACATGAGATGATTTCTTTCATTCTGTGAACAGTAATATGATTAGAAGCCAGTTGTGTCAATCTCGGTTTCTGGCAGGCCACAGCTCTGCAGAGATTAGCATTTTACTCCTCCTGCGGTTTAAATTCAGTTCACAGAGGTCTTGCAAATTAGCTGATAAGTTTAATCAGACGTGTTTCATAAAGCAGAATGCCTAATCGAGTGTAGCTGCAGGTTTTTATTCGAATCAGGCATCAGTGAATCCTCTTGTTTAGTCAGTTTGTCCTCTTCTTGAAACATCTGAGGTGTTTGCCTGGTTGGAATGAAGACCTGTGACGGCTACACTGGACCTTAGAGGATGAAATTGGTGACCTCTATATTAACCTCTGTGTTGCTGTGAACTGCCACTTATGGCCAATATGGCCGCTTATCGACTGCATGGTATAGCTTGACTCAACTCAACAATGTTTTTGGTACCAGCTGCTTTGTTTTTCACTGCTTATATGCCTGATTAGTCAACCAGAGCATTCTTGTTTCTCAAAGGCAATTCAAAAGTGTACACTCACCCAGGGGTTCTCAACCTTTTCCGCCCCAAGGCCCACCCAATGATGTGTACAAAGCATAGCGGGCCACCAAAAAACTAAAATCAACTTTATTAAAAACAATTCCTCCAAGAAATTTGGTTAAAGGAAAAATATATGTTTAGTGAAAAGACAGCTAGAAAGCTCTCCATCAGTGGCCAACCAATGGCTTCGTTGTCTCAACCTGAACATGTTAATTAGCCCACAACTTCAGCAATTGTCTTTGTGCGTGTGTACATTAATATATATATTTATTACAATACTCTTAATATAGCCTATATTATGGTTATATACAGGATCTCACAAAAGTGAGTACACCCCTCACATTATTGTAAATATTTTATTATCTCTTTTCATGGGACAACACTGAAGAAATGACACTATGTACTTGTATAACAGTGTAAATTTGCTGTGCCCTCAAAATAACTCAACATTGCTGCAGAGGTTTTAGGGTTGGGGGATCAGCCTGTTGGTGCTCAGACCATATGCCGCATGCTGTATCAAACTGGTCTACAGTCAAGCCTGGTGGTGAGAGTGGTGCGGGGAGCTAAAGTTCATTGAGGGAGCCTGAATCCCAAAATGTTCTGTGACATGCTGAAGCAAAGCGTGATGCCCTCTCTTTGGAAACATGGCCAATATATATGATAACGACCCCAAACACACCTAACCCCTCCTTTAGCCTTGCTAAAGAAACTGAGGGTAAGGGTGCTAGACTGGTCAAGCATGTCTCCAGGCCTAAACCCTTTTGAGCATCTGTGGGGCATCCTCAGAAGGCGGAGGAGTGCAAGGTCTCTAACATCCACCAGCTCTGTGATACTGTCGTGTAGTGGAAGAGGATTTCAGTGGCAACCTGAACTCCTCCATGCCCAAGAGAGCTAAGGCAGTTCTGGAAAAAAATAGCAGCCACACAAAATATTGACACTATGGCCACAATTTGACCATTTTCACTTAGGGGTGTACTCACTTTGGTAGCCAGCGGTTCAGACATTAATGGCAGCGTGTTGAGTTATTTTGAGGGCACAGCAAATTTACACTGTTATACAAGCTGTACACTGACTACTTACATTGTATCACAGTGTCATATTTTCAGAGTTGGCCCATAAAAAGATATAATAAAATATTTACAAAAATGTGAAGCTTGTACTCACTTTTGTGAGATACTGTATGATGTTTCCAGCCCACGACAAACTACTCTCCTCCAAATACATTTACCTAACACTCTTATACACAGAAACTTATAAGCGTATACTTATTACAGGTGGGCCAATGTAGTGTTGGGAGTCTTGCCCAAGGACTCTTTTTGGTGTAGCACAACATTTACATTTATGGCATTTAGCTGACGCTCTTATCCAGAGCAACTTACAAGGTTAATCATATTACAGGTAGGCTAATGTGGTGTTAGGAGTCTTGCCCAAGGACTCTTATGGGTGTAGCACGGTGTAGTCATCCATATCGGGATTTGAACCCCAGTCTCCCACATGTGGTGGTGACTCCCTGGTGGGTAGTGGTGTTATCCACTGAGCTACACCAATCACCGTAGTAACCCAGACCGGGAATCTAACCCTCATCTCCCCAATGGTGTGGTAGTGGTCTAATCCACTGAGCCACACCAACTACAGCGTAAATACAGGCACACAGACCACTAGAGGGTTATTCATGACACACTGGTGCTCCACATCCCCCAGTTGGTAGCTAGCATTAGCGTATGTGTTTAGGGTGATATTGAAGGTTCTCTCCAGCTAAGTACAATTTGGTAGAAAAGCAGCTTTTATGTGCTAGAATTTTTGTTAATGTCATTTTTCGAATGAATTTTGTTACTTTTGTTTGATTTCTGAATTATGTGTACATATATAGTATATGTCCAAAAGTTTGCAGACATCTGGTGATCCAATATTTCATCTGGAATTTCATCTGTACTAATGTGAACTTTTGCCCCAGCAGTAACAGCCACCCTTTACACTAGATGCTGCAACATTGCTGTAAGAATTTTATTGAATGTAGTAATTTGGTCATTATAAGGCACAGGTACTGATGATGGATGACCATTTCTGAAAAGGTTATGGATGGAGCTTGATTACTCCACTCCACTACATTTCAACACTTTACAGAACACAGTTCCACTGCTCCACAGCATACTGCTGGAGGATTATTCCTCTATAGCCCACACTTAGCTTTAGACAAGGTGACATTAGGCTGCTGCCAGGCACTCCATTTTATCAGCCAGTCATTCTAGGAAGATTATACCAGCTGTATATCTGCAATTGAATTCCTGTGCCAGCAAGAGGCAAAGGGCATCTTTAAGTAGCATCAGTTAGAAGGACTGTCTTAAACCATTTTGACACAGTGCTTAAAGATAAAGATGTCAAGCAGAATGACCTGTTTTAAAGTGCTTTCAATTTGGTTTGTTCAGCTAAAAGGAATTTTGCATCCATGTAGGGCTCACCTGGACCTAGAGGACAGCGAGGGTTCATGGGACCACCTGGCTTTCCTGTATGTGACTTTTTATCTGTCTTTCTGAAACATATTGTCGCTGTCCAAAGAAGGACAAGAATCTTTTTAGGAGAAGGCAAAAACCACATTTCATTTTAGTGTAAGTCAATGGAACCAGACTTCTTTCTAAGCAGTTCTGGGTCATGTCTGTTAAACTATTCATCATGAAGTTTCCACACACTGTAAACAGCAGCTGCTGTGTTTGAATAATGCATAAAAGTAAAAATAGACAACAATGGAGATACATGTTTTTCTTTGGACAGCGATGATATAGTAATAAGCATAGTTTTAAATTCTTAGATAAAAACTGATGTGTTCTTTAGGGAGAGCCGGGAGGGCCAGGATTTACAGGAGCTCCAGGTCCAGCAGTATGTCACAAACACCCATATACCCATTTTATATTTTAATCATATTCCTATTTTGCTACAGATGTACAGTACTTAACCTTTGGCTCTTGCTTACAGGGACTTGTAGGACCTAGAGGGCCAAAAGGAGTGATTGGTGCCAAAGGTCCCCCAGTAAGAGCACTCAAAGATCATTCCTACTTAAACTTTACTATGATGTCCTATAGTGTACACTCTATCAGTAAAGCTTCTCTCTACAGGGGCAGCCTGGTGAAAGTGGAATGAGAGGACAAGCTGGCCAGCAGGTGAAGATATCAAACACACATTCTTGCATGAATTAATGCAAAGTACTGGACCAACGCTAGTTTGGTGTGTTTATCTGTTTCTGTGGAGCTTGACATCCTTCTGTATTCTTCTTGAGCTGTCCACACACTCTTGTTGCAAATACCTAAACTCAGGTCCATTGTTTCGCATCCTCATTGTATCCCCACCTGTATGTGGCCAAACCCCAGGATATTTTGAAGAATAGGAATCCTGTTCACCTTTTCAGTCCCCAAGAGAGATTCTTTTCAAAATTTCTCTGGTTCTCCAGACGTCTGTTGAGGACAAGCCTCTCAGCAAGGCTGTCCAAGTTGTCAAAAACGAATGTGCAAGATCCTGGAGTTCATATCTCCAGTTCCCTGAAGACTAGGACACTCTGCAGTTTGGCTTTGTCACAAGATTTTTGTTACCTGATGCAAAGCAAAACCGTTGATTCAGCTTTCATCATATGACTGTCAATCCCTGTCAAATATGGAAGTGCTCTGCCACCTGACTCTTCTTGTTTCGAAGTTCCTTCTGCTTTCAGCTCAGGTAATCTCAGCGATCTCAGAAAAAATGTCTTTTCTAACTTCGGTGCTTTGGTGCACTTTTAGGCCTGGCCTTCTAGCATAGATTCTCCACCTTTTAAAACCACAAATTATTTGTGATTAATAACTAGAAAAATAACCATAAAATAGCTACTATGCAGTCAGGGGTGTGTTCAAGATACTTTTTAATCTGTACGTTTACAGTAGATGTGTGGATGAGCAGGTATCAATATGCTCCAGTTAAGACTGCATTTAATAGCAGCTAGAAACCTGATATGTTCTGATGTGTTACAGGGAGAACCAGGCTCTGACGGTATTACAGGCTTTCCTGGGGATCATGGCGTGCAGGTATTTTGTATGTTCCAGGCACAGAATAAATTCTGGTGTTTTCCATGTCGAGTGACTTTGGCTCCCAGGACTATTTCATCACTGTCCAATGAAAAACATGTCCACTTTCGTCCTTTTTTAGTTTTGTGCATCATTTGAAAACATCAACTGCTGTTTACACTGAGTGAGAACCTCATAATGAATGGACCAAAAGAAATGGCCCAAAACTGTTTGGGAAGATTTCTGGTTCCATTGACTTTCATTAAAGTTATATGAGGTTTTTGGCCTCTCCTGTGAAGTTGCTATTTTGGAGATGCTGGTTTTTCTTTGGACAGAGACAGTTTGATATGAGTCTGCTTGTGTATGCCTGAAGAGTAGCCAGTTATTTATGGTTAGGCGAAAGACTCTCTCAGGCACCGAAGCCATCCAAATTACCTGATAAATACTCAGGCTGACAGTATTGTTTACTGTATCAGTAAGAGGAAAAGGCCGGATTTTTAAAATGTGTTTTATTTTTTAGGGGAAACCAGGGAAGGACGGGCTTCCAGGTCCCAAAGGAGATCCTGTATGTGTTCTGTTTGTTGTTCCACCATACTTACTCTAAAGCATAGCTACAGCAATTATGTCAACAAATGAGCTTTAGTGTTGCATCTGTCATCCAAACAATTTCCCTAATTCAACCCATTTATTGGATATCTTCTGCAGACTCATTGTGTCTCATTTTAACAGGGAAAGAGTGGAATTGAAGGAGAAATTGGGGGGCCTGGTCTACCTGGACCTGGGGTAAGTCTTCGCTGCATTAGTTCTAAGAAATAATGTATAAAAATATATGTAAATTCATTATCAAAACAATAGTTGCACAAATAGTTGCATCCAGAAGGAAACAACTATCAAGAATCGAACTTGGTGGTCAGGTTTGACTTTGTGAGCTATGTAAATGATTCAAGTTTCACACTCATGTAATGTAAGCAAGGTCAGGCCTTATTGCTGTACCAGACTGACCCAACATCCACAATTGTGGACATTCAGTGAGCAGTGATTTCCTCCATGAGTCCTGTTAGTGCCAGCACATTTCGCAGATGCATGCACGGAGACCGTTATGATGACTGCTCTGCACTGGTGTCGTGCTATCTCCAGTGACGAGTCTCGCTTTTGTCTTGGAGAGGATGATCCATGTGTGGAGGCACTGTGATGAACGGTTTGTTTTCTGCATGAGTATATTCAGACTGCAGGGATTGGACCATTATGAACCTCTACAACTCCATGCTAAGATGCCCAACGCCATACTGAGAGACACTACTTCTGTATGTGTAGCTCCATAAATATTGCTCATATCAGTCTAAATTTATCATTATTTATTTGTTCCTGGTCACCTTTATCTTCCTTCCCAATAGCATTCCAATCCAACACTTCCTCCTGGGTGCAACTATTCTTTTAATGATGAGTGTAGGCTGTATTTGTTTAATTATCTCTCAATTAAAACACAGAGCCTTTTTAAAATTATTTGAATGTTATTTTAGGGTGCTGCTGGAAAGCCAGGAAAACCTGGACCATCAGGTGATCCAGTAAGATTACCTAAACAAATTCCTTTAAATTGAACTTATGTATGTTTAGCATTGTTTATAAAAATATGCTGTTTCTTATTACAACGATTGTGTGTGTCTTTCTATCCTTGTGTTGAACTATTTTGTTCAGGGCATTAAAGCACAACGTGGTGAGAAAGGTGACCCTGGTGTCAAAGGAGAGCAAGTAAGATTTTGGCACTGTTTATTAAGAATAATTATGATATTATGGATTTTCTTTTATTGCAAAGCAAAAAAGAAAGTAAGCCTAACATCTGTACAATACAGAATTAATCTGGATGTCATCATTGCATGGTTTGTCTCTGCATGTTTTACTAGGGTCCTCTTGGTCCTCCTGGTAAACGTGGATTTAAAGGTCGAGGGGGTCATGCTGGTGTTCCAGGAGAACCAGGACCAGTTGGCCCTGCAGGCCCACAAGGATCCGAAGTCAGCTTATCTTACTCATTCTTTTATTTGCTACTTTGTTTACAATGGAAAGTCACTAAAAGCCACTGTAATCATATGTATTCCTTTAGGGCATGGAAGGAAGCCCTGGAGAGCCTGGGAAACAAGGCAAGGATGGACTGAAGGTAATAAAAACATTCTAGAGCAGGAGTTTCCTCCCGTTATCCTGGCTCAACACACCTAATCTAATTTATGGAAAAATTGATAATCAGTGATCTGATGCAGTAGGGCGGGGATTAGTTGAAGCTGTGCATTGCAGTGGATCTCGTGGACTGTAGTTGAAACAAAATGTCTAGAAATCTTTAGTTTCTGGAATAATAATAACATTGTCTTCAGGGAGATCGAGGCACTCTTGGTATACCTGGAGTCCCTGGACCTAGAGGTGACAAGGTACACAAGAGAACTGCTGATTTACTTATGTTTCAACAGACTTATTTATAGAGGCATGCCCATAAATTTTGCTGGACAAGACAGAGAAACTACATAGCTTGTTGTTAAATGTTGCTAATATCAGGACTTTTTCTTAAATTCGAAAGGGACGCAATGGACGAAGTGGATTCTCTGGTTTCCCAGGACCTTTGGTAAGCTGGCTTTGGTAATAAACTACCCATGATCATTCAGAAGATTGAAATTTCTATTATGATTTTATTATGATCTATTATGATTCCCATGCTTATTGTAGGGGCAAATGGGAAAACCAGGAGAGCGAGGACCCGAAGGAGATCCTGGTATTAAGGTTCCCGTGTACATTAGACTATCTAATTTTGATGTTAAAAGCATTCCAGGCATTTAAAAAAAAAAGTCTTCAAACAACATTTTTTATTTTACTTCTCCTAAATTTCTCTCTTATAGAATTGTTGTTAATCTTATGAAATTGTGCTACTTCAGTATCATCAGAGCATATGGCATTTTTGGGTTTGATTAATGTGTTCTAGTTTGGGTTTGCAGGGTAATCCAGGGCTCCCAGGAGGAGCTGGACCTAAAGGCTTGAAGGTATAGTACTAGTATCTTTGTGGTTTGGGCTTTTCATTTGATTTATTCGTTACAGAGGTACATAGTATAATAATATATTCATTAACTGTGAGCATGCTCAAGTGAATTATGCTCTAGTGAATAAAGCATCTGTAATCATATGGCATTGTATATAGCGGTCAGGGACATCACAACCCCATAAGGCATTTCATTCAACAGCAGGGTCATCCTAGCCTCTTACCCAGTCATCCAACAGCAGGGACATGCTAAACTCAACCCTGTCTTCAAACACCAGAGACACCCCCACCCCAAGCCCAACAACAGCAGTGATTTCCTAATCTGGTCTGACTTGAAGAACTGAATAACACCTAATTCAGTCAAATGCCAATTCCCTAACACAGTCTTCCAACAGAAGAAATATCCAAACTCCATAACCTATTCCTCCAACAGCAAGGATATTCCAACCCCCTAACCCAGTCAAACAATAGCAGGGATATACCAAACCCCTAACCTAGTCCTACAATAGCAGGGATATCCCAACTTCAAATCCTAGTCATCCAACAGCAGGGATACACCAACCCCCTAACTTAGTCCTCCAACAGCTGTGATATCCCAACTCCCTTCCATAGTCCTTCAACTGCAAGGATATCTCAAACCCCTAACCTAATCCCCCAACTGCAAGGATATACCGACTCCCTTATCTGGTATTGCAACAACAAGAACACAGTAATCCCTAACCGGTCGTCCAACAGCATGGACATCCTAATTCCTAACTGAGACAACAGAAGACTCATTATAACCTCTATCCCAGGTACATGGACAAACCCGTTTCTCAAATAATAGGGACACCTCAACCCCTATACTAGTTCTCAAACAATAGGGACATCCCAACCCCTTACCTAGTCCTCCAACAAAAGGATTTTCAAAACCCCTAATTTAGTATTCAGAGTTCAAGGATAATCTAACCCCAACCCAGTGCTCAAGAAGCAGACCCATCCTAAGTCTAAACCATTTGTTTAAGAGTCAGTGATGTATTAACCTTATCTCAGTGCACAAACAGCAGGGTTGCAAATACCAGTGCAATGCCAGCCTAGGTAATATGGTTGTAGGGAAAGTGAGACTATCCTGATCATTTTATGTTTATCTTTATTTAGGGCCTGCTGGGTTTTCCAGGTAGTCAAGGCCAGGATGGTGTTCATGGTACCCCTGTAAGTAATCTGTAGGTTGCAGATTGTCTGGTAAATATGAGCACAGCAGACTATAGAGGCAAAAGAAATTTCAAATGTTTTTCAGGGACCCACAGGACCACCAGGACTAAATGGAGAATTGGGTCCTTCAGGTGCAAAAGTAAATATCGCATCGTGTTTGTGTGAAGAACATTTGACCATTTCTTATTTTATGAAACATTCACAATGAAATGTCATGACATAATTATGACATCATTTCAAGATTGCGGTTATTTAATTTTGAACTAAGGTTGTAAATCATACATTTGCTCTGTTTGTTCAAACAGGGAATACAAGGAAAACCTGGTACACCTGGTGCCCAAGGTCGTGTGGGGAAAAGTGTGAGGATAATATCCATCATTATTCTTTATCAAACTTTCTTCATCATAAGAATGGGCTACATAACCCCCAATTCAGTCCTCAAAAAGCTAAGCCCTAACACAGTCTTCCAAGAGCAGGGATATCCCAACCCCCCAACCCAGTCCTCCAACAGCAGAGATAATCCAACTCCCTAACGTAGTCCTCCAAAAGATGGGATATACAAACTCCCTTATCAGTTATTTCTTAGCACAACAGAATTTCATTAATATAACCAATTTTTTTTTTTGCAGGGAGATCCTGGAAGTAGGGGGCCCACCGGTGAACCTGGAAAGCCTGGAATAAAAGTAAATATTGGCATGCAAAAAACGAACCTGTGCCTCAATCTGTTCTTGGAGATTTACTTCTTGTAGTTTTGTTGCAGTCTTGATCTGACGTATCTGGTACATGCTTCTGAACCCCCTGCTATTAGATAAGGGCCTTATTACAGAAACATCTGGACTCACTCAAAAACATCTGTACTCTACATACCCAATATCAGATAGTATCTTATTTAGGGCAGTAGCTATTAAAGAACAACATTTTCAAAGTCATTTTTACCGTATCTCCAGATAGGAAGTATAGTTATCTCCAGATAGGAAGTATAGTTATCTCCAGATAGGAAGTATAGTTATCTCCAGATAGGAAGTATAGTTTCTCCAGATAGGAAGTATAGTTATCTCCAGATAGGAAGTATAGTTATCTCCAGATAGGAAGTGTAGTTATCACCAGATAGGAAGTATAGTTATCTCCAGATAGGAAGTATAGTTATCTCCAGATAGGAAGTATAGTTTCTCCAGATAGGAAGTATAGTTATCTCCAGATAGGAAGTATAGTTATCTCCAGATAGGAAGTGTAGTTATCACCAGATAGGAAGTATAGTTATCTCCAGATAGGAAGTATAGTTATCTCTAGATAGGAAGTATAGTTTCTCCAGATATGAAGTGTAGTTATCTCCAGATAGGAAGTATAGTTATCTCCAGATAGGAAGTATAGTTATCTCCAGATTGGAAGTATAGTTATCTCCAGATAGGAAGTGTAGTTATCTCCAGATAGGAAGTGTAGTTATCTCCAGATAGGAAGTATAGTTATCTCCAGATAGGAAGTATAGTTATCTCCAGATAGGAAGTATAGTTATCTCCAGATATGAAGTGTAGTTATCTCCAGATAGGAAGTATAGTTATCTCCAGATAGAAAGTATAATTATCTCCAGATAGGAAGTATAGTTATCTCCAGATAGGAAGTATAGTTTCTCCAGATTGGAAGTATAGTTTCTCCAGATTGGAAGTATAGTTTCTCCAGATAGGAAGTATAATTATCTCCAGATAGGAAGTATAGTTATCTCCAGATAGGAAGTATAGTTTCTCCAGATAGGAAGTATAGTTATCTCCAGATAGGAAGTATAGTTATCTCCAGATTGGAAGTGTAGTTATCTCCAGATAGAAAGTATAGTTTCTCCAGATAGGAAGTATAGTTATCTCCAGATAGGAAGTATAGTTATCTCCAGATAGAAAGTATAGTTTCTCCAGATAGGAAGTATAGTTATCTCCAGATTGGAAGTATAGTTATCTCCAGATAGGAAGTGTAGTTATCTCCAGATAGGAAGTATAGTTATCTCCAGATAGGAAGTATAGTTATCTCCAGATAGAAAGTATAATTATCTCTAGATAGGAAGTATAGTTATCTCCAGATAGGAAGTATAGTTTCTCCAGATAGGAAGTATAGTTTCTCCAGATAGGAAGTATAGTTATCTCCAGATAGGAAGTGTAGTTATCTCCAGATAGAAAGTATAGTTTCTCCAGATAGGAAGTATAGTTTCTCCAGATAGGAAGTATAGTTATCTCCAGATTGGAAGTATAGTTATCTCCAGATAGGAAGTGTAGTTATCTCCAGATAGGAAGTATAGTTATCTCCAGATAGTAAGTATAGTTATTTCCAGATAGGAAGTATAGTTATCTCCAGATAGGAAGTAGAGTTATCTCCAGATAGGAAGTATAGTTATCTCCAGATTGGAAATATAGTTATCTCCAAATAGGAAGTATAGTTTCTTCAGATTGGAAGTATAGTTTTCTCCAGATAGGAAGTATAGTTATCTCCAGATTGGAAGTATAGTTTTCTCCAGATAGGAAGTATAGTTATCTCCAGATAGGAAGTGTAGTTATCTCCAGATAGAAAGTATAGTTTCTCCAGATAGGAAGTATAGTTTCTCCAGATAGGAAGTATAGTTATCTCCAGATTGGAAGTATAGTTATCTCCAGATAGGAAGTGTAGTTATCTCCAGATAGGAAGTATAGTTATCTCCAGATAGTAAGTATAGTTATTTCCAGATAGGAAGTATAGTTATCTCCAGATTGGAAGTATAGTTATCTCCAGATAGGAAGTATAGTTATCTCCAGATTGGAAGTATAGTTTTCTCCAGATAGGAAGTATAGTTATCTCCAGATAGGAAGTATAGTTATCTCCAGATAGGAAGTGTAGTTATCTCCAGATAGGAAGTATAGTTATCTCCAGATATGAAGTGTAGTTATCTCCAGATAGGAAGTGTAGTTATCTCCAGATAGGAAGTATAGTTATCTCCAGATAGGAAGTATAGTTATCTCCAGATAGGAAGTATAGTTATCTCCAGATAGGAAGTATAGTTTCTCCAGATAGGAAGTATAGTTTCTCCAGATAGGAAGTATAGTTATCTCCAGATAGGAAGTGTAGTTATCTCCAGATAGAAAGTATAGTTTCTCCAGATAGGAAGTATAGTTTCTCCAGATAGGAAGTATAGTTATCTCCAGATTGGAAGTATAGTTATCTCCAGATAGGAAGTGTAGTTATCTCCAGATAGGAAGTATAGTTATCTCCAGATAGTAAGTATAGTTATCTCCAGATAGGAAGTATAGTTATCTCCAGATTGGAAGTATAGTTATCTCCAGATAGGAAGTATAGTTATCTCCAGATTGGAAATATAGTTATCTCCAAATAGGAAGTATAGTTTCTTCAGATTGGAAGTATAGTTTTCTCCAGATAGGAAGTATAGTTATCTCCAGATTGGAAGTATAGTTTTCTCCAGATAGGAAGTATAGTTATCTCCAGATTAGAAGTATAGTTATCTCCAGATAGGAAAAGACTTTTCTAAAATACCAGTATTCTAACATTTTTTAAGCTTCCAATATAACTGTTAGCCTGTTCTATTGATTGAGTAGTTTAGGATTTCCAAACATCATATAAGATAGGAAGTATAGTTTCTCCAGATAGGAAGTATAGTTTCTCCAGATAGGAAGTATATTTATCTCCAGATAGGAAGTATAGTTATCTCCAGATTGGAAGTATAGTTATCTCCAGATAGGAAGTGTAGTTATCTCCAGATAGGAAGTGTAGTTATCTCCAGATAGGAAGTATAGTTATCTCCAGATAGGAAGTATAGTTATCTCCAGATTGGAAGTATAGTTATCTCCAAATAGGAAGTATAGTTTCTTCAGATTGGAAGTATAGTTTTCTCCAGATAGGAAGTATAGTTATCTCCAAATAGGAAGTATAGTTTCTTCAGATTGGAAGTATAGTTTTCTCCAGATAGGAAGTATAGTTATCTCCAGATAGGAAGTATAGTTTCTTCAGATTGGAAGTATAGTTTTCTCCAGATAGGAAGTATAGTTATCTCCAGATAGGAAGTATAGTTATCTCCAGATAGGAAGTATAGTTATCTCCAGATTGGAAATATCGTTATCTCCAAATAGGAAGTATAGTTTCTTCAGATTGCAAGTATAGTTTTCTCCAGATAGGAAGTATAGTTATCTCCAGATAGGAAGTATAGTTATCTCCAGATTGGAAGTATAGTTATCTCCAGATAGGAAAAGACTTTTCTAAAATACCAGTATTCTAACATTTTTTAAGCTTCCAATATTACTGTTAGCCTGTTCTATTGATTGAGTAGTTTAGGATTTCCAAACATCATATAAGATGTACGATAAGCTATAATTCTTGCTTTAGGACAGGATTTGCTATATGAACTGAAAATCCAGGCATGTCAAGTCTTAAGCTACCATTTCTGTACATGCAGCACATGTTTTAGGTATTTTGTTGTAAAATGTGCTTCTTTGTAGTAATTTAATGCTAACAATATATTTTCCTCAGGGGGTCATAGGCCGAAAAGGAACAAAGGGGCATCCTGGTGGCCCAGGACAGAAGGTCAGCAGTGAAGTTTTTTTCCCACATTTATTCCTTCATGCACCTTGTAATGTTTTGCCTGATCGACTTCTTTGTTGCTTAAAAAATATAAATATTTTTTTTATTTGATGCAACACACCCCAAAACTGCGACAGACTTCCTCATCTCTCACTTTTAAGATGGCAAAGTATTTTGGGTAGTCACATCTACAGTGTATAGTACTGAGAAAAGTTTAGAGACTTTGGAGAAATCTCTGTCCGTGTTCAGACAAAGCCAAAAACCACTGTTGAATGTGTATGACCTCCAAGACCTCAGATAACACTGTAAAATATCATCTTACTGTGCTGAATAAAGCCACATGGGCTCAGTGTTATTCCAGAAAACCATCATCACTTAACACAGACCTGAGCGTTATGAACAAATGCAACTTGCACCTCTATTACACAAGAAGAAAAACAAACATCAATTCTAGCAGAGATGCTGCCAAGTTCTCCGTACCCAAACTAATTTCAGATGTGTGCTGTCGTCGGATGAGTCCACATTTCGGCTTATTTTGGGGAAAAACAGGCATCGAGTTCTCTGTGCCACGTATGAAAGAGATCATATTATCAGAGAAAGGTTCAAAAACCAACATCTGTCATGGTGTGGAGCTGGAGATCCACTAAGCTGCTGCTTTTGTTAGTTTGCTGCCGGTTGATTTGTCTGTAGTTCTCCATGTCTATATGGAATGTCCAGTGTAGTCTGCTGAAGATGCTGAAGGTTTCACTTTAAAAGCCATTTGAGAGAGCTACAATCACAGATTCAGAGCTACAATCACAGACTCAGAGCTACAATCACAGACTCAGAGCTACAATCACAGACTCAGAGCTACAATCACAGACACAGAGCTACAATCACAGCCTCAGAGCTACAATCACAGACTCAAAACTACAATCACAGACACAGAGCTACAATCACAGCCTCAGAGCTACAATCACAGACTCAAAACTACAATCACAGACACAGAGCTACAATCACAGACTCAGAGCTACAATCACAGACACAGAGCTACAATCACAGATTCAGACCTACAATCACAGATTCAGACCTACAATCACAGACTCAGAGCTACAATCACAGATTCAGACCTACAATCACAGACACAGAGCTACAATCACAGATTCAGACCTACAATCACAGACACAGAGCTACAATCACAGACTCAGAGCTACAATCACAGACTCAGAGCTACAATCAGAGGCTCAGAGCTACAATCACAGGCTCAGAGCTACAATCACAGATTCAGACCTACAATCACAGGTTCAGACCTATAATCACAGATTCAGAACTACAATCACAGACACAGAGCTACAATCACAGACTCAGAGCTACAATCACAGACTCAGAGCTACAATCACAGGCTCAGAGCTACAATCACAGATTCAGACCTACAATCACAGACTCAGAGCTACAATCACAGACTCAAAACTACAATCACAGACACAGAGCTACAATCACAGACACAGAGCTACAATCACAGACTCAGAGCTACAATCACAGACACAGAGCTACAATCACAGACTCAGAGCTACAATCACAGACACAGAGCTACAATCACAGACTCAGAGCTACAATCACAGACACAGAGCTACAATCACAGACTCAGAGCTACAATCACAGACTCAGAGCTTCAATCACAGACTCAGAGCTACAATCACAGACTCAGAGCTACAATCACAGACTCAGAGCTACAATCACAGACTCAGAGCTACAATCACAGACTCAGAGCTACAATCACAGATTCAGACCTACAATCACAGACACAGAGCTACAATCACAGACTCAGAGCTACAATCACAGACACAGAGCTACAATCACAGACTCAGAGCTAACATCAGAGGCTCAGAGCTACAATCACAGATTCAGACCTACAATCACAGACACAGAGCTACAATCACAGACTCAGAGCTACAATCACAGACACAGAGCTACAATCACAGACTCAGAGCTACAATCACAGACACAGAGCTACTATCACAGACTCAGAGCTAACATCAGAGGCTCAGAGCTACAATCACAGGCTCAGAGCTACAATCACAGATTCAGACCTACAATCACAGACTCAGAGCTACAATCACAGACTCAGAGCTTCAATCACGGACTCAGACCTACAATCACAGACTCAGACCTACAATCACAGACTCAGAGCTACAATCACAGGCTCAGAGCTTCAATCACAGACTCAGAGCTTTAATCACAGACTCAGAGCTTTAATCACAGACTCAGAGCTTTAATCACAGACTCAGAGCTTTAATCACAGACTCAGAGCTACAATCACAGACTTCATGTTAGTGCTTTATTGTCTCATGTGTCATTCACTTATAATGTATACCTTACTATTGTCGTCCTTCCTTCGGTTTTATTATGAAACTGTTTGTCTGTGTCTTTATACGTATATGATCTATACCTTACATGTTCTTGCAGGGAATTCGAGGGACAGAGGGTCCTAAAGGGCAGCCTGGTCGTCCAGTAAGTTCTGAACTGATTTGAATTCTAGTTCGTCTACTTGCACAGCTTGTACATTGCTCTAACACTGCTTGATCCCAGGGATAATTATATATGCTGCCGCTGAACACACTAAACTCCACCACTCAATGATGTTGGTATTCATCTCTTTAACATAGACACTTGCTCTCCACAGGGGCGCAGAGGTGTTCCAGGACAGAAGGGTTACCAAGGGCAACCTGTAAGAAATCACTGAACACTGTACTCTGAATTGTTCAGTAATGTTCAAGTCCATATTAATTAGGTTTGCACTATTTCAAAGGGTACGGAAGGAAACATAGGCCCATGGGGTGAGATCGGTGGTCAGGGGCCACCAGGAGACCAAGGACCACAAGGCTCAACAGGGCCCATGGGGGTTCCCGGTTACCCGGTATAATTCATTACTTCATTTGATTGGCTGATTTTCAGAGTACTTGGTTATTACAACAGCGTTGGAGTCCATATGTCTCTCATTTTCTCATGTAGGGTAAGGACGGACCATCAGGAGTTACTGGACCTCCAGGAATCAAAGGTGACAAGGTCTGTTAGTCCTATCTGAACTGTCTCTCTTCTGACATCCCCCCCGCCCCCCACACACACATTATGGTCATATATGTTTTTGTGTGTTTGTTTTCCAACATGCAGGGACTTAAAGGAGTAGCTGGATTGAAGGGAGTTGCTGGTGTCGATGGTGAGGAGGTAGATTATTTATACTATGTTGATATGTGTAAAGTAGTTTTGGCCTTTAAACATAACCAGGGTTGGGAGGGTACTTTAAACATGGATTCTAATACAGATTACTGATTAGGGAACTGGATCCTATTTAGGAGGTTCGCTGTGTAGAAGTGATGAAATGTGATTGCTATCTGTTTGTAGCACGCCATGTGCTTTCTCTGGAGGAGGAGGAATGCTGGAGGCAGAAGCATTTTTCTTTATTTTCACCTATCAAAGCACAAACACACACAAAAGCCAACAGCTGCCCACTCCTCAGGCTTCAGGCTTGACTTTTCATTCCTACAGGCTTTTCGGCAAGTCAGTGCACTCTGTTGGTGCTACTCGTTCATTATCCACATTTATTTAACAAGACTTTATCAACAAGGCAAACGGGAAAGCTGCACTACTTCAGTAAAGCTTATCAGTATTCATTTCATATATTTTACATGTGTAAAAAGTGTGCACGGTGTGTTGGTGGACAACAGACAAGGCTAGACATACGCAGCTGATCTTATGCCCTGCACAGATAATCATTCATCTGGGTAAAATGGTCAAATCGCAGTGGAGCAGCAAATGAAAATGTTTCATAGATAAAGATATACTGCTGCGTGTTATGAGGACTCTAGAAATATCTCCTAGCAGCTGGATACTCCTCCCCCATGTTCTTCCCCAGATTTAAAACTCTTCTACAATTTAAGTGACATATGTATCATTAAAATGGCAAAATCAAGTAAAATAGCAAATTCATGCTCTTGTTCAGGTCAATAGACCATGACATACCCTTTCCAAAAAGCCCTAGGTCACATTGCTATCTTTTAGGGAAATGGAGATGCGGACCTCGGAATCTTACAAATTTGTATTGCGCCTCAATAATATGCTCGCCCATTGGTTGAAGTCCAGAGAGCCCAAGGATATAACAACGTTCAGTACATGATGTTTATATTATTGTAGATCATCTGAGAAATGTTAGAACAAAGTCAAAGGTCAGTAGAGCCACCGCAGGCTCCTCACCTGTAGTCTTCTCTGAATCATCCATGTTGGGCAGTCGTGGGCTCGAGGTAGGGAACCAGTCTTGTGATCACCTGAATTGACCAGACGTGGCTGAAGTGACATGACATGACTCCCTAGGTGCTGTGGATAGGGATTCCCACTGCTCCCACTAGTGTGTGTGTGCAATAGAGTTTGTTCTTATGTGGGTGCTTCATGGCATGGTTGGGTTAAATGTGAAGGTCAAATTCTTGTGTATGTAAACACGATTAATCAGTGGTTCTAATTCAGTTACTTCAATCCAATTGTTAGCATCATAACTGTGCTTTCAGTGACATCAGGTTTAGAGCATCATCACCGAGGGGTAAAATCAAGTGTTTGTCCAACCTAACAAGTATGTCGTTTGATACTTCTGCTGGTAATCACACTGTTGTTTATATGGTAATCTGATTACTGTCTGTTATTAACATAACTGTATTAGATCATTTATTTTCTTATTATGGAACATGACGTATTTCATTACTACCCAACCCTGAGTGTACCAGTAGAAAGAATTTAGTTGTGTATGAAGTTTCCTTATTCCACTGACGTTAAGAGTGGTGTAATTTTTAGGGCAGAGTGGGAGCGAATGGACCAGTTGGACCAGTAGGACTTAGAGGACTGCCTGTAAGTCTTCATTCAGTCTTCACACTTCACCAGCAGATTTCAGTGTGGGTAAAACTGACTGACTGATATCTGTGACCTGTGTTAAGGTGGTTATTTGTTTTTATAGACCGCAGGGCTGTCATCATTACTTAGCTAAAAACGGTTTAATGTTCACTGAATTGGATTAGTAATTAGTTTGCAATATGAATAATAAAACAGTATAAGCACCTCTGACCTACACAAGGGGGGTGGGGGGTCCCCAGAGGATCTCTGAAAGAGAAGAAACCCACACCAGCAGGATATCACTAATGTATATATGTAGTTTGAAGTTATAGTGCATGCATATGATGTAAAGTAAGGAGTTGTACCTTCTGGACAGGTATACAGACACCATGAGTTGAACTCTGGCTTTACTCAACAACTCAACTCATGTAGACAAAGCTTCGTCTTTCTGAGATCTGGTTAAGGTGATGCCTTGATAGCAAAGATCATTGCTATACACCAAAGTTTTTGGAAACTACTTGGATGATATGATTAGATGAAAGGTCTATTTGAATAAGTAAGAATTACTTCTATGTCAGTATAATAAGCCAAGTCATATAAACAAATGCCCCTTCTGGGGGAGAGCAGCATTGTTTTAGACTGTTGAGACATATATATTCTAGCTAGATTCCTGAAACCAAGCACAACCATCCTGCATTATATTTACACTTATTAACATTTTGTAAATGTTTAATCTGTAGCCAAACAACAAAGTAAAACAATTGTAATATACAGCCAATGACAATGTGGCCTTTAAAAAGGACAGCTTACTGACTTTCTGGTTTTACTAAACTGGCTCATGTGTGTTGTAGGGTGAGAAGGGAAGTCATGGACCAGTGGGCTTACGTGGACCAAAAGGAGTCAGCGGTACCAAAGGCCTTAAAGGACCACCAGGAATAAAGGGCTCTACTGGACAACATGTGTGTAGGAGTTTCAGCAGAAAGTACAGAGCATCCAAATCTGTACAGCACTATACTGTATTTCAGTGGAGCACATGAATGCACTTAGCTAGTTTTCGATTTTAGAGCAAAGGGCCTGGGTTTAGGAATAATGGTGTCTTAGAGGTTCAGATAAGGCTTAATGGGTTTGAGTTGGAGTTAAGCTGACAAAGGAGTGAATGGTTTTGTATTTTAGGGACAGAGTGGTGCTCCCGGACAGAAAGGACACCCTGGACCTCCTGGAGAAAAGGTGTGTTTTAAACATTCACACCCACATTAGTACTAATGAAGCAGTTCATCTGTTTGTGCCCTGCAATAATCTATGTGTGCTTGCACAGGGTCAGGCTGGAACCAGAGGCCGGTCAGGTACAGCAGGAAGGTACGGTCCAGGGGGCAACATTGGAGAGGGAGGAGAAAAGGGTGCCAAGGGTGAAACTGGACTTACTGTGAGTAACTCTTTCCACTGTCCAGCTATATATTATACACTTTACACTATACATTACACACTGTGCACGATACATTACATTCTGTCCAATATATGCATTACCCACTGTCCTCTATGCATTATGCACTGTCTACTTTGTGTTAATCAATATATACTACACATTGAGCACTGGCCACAATGCAATACACACTGTCCTTTATGCCCTCAATGTTCACTATACATTACCCACTGTACACTATACCTTATGCACTGGCCACTATACATTATACAGCATTCATCATACATTACAAACTGTATATTATACATTACACACTATCACATATTCAACAGGCACTGTTTACTATACATTACCACTGTTCACTAAACAGTTAAATCTGCTGTCCGCCCCGTGTTACATGCGGATGACTATACATTAGCTATTGTGCACTATACATTGTGCACTGTATACATTATCCACTGACCTTACATTGAAAATTAAAATCTACTGTTTGCCATATGGTGTGCAGTGATTACTATACATAACCCAATACACACAATAAATTGTACCGACTATCCACTGTCCACAATACATTACATTCTGTGCATTACATTATCATACATTGTCCAGTACATTATGTAATGCACACTACATACATTTTGCACTTCTACTTTACAGTATAAATTATGTACTGCACAAAATACTGTACTGGACAAAATACATTACACACCCTGTACTGTACACTATATACTGTCAACTGTACATTACAATACATTAAACAGAGTCCATTATATGTTTACAGAAATTCTGCTAATTAAAACATCACATTCCATCTTTACACACATAAAGACACAAGTGCTTCATCTATTATCTTTTTTAGGGAGAGCCAGGAATTCTGGGGCTTCCAGGTCCAGAGGGTCCAGCAGGACTGCCAGTGAGTTTGTAAGCCTTTTTTACATTTGAGGTTACAAATCTTACATAGATTTATATAATAAAGCAGATATGTAATGCAGGGTTTACCGGGAAGGAGAGGCTTTGCAGGAGATAGTGGACGTCATGGGCCAAAAGTAAGTTTTGTTCTACATCGTCAATGGTTTCACACTGCTATTACACACTGCAGCATGTAGCATGCATTTAATCCAAACTCTTCCTGATAGGGAGATGTTGGAGAGACAGGGCGGCATGGAGCTCTTGGAGAGAGGGGAGCAGAGGTACACCTGTTCATCTCTAAAGCACCACACAGATCTACATAAAGTTCATAAAGTACTGTTTTAATCTCGCTTCTGTAATCATATTGATAAAACAATACATTGTTTTGCTATCAGGGCTTTAGAGGCCAAAAAGGAACCAAAGGAGAGACTGGAAACAGTGGCAACATGGTAAGTTATGTTAGATGTGCTGGGTCCATAAAAATTCATACTGGTGTGGCAGATTTAATGGACCTTCTAGGGCAGGGGCAGGGTTAATGTTCTCCTTGTCCGTATGATCAAGTGCCCAAACCTGGAGACTTCTTTTGGAAACGTATTGCGTAAAAGGTTTGTGTGTCACAAATCACAAGTGGCACTGGACAAAAAGTATAAAGTGGGCATGGTCCATTGGCATCCAGTCCGGTACTACAGGTTCTATTGTTCTAACGCTCAAGATTTGTACCTACAAGACCAACCAGAATGAGAATCTCTCTTATCTATGTTTGCTAACATTTGCAGCTTTAGCTAACGACAGCTCAGTAAATTCTTTTCTCTATTATAAGTTAACGTCACCCACACGATTACATTAACTATAAGCGCACTTATATGTCAGCTAGACCAGTCTGTTGGTTTTTTGATTGCTTTGAAAGGAGTTGTCCAAGGTGACATAATCTAGTTAACAATTCAGAAGATTTTCTAGAATCTTCTGCTTCTGTTTCTCTAGGGGTCAGTGGGGTCTCCAGGATCTAAGGGTATTCCTGGAGAAAAAGGCAGACGAGGGGCTTCTGGACTTCCAGGGGAGCCAGGAAGTACAGGTCAAGCAGGGCCAAAGGTGAGTGACCAGTTTAACCAATTAAATAGATACCTTCTTATAAAATCAGCCAAATGAGTAGTGATGTGTTCTTGAACACAACCCAGACAAGCAGAATTGAAGGGTTTGTGTGTCTTTCACCAAGGGTAAGAATGGTTTACCTGGAAAACGAGGCAGTAAAGGCGTGGCTGGAAAAGCGGTGAGTATTTTATTATATATTTCCTATTTAAATATTTCATTAGCGCTCTTTCAGTATGATTCGTACTGCTTGTTTTATATTGTCAGTAGAAACAGGAATGCATCACCGATAGATTATCTGTTTTAAATTATTATTACTTTTATCTTAATTCTTCTTTGTTACTGATACTTATCCCGAAGGGAGCCAGAGGCTCAAAAGGAAAACGAGGCCCTCATGGGAAACAAGGAAAACCTGTAAGAATGCTTATTCTGAACATGAAGTCAAAGCCCAATGCACTGGTCTGATTTAAGAAATATATACTTTATCACTTTCCTGTTTGTCGCTTTATTCCAGGGTATTCCAGGCACGGATGGTCTCCTTGGAGTTATTGGCAATGAAGGATATCCAGTGAGTTAATATGCACTTTAGACTTTGTTGACGTGCTCCAGTTAAGTCAGGCCATTGTTTATGCCACATGCCACATGTCATGGAGTTGTAGAGGTTCCTAATGGTGTCCTGCGATAATCCATCCCATGCAGCTTAATTATCAAAAGTCAGAGAAAACCTAGCATGCCAAAGCTCTGTACAACTGTTAGATGAGTTAGTCTCACATAAAAGCTGGGTAATGAGTTTAGTTTTCTAGGAGGGGTGGAACAGGCAAGGAGTGTTGGTAAGAGGTCAGACTGTCAAGCTGCACATTAGCCACACCCACACAGTTCATAGTGCATGAAATAATTAATATCTTATAGAATAGAAAAGAATAGGATGGAATAGAATTAAATTGAAGAGGGGGCGGCATGGTGGTGCAGTGGGCAGCGCTGTAGCCTCACAGCAAGAAGGCTTGAGTGCCAGGTGTCTGGGGTCCTGTCTGTGTTGCCTGTTCTCCCGCTGTCCATGTGGGTTAGTAAAAAATCTTTTAGCTTCATAAAAGCACACCTTTATTCACGGAACCACAGCTCTTCTTCGTCTTTTATTATATGACATCTTTATCATCTACCGCTCAGTGACTGCCCTCCCTCCAACACTCCTACGAATCTTATTTCACTTCTCTAGCATTTATCTCCTGTTAGCTGTCTCTCTGCTTTCACCTCTGTAAACTCACCTCAGTTACAACCATTAACACTTCTGACACTGTCACCTTCTGCAGGTTTTCCCCACAAGAGCTTTTCTCCTTACCCTCTTACTGCCATCTTTAACCAGCCTCCCTTCCTAAATGACCCAGCCTAGACCTCTTAGCAAATAACATTCCATTTCTAACTCCAGCAGCCTCATAAAAAACAATTTTACTCCACATCTCCCATTTATTACAGAGGCCCTGGAACGTGTCACCTCCAGTCAGCCAGTCAGCCTATCTTGCTTTCAGTGCTATCACTTATTTTTGATTCTCTCTCCATCACTTGGTCAGAGCCCTGCAGAGACTTTTCAACCTGAGTGTAGTGTTTTACACACAACAGGCTTTCTCAAGCCCCGGTTCAGAGACCATTGCTGGTCTGTCACATTGTGGACACTGTACTATCAACTTAGGCATAAAATGTATTCACCAGAATGGAGTTGAAGGCTTAATGAATCAGCCATTGGCATAGTAAAGGGGAGGTGCAGTTGTTTGCATAGTCAAATGGTTGTTCTCTGTTAAGGAAAAAATTTGGTTCTGTAACTAAATGAATCTACAGGGGTTGGACAGTGAAACTGAAACACCTGGTTTTAGACCACAATCATTTATTAGTATGGTGTAGGGCCTCCTTTTGCGGCCAATACAGCGTCAGTTCATCTTGGGAATGACATATACTGCGTCCTGCACAGTGGTCAGAGGGAGTTTAAGCCATTCTTCTTGCAGGATAGTGGCCAGGTCACTACGTGATGCTGGTGGAGGTTCGTCCTTCTTGGTGGTATGCTGACATTACCATGGATACCGTGGCTCTTGATACATCACAAAGACTTGGTGTCTTGGTCACAGATGCGCCAGCAAGACGTGCACCAACAGTTTGTCCTCTTTTGAACTCTGGTATGTCACCCATAATGTTGTGTGCATTGCAGTATTTTGAGCAGAACTGTGCTCTTACCTGCTAACTGAACCTTCACACTCTGCTCTTACTGGTGCAATGTGCAGTTAATGAAGATTGGCCACCAGGCTGGTCCAATTTAGCCATGAGACCTCCCACACTAAAATAACAGGTGTTTCAGTTTCATTGTCCAACCCCTGTATATAGCATCATAGGAGCTCCACTACTCGGTGTATTAGCTCATCAGTAATGACTCATCAGTATTAATTTGCAGGGTGGAACTGGACATAGAGGACCCTCAGGAAGACCTGGACAGTCTGGCAGACCAGTGAGTGGGTGAACGTTTTTTAAGCTGATTGTCCAAAACACAGAAAGATTTCATTTATTGCATAATGCATAAATCTATACACAAACACACAGGGACCTACTGGAGCTCCTGGGATGCAGGGGAGGCAGGGAGTAACTGGACCTAAGGTACCCAGACATGCAACATGCATACTAAGCATGTTTAACTGTGTCAGCCAAGGTTTCACCATGTGTGAACTCTCTCTGCAGGGTTCCTCCGGAGACACAGGAAAAACTGGCCCTTCAGGACCACTCGGACCAAAGGTAGATTGTGCTGAAAACTGAGAACAAAATCAAAACTCAATCAAAACTTCATCATGTGTACAAACTGAGATTGTGTGTTGTTTTAATGCAGGGCATTCCTGGACTTGAAGGTGAAAAGGGAAGTGTTGGTCCTCCTGGACCAAAGGTACCAACTGCTGTTCCTCAGCCATTCTAAATCCACAAACCTGTTTGATTTCAGTATTAAATTAATTCTATGTGTTGAGAATGTGTTGTGGATGCCTTTGGGTTTCAGGGTCTTCCTGGTGTCACTGGCATGCAGGGACCTGTTGGACCACAAGGACATAAGGTACATTTTCTAAATCACAGAAGCTTCAAGCAAGTCATATGCTGCACAGTTGATGTTTACATTGAATGTTATTCTGTTTTGAAAGGGAAAACAAGGCATTTCAGGGCCTGTGGGACCACCAGGGCAGAAAGGAGCACAGGTAACCAAATTTGTGTACTGTCATAAGTAGCGGTTAGTATGTTTTCTGCATTTCTCAGTTGTGTTTGTTGTTTCAGGGTAATGTGGGTGTCCGTGGCCCTCCAGGCCAGCCAGGAATCCCCGGCGTTCCAGTGAGTTGCTTGGCTAAAATAGCAGTCTTGTTTATTTTCAAAGAAAGCAAACAGATCTAACAAAAAAACTTTTTTTTTCTTCACAGGGTCTTTTTGGAAAGAAGGTTAGCGTGGTCCCACTAAGGAGGAGGTTTTTCCTTTTATTTTGCTTTTAGATGATTTTGGGAGACTGTTGAGTGTGCATTATTGGCCAACAAACACAGCACCATAAGCCAACATAATCTGCTGTGTTCTGGGTGTGATTCTACAATACTGCACAAAAATCAGAGAACCTTTATTAATTTCAATTCCAGTCAAAACAGTCATTAAATACAAGATATTTCTGAGAAGAGTAGATATTAGACAGTCCAGTTGCATAAGGACTGTGAAATTCAGAGTTCAAAAACTGATCAAAAGCTACAGAGAAAAAGAGACTCCTAGCAACCACCTGGAAGACCTGATAGACCCACCAACACTGTCTCCATCAGATAAACAGCACTTCATCTTTGAAAAAGAGGAGAACATCAAGCTCCACTCATGCTCCAGATCTAAAAAACATCCACAGGTGCTTCTGTCCATCCTTCCACTGTGAGAAGACAGCTCAACCCAAGTGATATGGGTCTGAAAGGAGCTCCTGCCTGAGAAAAGGAGACACATCAAACAAAGAAACTACTGGTACCACTGAAGGCTGAATACCTATCAGCCAAAAGGACATGCAAAAGGAGTTGCATTGCCTCTAACCGAGTGTTTCCGTACATCTAAAGCCAAGTGCAGAGCAAATAGCTTACCCAACTACACGCTCTCTACACTCTTTTCACTGAGTGCTGGAGTTCTTAACTGTGAGCAATGTTACTTATTTCACTGAAAGAAAAAATCCATGCAATTGCAGTTCTTAAGAGCAATGGGCTGTGTATGCAGATTTCTTTGTGGAAATGAAAGAGAGTGTCCTGAAAAGAATGGATGCTGTAATAAAGGTAAAGAGTGGGCACTCTAAATAATGAAAAATATCAGATGTTATATTTAGCTGTAAAAGTTTCTATGTAGTTTCAGATAAATGTGTGTTTTCTGCTGTTTTGTGTTAGAATTTGCGCTTAATGGCCGTTTTGACTGGAAATGAAACAAATGAACAGTGGTCTCTGACTTTTGCACAGCGTTGTATCAGTTTTTGGCACAGTGCTGTAGTGCTGATTTCCTGTCTACACTTCCTCACCCTAAACAGGGAATGAAAGGCGTTGGAGGGTTACCTGGACCAAAGGGGGAGAGAGGAAAGACAGGAGAACCGGTATTACTCTCCATCAGCCTACATCATCAGTAGTTTAAGACAATGAACTCAGTTACAGTACTTCACTGTAATTGCCATGTTGATGATATGCTGTACTGATCCCATCATGTTCTCCTAAGGGCAAACCCGGTGCTCCTGGCTCACAGAAACCAAGACAACACATTCTACCAATGAAACAGAACAGCGGATCCCGAAGTGTAAGTATGAACAGGGAAATCTGGTCTATCGGTTTTGTTCAGTGACAAAGCCCTGGGCCTACTGAAGGACTCACAATGTCATATCCCTTTACCTCTTCAGAAGACCAAGTTCAAACCTGGGAGAAGACTCAGAACACCACGCTCTATTGACTCTGATGAGGGACGTCTGTTAGAGCAGGTCAGCTGGCCTCAGGGAACCATGGACAGCCCAGCCACCACCTGCAGAGAGTTAGGCTTTGTTTATCCACACCTCTCTGATGGTGAGTCTGAACTTTTCCATAAAAACAGCCTTATGAATATAACTACACCTCTGTCAGGATATTCGCTCGGCAGACGACTTGTGCAAGAGTATGGAAGAATGTGATGTCATGTTAAAGCAATAATGTCTTCTTTCAGTCAGTATTTTCATAATAATGCATATTGAAGGATACTGAAGGATATCTGTTACAAGGAGACACAGTAGAGGCCATGATCTATGCCTGAGAAGCTAACAGGCCACAGCCTCATGAACCTACTCCACGTTCCAAACAGAAAACCACCCAACCCTGACACAGCAACACGTGTTAAACACAGATCTAATGATCAGTAACAATAACAAAAGTTATAAAGTTCCTTTTTAGAGAGTGTAGGGCCATATTTAGCCATCTGCTGCATTTAACACATTTGTGAAATGAAACATCCACATACATAAGCACACACACACACTAGTGAACACACGCCCACACTAGAGGGCAGTGACTAGACCTATCCATGGCTAAAGTTAGGCACTTCAGCGTTCAGGAAATCAAACCAGCGTCCCTCCAGTCACAAGGCTGGTTCCCTAACCTCCAGTGCATGACTTGTGCTTTGCATATTGTATCTGCACGTTGGGAATGGCCTCTGATCTATACACACTTACAGGGCTTTATTATGTGGACCCTAATCAAGGCTGCCCCTTTGACGCCTTTCGTGTGTTCTGTAACTTCACCGCTGGTGGCCTTACCTGTGTATCACCTGTCCACTCACAGGTAAGAGAGCGACACCACCCCACTGGTAAGTTAGCAGTCACCAGTGAATTAACACCAACCAACCAAGGCGTCATATTAGTGCCTATTCTATTCTTCTACAAACTGAACTGCATATATAACAATGTGATTAAAATATAATAGCCAATTGAAAAATTGTCCCTTATACTGTGTGTACATTTCATATTAAATGGACTAAAAAAATGGGCAAAAATGACATGGAAAATGTCTAATTTGATTTTCCTTCTCCTGTAAAGTTGTTATTTTGGAGATACAAGGTTTTGTTCTGACAGCAGCAGTATAGTATTTTATATGTGGATATATACTATACATGCTGCACACATGAACAGTGTAATGCATTTTTTATTTAATTACTTTATTTACTGAGATTTATTTTCCACTTTTTAAACACATACAATGATGTATTTATGGCTGAATTGTAGCAGCTTGTGACCTACACAACAGCCCACATGATACCTGGCCCTCTTGTAGTTTACGGTTCAGTGCACTTATAAGCATCTCCAAAATAGTGACTTTACAGGAGAGGCCAAAAACATTATTCACCTTTACCTCACATATGGCCTGTTCAGGGCATATCCTGCCTTCCGCCCTTTGAGAGCTATGATAAGCTCCAGCAACCACCACCACCACACATATATAAGACAGTGTTGATACATTTCTAAAGCGCTTTTGGAGCATTTCAATTGGTCCAGTGATCATGCATTTTTTACCCAGTGTAAAGGTCATCTGAGTGCAAAATGTGTAGAAAATGTAAATACAGTTGTATCGTTATGCAAAGAGACCAAATATAACACAGTGATAAATGTAGCCTAATGAATTTCACTACACAATATGATAAACACCAACCAGATATATCTGAAAGTGATCTATTTGTATTTGTAGCCATTTGTTCATGGTGGATGAATTGAATGCAATCAGACAGAGCAATGTTTTACTTAGACTTGCACTGTGCACTGAAAGTGTGAACCTTTCTAGCTATGTCTGAACTCTGGATGCTTTTTTGTCATATTTAAAATGATTATTTTGTCTCTTTACTGTATAATCTCTATATATTGTAAAAAGATGACTCCTAGCAGTACCACTATGGTCCACTAGGGGGCTGTGACCCACAGGTTAAAAACCACTGTATCAGGAAGACACAGTCATTGAAATCAAATTAGCATTTAACAGGAAGCTCCTCAGCAAGTGTAGCAGACACCTGCATGTGATATGACATCATGATACGATTATGTGACTTAATATGATTGTTTCAGATTGAGGGAGAATGGCCTGCAGAGAAGGGATCGAACACCAAATGGTTCAGTGAAATTAAGAATGGCTTCAGGGTGAGAACATCCAATCAGCTACCACATCAGCTATAACATTAACATCAATGTCTTGTGCCTACACTGGTTGTCCATTTTACATTTTACCATATAGGTTGTGTGCTGACTGATCCACTCACACCAGCACAACACACACTAACACACCACCTCCTACATGGTAACTGAACCTGAAGCTGGTAAAAGGAATTGTGACTGTTAATAAAATACGTCCAGTGATTTTTTCCATTGCTGTGATCCAAATATTGTATCCAATATATATGTATATATATATATATATATATATATATATATATATATATATATATATATATATATATATATACATATATATAACTTGTATCAGTTGTGTATTGCTGTATACCCGTAAGATGTACTGTAATGGAGACATGTTAATGGCTGGACTGCTCTTGTCTCCCAGTTTGAATACACAGGCCTGGACGCTGTACAGCTGAGATTTCTGCGTTTACACAGTAACTCCGCCTCTCAGCGGATGACCATATCTTGTCCTGCCAGTGCCAACCTGACAGTGAGTCACAAAAACACAGCAAGCACGATTTACCTCCTGGGGGATTCAGCCAGTGAGATTGGATCTGCACACGCCAGTATATCAAGACCAGGCTGTGAGGTGATGATTGTATTGATAGCGGCCTGAGTGTACAACCCCCTGACTCTCCCCCACTCCCTTCTAACTAACACATTACTTACATATTCCACCTCACACAATGTGAGCTCCAATCCATCCTGTATTTAACTCCTCTACCTCTCTTCTGTTCCTCTCCTGACTTCTCTGTGTCTATCATTTTTCCGGTGACTCTTACTTGACTCCTCTGTTTCTCTGCTACCTCTTTTTACTGTCTGCTTTGTCTCTCTGCTCACTCTTTTGTGTCTCTTCAGTTTCTCTGCTGATTCTTTTCTGTCTCTTTAGTTTCTCTGCTGACTCTTTTCTGTCTGCTGACTCTTTTTTACTTTCTCCTCTGTTTCTCTGCTGACTCTTTTCTGTCTGTTGACTCTTTTCTGTCTCCTCTGTTTCTCTGCTGACTCTTTTCTGTCTCCTCTGTTTCTCTGCTGACTCTTTTCTGTCTGCTCTGTCTCTCTGCTGACTCTTTTCTGTCTGCTCTGTCTCTCTGCTGACTCTTTTCTGTCTGCTCTGTCTCTCTGCTGACTCTTTTCTGTCTCTTCAGTTTCTCTGCTGACTTTTTACTGTCTCCTCTGTTTCTCTGCTGACTCGTTTCTGTCTGCTGACTCTTTTATGTCTGCTCTGTTTCTCTGCTGACTCTTTTCTGTCTCCTCTGTTTCTCTACTGACTCTTTCTAACTCTTTTTTATTGTTTAATAAAGGTATTAAATGTACAGTTCTGAGTTTCTCACCTGTGTGAGTGTTTGACAGGTGCATGTACAGGTGGAGGTGAGAATGAGGCGAAATTCTGAAATGGAGCTCCTGCCAATCAGAGACTTCCGGACTTTGGGCTGGGGGGGAAGCTTGGAGGAAAACTTCAGAGCAGTGCTTGGACCGCTGTGCTTCTTATAGCACTCTCTACACTCATAAAGAGACACAGCACTTCAGGGAAAATCCAACTCTTCAGTAGAGTTTATTCCTCATATAGTGGCTCCACTGATTAACTGATATTTAAAATTACTTGTATTTGTAGACCATTTCATCTCTTTTCTTTCTTCTGTCTCTCTGCTGACTCATTTCTCTCTCCTCTGTTTCACTTCTGACTCTTTTCTGTCTCTTCTGTTTTTCTGCTGACTCATTTGTCTCTCTTCTTTTTCTCTCCTGAATCTTTTCTCTCTTTTCTTTTTGATCTCTTCTGTTTCTGCAGCTCATGTAGTGACTTATTTAATTGACTGTTGTTGTGTTTTTTAGTCTATGATAAAATGTTTATAACACAAACAGCATTATTAACACCTTAGGCTATGATATGAAGACAGAAGCTCAAAGTCATATGGCTTTTGTAGTTTACTCTTCATGCTGCAAAAGGTCACGAGGTGGAGCGACTTCTCATTGTCTCATTGCTGTACAGAAAACGATTATTCAGCATGTTGGTGTTATTTCTGAATGTTTATATATGTGTATGTTGGCTTGTGTGTATTTATCCACTTGATGATTTAATTTGAATGAATTCTAAGCTCTGTTTTTGGTCAATGGTTTATAACTCTGACCAAAATGTATCATAACAGTCAAGATGTCTTTGATATTTCGGGGGAAGTTTACCTCTTGTTTGGGAAAATGGTCAGTTATGGTGTAGAAATGACTCAGTTGTAATAAAGATAATGAACAGTGAATCATAATAAACCTTGAATGGTCCAAACTCTAATGAAGAAACATACTCTGTGTTTTATTTGAGCAGCAATGTTATTTACGTCCAGATCAAACACACAGGCTAATGCTACACAGACGCTGCAGCTGCTTAAATATTTTTGAACAATCATTTTGTGAATTTCTACATAAACGGGGAAACTAATCAGATATTTGTTGAATTTATAACAATAGATAAAGAGAAAACAACAAAACAAAACTTTTAATCATTTAAAGGCATGTCGTTTTTATTCCTTTATTAAACAAACTGACCCAATACAAAAAGTCTTTGTTGATAAAATTACATGAAGCTCTGCTTCCAGGAATTCATGTGAGCCATAAGCAGCAAATGACCAAATGATTATGTTTATTAGTCCTGCACATTGACTTAAAGCACTCTTGGCATGTTCCTCTCTACAGAATAGCCTTAACTTTGTTATGTTGGTAGGCTTTCTAAACACCATACCTTCTACTGGAATAAGGTTTGATATTCTCTCATCCCAAAATGCAACATTTCTTGTGCTTCAACTATTCTTCGTAGACTAACTGGTGTTTTAAGGGTTGTTGTCTTTCTTTAGGTCTCTCCTTCCATTAAAGTTCAGTTCACATATGGACAACCTGACATCGTGCTGTAGATTTTTGTGATTCACTCCAAAATTCAAAGCAGGCTGTAGCAAAACTGCTCCAACCATGATACTGCCACCACCATGTTTTACAGTTGGTATGAGATTCTTATGAGATAAGGGAGCCAAACATCTCTCACTCAAACCATATCTGTCTACATAACATTATTTCATGGTCTTTAGGCTCATCCAGGTGGTCTTTAGGAAGCATTGAACAGGCATAAATGTTCTCCTGGAGAGTAGTGGCTTTCACCATTCTACCAGTCCATACACAGTATTCTTATTCACTGTTTGCCTGGTGGTGGACTCATGAACACTGACGTTTACATCTCCAGGAAAGTTATACACCTTAGTCTCAGAGTTAGTTTGTTAGATGATCTCTCTCAGGATGGGAAATGATGCTTTGAATCCCCCAATTTGTACACTAAATGCCTGACAGTGAATTGGTGAAGTCCAAACTC
Source organism: Prochilodus magdalenae (assembly GCA_024036415.1). Taxonomy (NCBI): domain Eukaryota; kingdom Metazoa; phylum Chordata; class Actinopteri; order Characiformes; family Prochilodontidae; genus Prochilodus; species Prochilodus magdalenae. The sequence continues at coordinate 82,777 of JAMWET010004649.1, read as the reverse complement.
ATCAGAAACCTTTTCCAGTACATTTATTTATTTATCTTCATCATCTTCATCATACCTTTTCCCAGTACACTTAAGTTGTATTTATTTTATTTTTATTTATTAGATATTTAATAAATGAATTTAAATATTTCTTCATTATTATTATTATTATTAATATTATTATTATTATTATTATTATTATACATTAGATTACTTGTATTGTAAAAATGTGAGGGTTCCTCTGCGCGTGTCATAGAGCCTCACCCTTCCTCAGCCAATCAGAGCGGCCAGTATAAACGTCACTCCATGTAAGCCCCGCCCACACGGCAGTATTTCTTCCTCATTATGAAAATGCTTAATGTTCCTGAAAGCTGCTCACTTTCCCAGCCTTCGGTGATCTTCCGAGGTTCTTCTCAGGAAACCTGAACCTCAGTCAGAAGTGGTGGCGCTGCGAGCGGCGAACAGGTCAGTTAAAGCATTAAACAGCGACTGCATGAGAGAAAGAGACGGTGAGGAGACAGACGGAGACAGCGCCTCGGCTTCAGCTCTGCTCCTCTACCTGAGGAGGAGAAGAGCCTGTCCCTCCGTCCTTGGTGGACTTTTATAACTATAGCGTTGGACTTCTGAGAAACAGTTTGCTTCACAGTGAGCTCCTCATTCCTTATCCCTCTCATACACTGTTTGTTCAGCTAGGTGGGTGTGTGGTCCGTGTTGGGATTTATTTATAGATAAGGAAGCCAGAGGTGGGATGTATGTTCAGCGTCTGTACACTGACCTAAGTAATAATGTCATAGTAACGAAGACTTATAGCCATATTCATAAACTATACAGCAAAAGTTCCTGACAATTACACAGATATGTTGAGACGTTAGTGTGTGACAGTCAGTATAATATAATCTAAATATAAAATAACAGAATGTGGTGAATTGAAACTCACTGAATGATGTTTATTGTGAACTTTGTGAAATGAGGAAAATCATAGAGGCTACTGAAAGTCTCTGCTGGTTCCTGGTGGTGTCCACTGATGGTATTTTGCGTTTTCTAGATGACTCATGTAAGGCAGGTTGACGTTATCTTGGTAAGGGTCACAGTAGGCTTTTCTCAGCATATCATCAGTACTTAAAGAATGCTGACTGACATTTGACTGAATTTGTCGTTAGTGAGCAAAATCAGTTTATAGAACTGTGGTATTTTGTCTGTTCCAGCTCTTTCAGTTTTAAGAAATCTAAATATTAATATACTTAGTATACTTAATATACTTATATATTAATATGTTGTATATTTAAAAAAAATGCCTTTAAATGTTGTGATATTTATTTATATGTTTGTACTAAAGTACTGTAAGGGACTACGCACCTACGTTTTTCACTCACCTTCACACCTGTGAAAATGTGATGTGACAATAAAGTGATTTGATTTGATTTTCCACATTGCCCACCCTTGTTGTGAAAGATTCCAGTGGTTTGATAGGTAATCATGGTTTCCTAATGGGATCTAAAAGTGACCTACAGGAAACTGCTGGCCTCTAATGGTAGCCATTCAGCCAATTCACACCCGAACGCAAAACCATCAGATTTTGGTCCAAATGGTTCCAATAGTCTTTTTTCAGTCTTTTTAAATACACATTCTTTTAAAGGGGCAAGAAAAGAGTTAGGTCTCTCCCTATGGGGCACACAGAACACATTTTACAGTATATTGTTGACTAAACATGGCTGTGTATGTTTAGCAGCTTTTTATTTCTCTTATTCATTAACAGATTCATGTGTATAAGAGTGTGTATACATGTGTGTGTTATTGTACGGTTTGTGAACATGTTAGGAAAGCTTCATGTAGTTCCTGTAAAGTGTTGCCAAATAAAATGTGTTGCATCAACACAAATCTTCCCAAGAACGTAAACCAGTGGACCACACTTGTGCTGATGCAGCACATTTTCTTCATGTGCAGCCAATTGACACAATTGAATCATGATCAGCTGACTGTTCGTTTCCTCTCAGCAGGAAGATGGAGGATGAGGATGATGAAGCCATAAAAAAGGAGGATGAAAATGGAGGCCGATGCACTCGGAGAGGCTCCCATAAGACAACACACTCAAAGCAGCCACATAGCAAAGAGGAGCAGAGAGACCGCTTCAACACCAACGGTAAAGCTAAACTACACCAAACCACACCTGACCAATGGTAAAGCTAACAGTAAAGCTAAACTACACCAAACTACATCTGACCAACAGCAAAGCTAAACTACACCAAACCACATCTGACCAACAGTAAAGCTAAACTACACCAAACTACATCTGACCAACAGCAAAGCTAAACTACACCAAACTACTTCTACCAACAGCAAAGCTAAACTACACCAAACTACTTCTACCAACAGCAAAGCTAAACTACACCAAACTACATCTGACCAACAGTAAAGCTAAACTACACCAAACTACATCTGACCAACAGCAAAGCTAAACTACACCAAACTACATCTACCAACAGCAAAGCTAAACTACACCAAACTACATCTGGCCAACAGTAAAGCTAAACTACACCAAACCACATCTGACCAACAGCAAAGCTAAACTATACCAAACTACATCTACCAACAGCAAAGCTAAACTACACCAAACTACATCTGACCAACAGCAAAGCTAAACTACACCAAACTACTTCTACCAACAGCAAAGCTAAACTACACCAAACTACATCTACCAACAGCAAAGCTAAACTACACCAAACTACTTCTACCAACAGCAAAGCTAAACTACACCAAACCACATCTGACCAACAGTAAAGCTAAACTACACCAAACTACTTCTACCAACAGCAAAGCTAAACTACACCAAACTACTTCTACCAACAGCAAAGCTAAACTACACCAAACTACATCTGGCCAACAGTAAAGCTAAACTACACCAAACCACATCTGACCAACAGTAAAGCTAAACTACACCAAACCACATCTGACCAACAGTAAAGCTAAACTACACCAAACTACTTCTACCAACAGCAAAGCTAAACTACACCAAACTACATCTGACCAACAGCAAAGCTAAACTACACCAAACTACATCTGACCAACAGCAAAGCTAAACTACACCAAACTACATCTACCAACAGCAAAGCTAAACTACACCAAACTACATCTACCAACAGCAAAGCTAAACTACACCAAACTACTTCTACCAACAGCAAAGCTAAACTACACCAAACTACATCTGACCAACAGCAAAGCTATACTACGCCAAGCTACATCTGGCGAACAATGAGGCTAAACTACACCAAACTACACCAACACTGGTAAATATAAACACCACCAGTATCCTTAAAACTACACTACACAAGGTGCTGTAAAACAAAACTACCTTTAGCCACACCTACATTAAACTAGACTGAAGATGAATTGAAAGTACAGCTATGCCAGTTGCAGATATTCAGGCAGGCTTGTGGTTGTTATAGTTGTTACGGTTGTTTGCTGTGTCAGTTTATTAGTGAAAATAATAACCCTTCATACCGCAGTAACAGCACTAGTGGACTGTTTCTGTTTTCTGCTCTGTGTTTATGGTGAAAGTCTGACAATAGCAGCCTGTCGCAGTTTAATCTCTGACCTGTGAGAGTCATTTAGCAGGGCTGTGCCTGAAGCCCTTTACTGTCAATGGCATTCACTAGCCATCTGCCTCTGTTGGTACTGTAACGAATGTAAATATTTAAATTTGTATTGGACTGACTGGTTGACTCATAAAGTGGTCAAATATTAATCATATGGTAACCTAGCAACAGCATTGCTTCTGATCTGCTGATCACTGTTTGTTTAATCATACTGAATAAATGGTGATTTATTTAATGACCTTCTCATTTGTTTGTTTAGGAAACGTGGAGTCAGAACATATTCTCCAAAAAAAGCTGCTGCTGAGGAGAAAAGCTGAGGTAATCCCAATCACCCTGTTTGACCTAATGCCCAGAGCATAAGATGGTTTTGTTTAGCGTGAACGTTATATGATACAGGCCCCAGAGTTACATGGTACAGGACAGATCATTACATGGTGCAGGCCAGAGTGTTACAGGATACTGGCCAGAGCATTACATATGGCCGAAGTGTTACATGGTGCAGGGTACAGGCCAGAGTGTTACATATGGCATGAGTGTTCCATGGTACAGGCCAGTGCATTACATGGTACAGGGCAGTGTGTTACGTGGTACAGGGCAGTGTGGTGCATATGGCCAGAGTGTTACATGATACAGATCAGATCATGACATGGTACAGGCCATAGTGTTACACAGTACAGGTCAAAGTGTTACAGGGTACAGGCCAGAGTGTTGCATATGGCCCAAGCATTACATGGTACAGGCCAAAGTATTACAGGGTACAGGCCAGAGTGTTACATATAGGCAGGGTGTTACATGGTACAGGCCAGAGAGTTGCATATGGCCAGAGGGTTACATGGTACAGGCCAGAGTATTGCATATAGCCAGGGCGTTACATGGTACAGGCCAGAGAGTTGCATATAGCCAGGGCATTACATGATACAGGCCAGAGAGTTGCATATGGCCAGAGGGTTACATGGTACAGGCCAGAGAGTTGCATATGGCCAGAGGGTTACATGATACAGGCCAGAGAGTTGCATATGGCCAGAGGGTTACATGGTACAGGCCAGAGAGTTGCATATGGCCAGAGGGTTACATGGTACAGGCCAGAGTGTTGCATATAGCCAGGGCGTTACATGGTACAGGCCAGAGAGTTGCATATAGCCAGGGCATTACATGGTACAGGCCAGAGAGTTGCATGTGGCCAGAGGGTTACATGGTACAGGCCAGAGTGTTACAAAGTGCATTCAATCCAATTATGTCTTATGTTGATTACATGGTCAGATTGTGTGCATTTTGACTTGCAGGGAAAAGGGTTCTGTGAAATACGATGATGTGAAATAGATTTCAGGTTCAGATATGTACCGCATCTGTCAAAGACAGTCAGTGCCAAAGTGTTTAATATAGTTTTTAGGAAAACGAGCTGCGCGGTTGTGGGTTAAAGCTACCCACAGGTGATTTCAGGGTCAATGTAGTAAATGGTCTCTTATAGCTTTACAGAGCTCTGCAGGTAAATGTGAGCAGGCTTACTGGGGGAAATGTCCTCTACACAGTCTAGCTGTTGTAACATTGTTTTTCTTGTTGTCAAAACAAAGCTTTTCTCCTCTATCTTACAAAACTGTCTTACTTCATGGGAGTAGGCACTTGCGGAGCCTGACTTTCTTCTACAGAGATGTGTTATTGTGTTAGGATGACTGAGGGCGGTTGTACAGCTCATAAAGGTAACTGAATTGGGAAGTAAGTAGTTACTAGGCCAAAATTGCACAATTTACTTCAGTAACAGACTGAAATGAACCACCCTTCACATGAGTCAGCACCTTCTGAAGTCTGAGTTATTTTACTTCCCAGAAAACGATTTAAGGTGAAAGGTCAAACACATGGCATTAAAAAGAGAACCTGTTAATTGTATGTGTACTATAATATGAAGCATACTGGTAGTAATGTTGTTTTAGAAATATTACATAAGATACCGTGTAAATAGTCCTGTATGAATATGATATAATGTGTACCCGTGAAGAAGTTTGCATTAAGGCTGTTCTCTTTTCCTGTAGAACCTTAAAGTGGAGCTGATGCATCATTTAAATTCTCAGATGGATGAGTTAATGGACAGCGTGATGGAGGAATCCTCCAGTTTGGGTTCTTCTTCCTTAAACTCACACTTCTCTCCATTTCTCACCGACAAAGAGAGAGCCAAACTCAGGTACTCACATCAGTCAGTTTCCAGTCTTTCTCCAGATGTCAACTCATCTGTGCCAAAGGGCTTGTTCAGTATTCAGCAGTAAGGTTTTAATAGTGTGTTAAGAGTGACATTCAGTACTATAGGAAAACATGTATAACCTAGTATAATAGCATGGTAATAAATGGTGTTGTGCAAAAGTCCTAGGCCATTGGAGGAATTTAGGTTTACCTGGTATGTTCCTTCATTAAAGTAAGTCAGTTGCTAGTTGCTGTTAATTGAATTGTCCATGTGATGGCTGGAGTGTAGTGAGAAGTCAGGAACCCAGCCTGTGTTTTTTACATACACAATGCACAAAAGGTTAGGGATATTTGGTTTTCGAGTGAAATCCCAGGAAGAACCTAAAATGCACTCTATCCTTTACAGGTGAACTTGATGTGACCTTCTCTAAACTTTTGAATGCACATGTCCAACTGTTTAATGTTTTAGTACTTTTTGCACAACTTGCTGTTCTCTAGCAAAGAGCTTAACGGAAAAATTCACAACAGGTGTTTGATCCATGAATCGACCATTACCTTTCCTGGTTCAAATAGAACTGGTATTTAAACAGTTCTCCCCATCGTGCTGTTCACATTTTGATCAACCATACATCGCCATTGTGAGGCTTCAAACAGGATGTTCTTAGACGGAAGTGGCAACTGTGCTAAGAGTGTCACAGAGTGTCACAGCAGGTTGCATAAGAGATACAGAGAGACTGGAAGAGTCACAGAAAGGCATAGAAGTGGACATCCTTTGGCCACATCCCGCACTGATGCCCACTTAATTGTGAACAGTGCCCTGCGAAACTAGATAATGAATGGTAGGCACATTTGAACTCCAGGCACATTTAAGGGAGGTGAGAGGCACCCAAGTGTCACGTCAGACCATTCGAAACTGTTTACATCCGCGTGGTCTGTGTGCTAGACAATCTGCAAGAGTACCTGACCACACCACCAGACACCATCGTCTTGCATGGGCCAGGGAGAATTTACACTGGACGAGGGACCAGTGGTCCTTAGTGCTGTTCAGTGATGAAAGTCGATTGAAATTCGCAGAAATTGAGCAATGTTGAAGACATCGAAGTGAGTGATGGTGTTAAGGTGAGGGCAGGTGTGTCTAGTCAATACAGAACTGCCCTACACTTTGTGAATAGCACCGTGACAAGCCCATAGTACTTGAATAACATCATTAATCCAGTCTTTGTGCCTCTGCATGAACAACACAGGCCTAGTTTCATCTTCATGGGCGACAATGCTCCAGCTCATCAAGGTCACATCATTAGGGAATGCCTGCTGGAGACTTGAGTGGCCTGCACTTTTTCCAGACCTGAATCCCTATGGGATCAGCTGGGTTGCCGTGTAGAGGCTCGTAACTCTGTACCGCAAAGCCTCAATGACCTGAGGGCTGCCCTTTAAGAAGAGTGGAATGGGATGCCTCAGCAGACAACAAGTTGACTTGTGAACAGCATGAAGCGTCGTTGTCAAGCTGTAATTGATGCTCAAGGGTACATGACACGTTTTTGAGACATTGACTTTTTTGGGTTATACCCTCCACTGTTATTGGCTTTTGTTTCAATAAATAGTTTGAGGTGAGGAGATCACTTTTGCGTGCTTCTACTTAAATGTCCTACTTTCATGATATAATATCACTGTAGCATGAACTTTTTTTGTATAAATTTCACCCAAAAGCCAAATATCCCAACATTTTTGTGAGTAGTGTATGTAACAAAGTTACATATTCATAACTTTACTAATATCAACACATTAGATTTCATCAAAAGCACCATGCTCATTTTTTAGCTGGGAATTTTTAGCTGAAAATAAAAAGCAGTATATCACAGTCAGTTAGTAAGATCCTGCTGGTGTGGATTCATCTGTATAACTGTGTCTACTTTAAACACGCTAAAGCAGCTTGCATGCTAATAGCACCCCTTGCCAGAGAAACTCCAAATCCCTAGACAAGAGTCACATCTACATGCTTTGTGTGTCAGTGGTCAGTACTGACGATATCCACAGTGTCCTCTGTGAAGCATATTGTAGTGTAATGTATCATGATAACTATTAGATATAATCATATTGCCCAACACCAGTGTCTCTCTCACTCTGTGTCCCCCCTCTGCAGACATACAAAACCATCCCAAGGCCAGTGTAAGCAGTTTGTCATTCGACGATCCTTACTGGAGTAAGTCAGTCTCCAGCACTTACATCCAAACCTACATCCACACCCTGTAAACTGCTGTGTTAACTTGGGCTAATTCTGGCCTCACAGTTTATTCATTCTTACCCAAACCTGACATTGTTTTAAATTCCTTTGATTTCAAAATCTGTTTTATTGTTTGATACATAATTTCAGCAGCAACTATGTAAATTGTATAAAATCTGATAGACAATGCAGTGTATATGGTGTGTTGACACGTACGTTGGTTTTTCTACAGTGAGCTATTTGAAGTGAATCATATCCGTACCATTTACCACATGTTCATTGCACTACTGATCCTGTTCATCCTAAGCACTCTGGTGGTGGACTTCATCGATGAGAGACGGTAAATTATGATCAGAAAAAAAATTGGAAGTTGTCTTTACACATTGACACTGAGATACCAGTGCTATATTATTATTAGGACACCCTTTATTAGAGAATTAAAAATTCCTGTAGTCAGCTGCTATTTTTTCCCAAAACACTTTATATCCAATAAATATGAGTAAGGGCACTTTTAAACTTTTAGATATTTAATAATCCTGCTTTCTGTCATTCACAGGCTGGTGTTAGATTTTGACCTGCTGGTCTACGCGTTCGGACAGTTCCCTCTGGTGGTGGTCACATGGATCTGCATGTTTATATCGGCACTGGTTGTCCCATATGTGCTCCTGCACTCATGGGCCGCCGTGTACCCAGCGTCACGCCACCGTTCGCTGATTACTCTCCTGGCTGGGTTCCTGCTCCTGCTGTACCAGGGCCTGGGGCTTGGCTTCCTGCCAACCTACATTGTCCTAAGCAATGGCCTTCCACCTGCTTCATGCTTCATCCTCATTCTGGAACAGGTAAGGTGTTAATAGTCACTCTGGAACAGGTGTCGTTTTCATTCTGGAAAGGGTTTTGATCTTAATGTAGACCAATATCATTTTAATACCATAACATTCATCATCCTCAGTCTGGAACCACTGCTTTCCACAAACTAGAACAAATATTATTCCCAGTCTAGAACAGGTATCATTTTTACTCTGTCATAGGTATTGTCCATACTGTAGAACAGGCATTGTTCTCAATCTAGAACAGGTTCAAGAGCTGGAGATTTTCAAGTGCACTTTAGCAAAGACAGTGGTTCTGTGTAGATTAATAAACACTTGAGGAACCATTTGCATGCTTAACGGGTTCTTGACATGGTAAAACTGTTCTTCGGATTGATGGACGATGTGCTGTATATGGTTCTATATAGCACCAAACTCGATATTGTAACAATAGAAGAACCTTTTTAGTGCTTTCATAAGGGTGCTGTATAAAAGCATCTACAAGACTTTCTCCATTAATCTGGAGAACCGTTTCACAACGCAAAGAACTCTTTAAGCTTCTAGATGGTTCTGTTACAGTTCTATATAAAACCAGTGACTTCTGGTTGAGTATAATACCTACCTTAGACTTATGATATCTCTTCTACCTGCACGTGTCCTGACTGAGAATGATAACAGTACCTGTTCTACCTGTTCTAGACTGACACGCTGCCATCTTTTGAATGAGTGTGGAACAGGCTCTAAGCGAGTGAATGCTTTATGCTGTTTATCTTGAATTCTGTTTTGTCAGGTGCGTCTGATGATGAAGGTGCACTCGTTCATCAGAGAGAACGTGCCAAAGTTCCTGTCTTCAGCAGGTGATGGAACCAGTAAGTGAGTTTTTATTTTTCAGATTACTGTCGTTGGCAGTTGGTGACCATCCCGCTCATGCTGTTTTGTTTGATTTTCTCAGATTCGGTGGCCATTCCTCAGCTGACCCCTTACCTTTACTTCCTCTTCGCTCCTACTCTGATCTACAGAGACAGCTACCCAAGGCAAGCCTCATTCACCGCTCCTCTGCTGGAGTTGCCTTACGTTATTTGTGGCCTTCGTTCTTAAGCCATAGTCACACATTTGTCATGTAAGCTGGGTGTGGCTGATCCTGGTCCAGAAGCTTGCCAGAGAAAAGTAATCTTCCATGTTGGTATATTTAGCAAGCTAGCTAACTCGCTAACCATAAGCAGCAATGACACAAAAGTGAACACAGTTCACACACTCACTGCAGAAGTACCGCACACAGATCTCTAGCAAGAAAATAATCCTGCTTAATCCAGGAGCTGTTATCAGGCATAGCACAGCACACGCTGTGGCAAAAATGTGCAGATAACTGGCATGACTGGGAGCAGTGGGTTGATATTTGCATCTATGGTAAGCCATGCAGTATTAATCTCTCCCTAGAACATGCATCATTCTAAGTCTGGTGCAAGTGTTGTTTTCACTCTGGAACAATTGTCACTCACAATCTAGAACAGCTATCATTCTCAGCAACACATTAAGACCACAACAGGTCTCATTTCCACTCCGGTGCAGATATTGTTCATACTATGGAACTGGTATTGTCATTTTCAGACTAGAATATGTGGAACACTCTCTGTTTTCATTGTCAGTCTGGAAGAGTTTTTTTTTCTCAGTCGAGAACAAGTAGAGGCAGTCTAGAACACGTAAACAGGTTTTGTTCTCACTCTAGAATACGTAAGACAGGTATTGTTCTAAGTCTAGAACAAGTAATATTCAGTTTAATACCAGAATGGTTATTGTTCTCAGTCTAGAACATGTAGAACGGGTATCGTTCCCAGTCTGGAAGAGGTATCAGTCTTACTCATGTAGTGTCTTGACTGGCTCCATATCTGTGTATTTATTTTTTGACTTGGCACCTCAGGCTGATGTTAAAATGCTTAATATCGTGAGGCTATGTGGAGACCTGATCCTTCAGAGGTCAACGTAGTCAAAGCAGTAGCATTTTGGAAGAAGGCTGAAATCTGTGTGTCACTGTTATCCAAAGATGAACGTGATGCAAACTTGTACACTGGACGTCTGCAATACACGGTTACTCGAGTTGAAATTGATTCACCCGGAATTCAGTGGTAAACACAAGTGTGACTGACCGGGCCTTTAGACCCGCATATTTGTGTCTGTTTTTACTGTGACAAACCTTATGTGTTTCTCTCTTGTTAGAAACCCATGTGTACGCTGGAGTTACGTAGCCACCAAGTTGTTACAGGTAGGCTACAATAGCACGGAGGACTTTTATAGACACCTAATGTACAGCATTCTTGAATGTGCCTGACTTATTTCCAAGACAGATTTATGTGCATCACATTTTATAAAGCATATTTGATTTTAAAGTTCTTTACTGCTGGAAATGTGCATATAACTAGTATAAAAATATCATAAAATAGTATAAAACTCATATAAAACTTTGTATTAAGACCTCTGTGTAAAGCTTTGTCTTCAAAATCAAGTCAATGCATGCATTTGTGTTAAATCTCCAAAATAATAAAACCCATTTATGGTTATTGGGGCCGCACCACCTGACATGAACCAGTCTTAACACAAAGAGAAGCTTTGCGAAATGGTTACTAGCCTTGGCAAAGCACCATGAAAGTCACTTGTAATTTTCCTTATGATGCAATACACTGCCTACTCATTCTTAAAGAGATCCCTTCATGTTAATGACATATGCATGTATAGAATTGTTCACTATTTGTCATATATTTGTCAAATAAAAAAAAAAAACAATACACGAAAAAAACATGCATGCATATATATATATATAGTTCTCAATCTAGAACGTTTTTTAGACTCACTTTACAACAGGTAACAGGTCATTTTAATACAGACTACAACAGGTGTCATTCTCACATGGGTGTATTGTTTATACTGCTGTGTTGTTTCTCCAGGTTCTTGGGTGTCTGTTCTATGCGTATTACGTGTTTGTGCGGCTGTGCATTCCTCAGTTCCGCAGCCTGCAGTTGTTTGACCTCAGGGACATGGTGCTCTGTGTCTTCAACTCCATCCTGCCAGGTAGGTATGAGGGGTTACAAAACAGCCCAAGTAGCAAATAAGTAATGTCATTTAGTCCTGGAACGTTAACTTACAACCCCAAACCACAAAATTTGGAACAGTATGGAAAATGCTAATTCAAAGAAGTTGGCTAGAAACCATGGTAACATGGATTACTAAGGCGCTGGTTTATAAACTTCTAGAGTTCCACATTAGACACTGCTGTTCCAACACTGTTTTATTGTTCTCTGTGTGTATCTGACTCTCAGGGTAAACACAAACAGTTTTATTGAGATGGCTTTGTCACTTGAGTAATCAGTCTAGCTGTTAATAGGACCTCCTGACTAAAGCGTTTGTCTCACACAGGTGTTGGTTTCTCTTCATAGATCGATTAAGCTACAAACATCAGCACACAAGTGTTCAAGCAATGATAATCATTTATATTTTTATTCCTGCATTTCTGTCATGTAAGGATGTACATTGTCTGTTTGCGCTCAACATTCTGCCTTTAAAGTACTCAATGGATCATGGGGCGCTGGCATAAGCTGGATAAGCTCCTCTGGGTAATGAAAAGCCTAATTATTTGAATGTGAGTGCATCTATAGCATGGCCTCCGCCCTCCAAACCCACTTCCTCCACACCCACTGTTTTCACACCCACCTTATTCTGACAGGCTGCACCCATTTAAAAATGGCCCTAGTTCAGTAGATAATAACCTCTATGTGAATGTTGTTTTTGTGCAGGCGTGCTCGTCCTCTTCCTGGGGTTTTTTGCCTTTCTGCACTGCTGGCTCAACGCCTTTGCTGAAATGCTGCGCTTTGGAGACAGAATGTTTTATAAGGTCAGTTATAAGCCCTCATTTCAGTAACATACTGCATTCTTATAACAGCTAGAACTTTGGAGGTGTATTCTACAATTTCACATTATTTTTTAATTATTGTAGCCTGCAGTCATTCCAGCTATCATAATCAGCAGTTCAGCATCTTAAAATGGAATATTAGTGACTTTACTATGGCAGTGGAGTCAGACTGGCTTCTTAGCAGAGTAGAAACTGTGCTTTCTAATGTAGAAAAAAATGACAAGAAAAATATCAGCTTACATAAACACTCGTAAATCCCTCCTCTATGAATAGATGGATAGACCAAATATTTATCATAAAGCTATGTCTCAGAACTATTCTCTTTCTGTGAGGGTGTTAGAGGTGGATTTCTGGTTCCTATCACCAACATTACTAACGATTCTTGCTCTGAATGTTTTCACATTAAGCCACTTGATATGCGAACCTCTTATTTAAGTAGAAATATATCTAAACTTTTTTATTTAACCTAAAATGTCTTTCCTTTATGCCTGGTGTGTTTTACTCTAAATAAAACATGTCATTTAAGGGATCCTGGTACGTCCCTCGATATGATTGCATGTTTTGTTGCACCCCTACTTGTAGTAGGTGCTGTGTTATTGTCCCAGTGAATCCAGCTGACATGATGAAATTGCTGTCTGTTTGGTTACTCAAATACAGGACTGGTGGAATTCTACATCGTTTGCCAACTATTACCGCACCTGGAACGTTGTTGTCCACGACTGGCTGTATTACTACGTCTATCGGGATTTTCTGTGGGTAAGTACATGTACGGTAAAGTACATCTTATCCAGAGTGACTTACAAAGGTAATCACGTTACCCCTCTAGGTCAATGGTAGCATTAGTAATCCCCCAAGTGATCTTATTGGTGTAGCTTTCATAGTCCCCGGGATTCACATGACATCTCCCAAGTGGTGGTGGCTCCCTGGCAGGTACTGTTGTTATCCGCTGAGCTACACCAGCCAATACACGTCTCACGTTCCCCTCTATTTCCTGGTATTTAACAGTCTCTAGTGATCTCTGATAACTTTCTGTCCCATCACATGACATAAGTGATCCAGGAGAGACAGTCAAACACATTTTTAGAACACTAATGAGTTTAAAAGCATAAAACTAAATTTCTCAGTGCTTCAAATTGCTGCCATGTTTATTAGTTTGTTACTGTTGAGTTCAAATGCATAGTTCTAAACTGTTGTTCTGTTGCTGCATCCTAAACAGTGTGTAGAAAGCATGCATATATCATTAGACATGCACTCATTGTTGTAGTTGGTGAAGTACAGAAACGTGTATGGGTCACAGCACTAGGTCAGCCAGTGAGACCCATTCAGCCGTCCAGCAGCTCCAGTATTTGTGTATGGTCTATTTCTGCGGTGCTGCTCATTAACTGATCGTTAAACATCTCCAGCACAGTTTGTTTAAGGTGTTTCCTGATTAAGCATTTACTGAGACAAATGAATACTTCCTATTTGCCAGCTACTCTTTCTTTTACACATAAGGCACGTCACTGTAACCGCAGCAACATTAAAGGTGGAATCATCTTGGCTGAACTGAGTCTCTTTGTAACTGTTAGGCTTCTTCTAATCAGTATTAACTGTGCTCTACACAGATGTCGCAGAAGCGTTTCCGAGCTGCTGCCATGTTTATCGTGTTCACTGTGTCCGCTGTGGTTCACGAGTACGTCCTGGCCATCTGCTTCGGCTTCTTCTATCCCGTCCTCTTCTGCCTCTTCATGTGCTTCGGAAGTAAGAATCAGCTTTCTGTACAGCTTACTGTATTTTTAAGTCAAATGTATATGTAAATGTATATATAAAGGTATAATATCTGTGTGCATTATTAACCAATGCATCTTGAACTTGAACCTATCTATATTAGTCCACAGCCTCATAGATTTGCCAATGCCTATTTGAAGAAACTTTTATTTAATAAATGCCCATGGAGATAATTGTTTACAGAGTTTACTTACGATGTTAAAAAAGAGCGAATTAAACTGACTTTTTTGAGGCGTAATGAGGAATTAGTCTCTGCAAGCAGGAAACCATGTCTTTTTGAAGGAAAAGCTGAACACTCTGAAGTGTTGTATGAGAGACGTGTGCAAGCATTCAGTAACGTGTTCATATACCAGTATGTTAGTATCTAGGAACAGCTTATGCTTGTAATTGTAAGTTGTTCTAAGACTACTTGCAATTACTTACATCAAATAGCAGTTACTGTTAAATGCTGTTCATAAATAAAATCATCCCTATCAATATTTATAGATAGATAGATATATTATAGATATATTCAGTATTTGTTTTCAGTATGTCAGTGTTAATTTTGTATTTTACATGCTTCTGCACACTTTTCCATATGACTGCGTGTTCCATACCCGCTAGTGTTCTTATGCTGACCTTAAATGATAAAAAGTGATTTTTGTAATATGATTAATATGTGTATTAATAGATAAATATCGAGTTTTACCAGGAATCCTAACTTCAGTTTTAATTAGTTTTATCTCCAAGTCAAAAAAATAAAGTTCATCCTCCTAAATATGCTGGATAAATGCTATTACAGCTTTTACCGTTATTTATCCTCTTATTGCTAAATTGTTTCGGCTACAATTGCCAACTTATAATTTAATAACAATTTAGAACACTTGTATATACATTTTTTATTAAATTATCCACGTCATTACCCACTTATTACCGGTCTGTAAACTGTTACTGTTCCGGGTTTTTATTGTTTATACAGTGAGAAATATGAATGTTTCAGAATTCATTTCAGCCCTAACTGTATTAGAGTGCTTTTTATAAGTGAGCATGAACATAATTTACTTTGGTTGTAACATCTCGGAACCCTGTCGTCTCTTTCTCTTCTCTTTCTCTTTGTCCACTCTGCGGCCTCAGTGATGTTTAACTTCATCCTGCATGACCGGAGAAAGGGTCCAGTGTGGAATGTGATCATGTGGACGGCTCTGTTTCTGGGTCAGGGGGTTCTGATCTGCCTTTATTCTCAGGAATGGTTTGCCCAGAGATACTGCCCCATACAGGAGGTGAGCACTACTGCCTGAGTGCGACTGTGGGCAACAGTCTAGCATAGCATAACACATCCAGCACATATTCAAAATGGTACATTACTTAAAAATTTGGTTCTTTAAGGGTTCGTTAATAAAGGGACTTTAATGAAGCAATAAAAGCCTTTGCTTATGCTTAAAAGGTTCTTTGGATAGTCAGTAATGGGGAATGGGTTGTATAAGACTCTATAAAGGACCTTTTAAAAAATGATTCTGTATAGCTATATATTGATTTATTATAAAATGTGTTCTATATGGTTGTAAATGTGTTCTATATGGTTGTAAATGTGTTCTTTATGGTTGTAAATGTGTTCTTTATGGTTGTAAAAGGTTTTTGAAAATGGTTCTATATTGTGCCAAAAATCGTTCTAACCTTTAATGGTTGCTATATAGAGCCAGAGTCTCTTTAGAGTAAGTTTTGTTTTGCATTAACGACTGTATGACCTGTTTCTAACTCCATCTGTTCTGTCTCAGCCTTCTTTTCTAGAACTGCTGAAGCCGCGCTCTTGGACCTGTTATATACGAACCAATCATGTCCCAGAGCCCGTCTGACCCCCGCTGAGCCATTGGCCAAGCTTCTTCTTTTTTTACTCTTTACCCTTTTAACGGTTTTTGCACTATGGTCATGTGACAATGTTGGATATTTTGTTGTATGAACTGAGATGTTTTATATGTATATACATATATGTAGGAGGGCAGATCCACCATTCTTTTCGAATGTGAATCAGTGTGGTTTGGTGTGAATGGTTCAGATTTCTTTACAGTGGTGGTATGAGGACCCAGGGCTCTTCTTGTCTACAGCACAAACATAGCCAATGTATAAACTATCCAAACCCACAAGTAAGCCAGCCCGTGGGTTTCATACGGAATGTTGGTGATGATGAAATCTGAGTGGGTTAAAATAAAAGGATTTTAAAAAGTTCAAAATTGATCACAGAACTATCATAAACCACCGTCTTAGACATTAAGCTGTGGACTCATGACCATATAATGTAATAACCTTGTATGAGGGTTGGTGGTTGGTGTAGCTCAGTGGATAACACCACTACCCACCAGGGAGTCACCACATGTGGGTTCGAATCCCAGTCTGGGTGACTACACTGTGCTACACCAATAAGAGTTCATGGGCAAGATTTCTAACACTACATTGGCCCACCTGTAATATGATTAACCTTGTAAGTCGCTCTGGATAAGAGCGTCAGCTAAATGCCATAAATGTAAATGAGGGAGCTTTTAGAGGTGGACATCAGGTCCCTATCACCACCACTGTGAGCAATTCTGACTTGTCTAGAAGTGAGCGTTTCACACCAAACTGCTCTGAATTACTTTTTACATCTCTTTACAGCTTTACAACTTTATAATTACAGAGGATTTTTGGAAACTTGGTAGAGTTCCTTTTAAGGCCTTAAACAGAGATTAAGTATAATTTATGATCTTTTAAACAATCTTTTTAATGATACTGAAAATCAGTGAGGAATTTACATGCCTGCACTTTTTTAACTGTAAACACAGCTCAGTGCAGAGAGTGCTGCTTGTTGATACTGTTGCCTGCTTTGCTGAGGAGTAACACAGTTTCACTGTTCCACCCTTAGAGGGGAGACAGAGTGGATGTCTGTGTTAAAATTGTATTTTAGCACTTTAAATTGAAGAGCCAGCCCTGTTGCTAAAGGCTCTGGGACCTACTGAGCAATATTTATTCTGACCAGGGGTGACCTTTTTGTCTTGGGAGGGCAAAGTGCAGCAAGACTAGATACCAATAAAGAAGGTAAGTAGATTTTAGATTTCAGATCAACTTTTTTTAAATATATTTTATAACATTACACTGAATTTTGTTACTTAGATTCTGCAAGGATAACATTTTTCAGAGACTCTTCATCTATATATTTTCCAGTCAAAACAAACATTCCTGCATTGGTACTAAAAATGTGACAAAATGGCGCTGATAGTTATCAAAGTCACCATTATAGACAAACACTATCTACCTCAATTATTAATGCACAGACAGTTGTACTTATCTATTTTGTGGAGCACATTGAATAACCTTAACAGTGCAGGCTAGAATAAGCAGGTGGACCTCTGTTAAAAGGTGGTGTAGTAAGGAGACAAGATAGAACGTGTGGGTTTCAAGACACTGCAAACTGTAAAAGCCTTTGTTTATGTATCCACTCTTCAAAAAACAGTGAGGAAGAATGGTGTTCATGGAAGGACACCACAAAGGCACTGCTGTCCAAACCTGTCTTAAGTTTTCCCAACCTGGGAACATGTTGTATGGTCAGATGAAAACCAATGCACAAGTTGCTACTTTTGACATTGTGGACCAAAACCTCATTCCAACTGTGAAGCATGGTGGAGGGAGCAACCTGGTTAGAGGCGGCTGTGCAGCCTTACAGTGTAGACACCATGTTATCATTTGATTAATGATGAATAAAGAAGATTTGTGTTTTGGAGTGGCCAAGTCAGAGGCCTGGCCTTAACCCTATTGAGATCCTGTGGCATGACCTGAGAGGGCCTGTGTAAGCAAGGAGTACCAGAAATATTGATGAACTGAAAGGTGTGGAGGCAGAAATAGACCAAATGCCCTCCTCAGTGTTATTCAGTGGTGATGCTGTTAAAGGGGGGTCTACAGGTTACTTCATTTAAGGGTTCACTTACTATGAATGAGTGTACTCATTTAAGGACATGGAAAGTAAAACTGTTTGTGTGTCATTAGATCAGCCAGACTGTGTTTGTCTATAACAAGGTGTATGGAACGACTTCAGTTTCCAACTTGCCACATTTTAGTTATCAGTACAGAAATCTGGTTAACTCCAAACAGTTCTCCTACTTTTCCTCCAACCGTGTAATGTATGAGTGTTTAGTGTGTCCGCTCTGTACCTTTATTATAACTCGCTTTCAGGTCCTGAAAGAAATCTGCAGACACCTCCACAGTTCAGTCTCAGACAGACAGACAGACAGAGGCTCAGCCCTAACCCTAACCCTATAAATTACACCATCCATTGTTCCAAGAACACCAACAGCTTCTTTGGTTGACGTGTCTCTTTTGCTTAGTGGTTCCATTTAGAGCCATAGCGCTGAGCTATCATCTCACAGTGGAAGGGTAGATAGAAACACCTGTAGATGTTTTCAGATCTGAAGGAGGAGTGGAACTCAATCTTTTACTTCCTGTGAATGACGAAAGCTTTAAGGGCTGTTTATCTGATGAGGACAGTTTTGGTTTTCTAGCAGGTTTTCCAGGTGGTTGTTAAGAGTTTCAAGAGACACCAGGTATTTTCACTTGAGTATCTTAAATATTTCCTGGAAATTCCTGATTCACCTTATGATGTTTTGGCTGGAAGTTACATAAATGAAGGATCTTTTATATATATATATATATATATATATATATATGGAATATATTGAAAACACTAGCTGTGGATGTAATTAGAAATAGACCCAAAAAAAAAAAGCCTTATTATTACATTATTATTATATTATGTTACTGCGAAAAAGTTTACTTCTGGAAAATTGGGAGATTTTGGGTTTTACTGTATAAATATATATTTTACACAGTAAAGAGCAAAGACTGAGAAAAAAACATAGAAATGAACTACTGAGTTTCATACAGACTGATATCTCGACACTTTGGAATAGGAAAATTGTATTTTAATCAGCTTTGTGAGAAAAGCACAAGAGTGTTTTGTACTTTGCTGCTACTTGACAGCCACATCTTTGTTATTTAGTATATTTATGATGAGAATTTGAAGCTCTTTTACTGAAAACTGTATTTTTGATTGCAAGTTTATTGAAATGAGAGATTTTACAGAAAATCCAGGTCACTGTGTAATACTTTTTCACCACGTCAGTGTTTTCATACACAGTTTTGGTATCAGAAGTCCATGTATTTGATGCGTTTAATAAAATTCACTAAATAAAATACATACACAGAATAAAAATCAAACTAGATATTTAAGAGTCATGAGAATGTGTCATTATTATGTGTTCATATCTTTTATTTTGCTGCTAAATTGACTATTATGACACACAGACTAGTGTCTGATTTAATTACAGGTTATATGATACAGAGATTCTGTTTTAATTCATTAATTTATATGTTAATGGATAAAACAAGCAACAAAATGCTAAACTTAACCTGAAAATAACAAAATCATGGTTGGATGTGCCAGTTTAGAAGTAGCTCACCAACAAACAGGAAAAGCACAGTAAAACTGTAATTTAAAACAATAATTATTCTTATGTAAATATAAGCTTATGATACTCTGGAGGTCATCTATACAGTGAAGCAAATTAATACATCTAGAGCTGGCAGTGCAGGTCGTCTTGGAGGCTGGAGCCAGAACTATTTAAACCACTAGGTGGCAGCACTTCACTTGTGTTATTTAGACCTAAAGTGCACATAACCTAGGCCTAAGGAAACTAAATTATGTTAGAATATGTCCTGTATCATATTTATTTTATATACACTTCTCAAAAAAATGAAAGGAACACTTTAAAAACACCTCAGCTCTCAATGGGAAAAAAAATCATGCAGAATATCTTTCCTTGTATGGACTGGGTTGCCATATTTTTGATGGAAATGAAAATCAAAGAGTAAAAATGCCACAGCAGGCTCGTTCATATAAAAAAATTTAATTGCAGCAAATTAAAATGGTACTCAGCAGTTTGTATGGCCTCCACGTGCTTGTATGCATGCCTAACAACGTCGGGGCATGCTCCTTATGAGACCACTGATGGGGTCCTGGGGGATCTCCTCACAGATCTGGACCAGGGCATCAGTGAGCTCCCGGACAGTCTGAAGTGCAGCCTGGCGGCATCGGATGGGGGGAAACAAAGTCCCAGAGGTGTTCTATTGGATTAAGGTCTGGCGAGCCGGTGGGCTAGTCGATGGTATCAATTCCTTCATTCTCCAAGAACTGCCTGCATACTCTCGCCACATGAGGCCGGGCACTGTCATGCACCAGGAGGAACCCAGGACCCACTGCACCAGCGTAGGGTCTGACAAGGGGTCCAAGGATTTCATCCCGAGACCTAATAGCAGTCAGGGTACCGTTGTCTAGCCTGTAGAGGTCTGTGCATCCTTCCAGGGATATGCCTCCCCAGACCATCACTGACCCACCACCAAACCGGTCAATGCTGAATATGTTGCACATGGTATAATGCTCTCCATGGCGTCTCCAGACACTGTCATGTCTGCAGCATGTGCTCAGGTTAAACCTGCTCTCATCTGTGAAAAGCACAGGGCGCTAGTGGTGAGGTAAAGAACAAGGAGCTTTATCAGCTACAATAGCCTCGAAGCTTCGGGGCTAAAAGAGACCGAACAACCCAATTCAGTGATTTAACTGATGCAACCATTGAGTAACAAAACCTCAAAGTGTCAGAGAGAGGCCTTTAAAGCTGGACTGTCAAACTGCAGCTCTCAGCCTGCAACCCCCGCTCACACGTCTGAGGAGGCATCCAACAACAGCAGATGTCAGCCTTTCATTTAGAACGATAAAGAAAATATCTCACCTCTTACTGCACTACAGTGGTGTGGCATTCACAAAAAAAAAGTGAGGTCAGGTACTGACATTGGACAGTCAGTTCTGAATCACTCCAACTCCATACACCAACTTCTGGCAGGATTCCTCAAGGAATCTTAGCCCATTCCACATGGGCAATGGCCTGCAGTTCACTAATATTCTTGGGTTTGCACGCTGTATCAGCTTTCTTCAAATCTCACCAAGGTTTTATGGGGTTTATGTCATGTGACTGTGACAGTCACTCCAAAATCCTTCAGAACTTGGTGGACTTTGAGGTATGTTTGGGATCATTGTCCTTTAGCTTCTTCATAGAAGGTATGATGTTTTAGGATTACCTGATAATTGAGTGATTCCATGTTACTCTCCATACACTGCAGTTTTCCAGTACCAGAGGATCCCCCAAAGCATCGCATTACTGAGCCACTGCCATGCTTCACCGTAGGCAGGCTGTCCTTTTCAGCGTATGCTCCATTCTTCTTCCTCCAGACATGCTGCTGATCCATAGACCACAAAAGTTTCATCACTCCACAGAACAAGCATACCGGAGCTGAGTTTTTTTCCTGGGCTGTTGTGTCAGTAGAGGTGTACTTCTTGGAGTTTGGACGTGGAGACGGTCAGCCTTAAGCATGTGTCCTACAAGGCAAGCTGAAACCTCTGTGCCTACTGCCACCAAATGTTGCTACAGGTGTTTTGCAGTCACTGACCACCTGATTCCTGGTGGCAGATGGTGATAGCTTCTCCTTTATGCCACAGTCAGGTAGTGTAGTGATTCTTTACCTTTGAACTTGTGAACTACTTGTGAACTGTATCTCTAAAAGCATTCAGTGCCCTTGCTATTTTTCCCTTTCCGTTTCCTTGTTTGTACAAGGCAATGATCTCTCAACTTTCTGGACAACTCTTTATCACATGCAATCAATCACATCACAGTCAGCAAACACCTAGGCAGTCCATTTGATGTGTTTTATGTCTAGCATACCTGAAACCACTAAGAAGCCCCTGATTTGTTGCATTAAGTGTGCTGGACACAACACCTGATTGAGAAATGTGTGCTCTTATGAGGGTATCCTGTTGAGAGGGTTGAAGAATTCCTAGACTGAAGCAGTCATTGAGAGTGTCATTTAGTGTTGAATTAGGAGAAACTGCTTGTTATATTGGTGTTGAGCTATTTAAATTGTCCTTATTTGATTGATAGCAAGCTGTTGTAAGTTTGTAAATGTTGCTAATAAACCATTTTTGCAATATGGGTTGAATTGTTTTGATTGCAACTGTATACACGGAATGTACAGTCACAAACTGTCACATTCCTAAAAAAAAAAAAAAAAAAAAAAAAAAAAAACCCACGTATCTTGATTTTTGTTGCTTTTAATCTTTATCATTTCATCATAGTAGCTGCTGTTTACATTGTGCGGAAAATTCATGATGAAAGGACCAACAGAAATAGCCCAAAACTGTTTGGGAAAAAATCTGGTTCCACTGTAATATATAATTAATAATAATATATATA
Organism: Prochilodus magdalenae; assembly: GCA_024036415.1. NCBI lineage: Eukaryota > Metazoa > Chordata > Actinopteri > Characiformes > Prochilodontidae > Prochilodus > Prochilodus magdalenae. The sequence goes on along the minus strand of JAMWET010004649.1, from coordinate 60,038 downwards.
TATATATATATATATATATATATATATATATATATATATATATATATATATATATATATATATATATATATATATGTGTGTGTGTGTGTGTGTGTGTGTATATATATATATATATATATATATATATATATACTTGGGTGTATTGCTTCTGAAGTCTGTGCCTTATAGGTACATACATATATATGGTGCATATGGCACATATGTTGTTTATGCCACACGCAAAGACACATGCACCAAAACAGACTTGTGCGTGCGCGTGCATGCGTGTGTTAGCTCCGCCCCTTCCCCTCCCCCGCGCGCTGTAAACACAATGACGCGCTGAGCACACGCAGCTGAAATCCAGGCGCTACAAAGCTTTACCTTTCATATGCAAGCTCACCAATAAAGAGCGGAGAGGAGAACCTGCTTAAGAAGAACGAGAAAATCAGAAGAGCGAGGGACAGATGGCCAGGAGAAGCGCCCTTCCTCCGTCCTACTACGGTGAGTGTGGTGCTGTTGTTCAGACCACTGTAATGAAGTTTCTCTGGGCTCAGGCGACAAAGACGCGGGCGCCTCTGCTTTTGTGTCCGAGCGTTGTGGCCGGTGGTCAGCCACTGTCCTGTCGTCTTCTTATCGTTTCACATTCTCATCCTTGTTTTCCTGGAGGTCGGTGTCCTAGCTGAAGCAGTCGGCTTCCTATTCGCCAGCTTCTTGTTCGTGTTTTCCCGTTCCACCTTAAATGGTGCAGCAGTTACAGTCTAGCGACTCGTTTAAGGTGGAACGGGAAAATTCGCAGAAGAAGTTGGCTGATAGGAAGCTGGGAAGCTGGCTCCGGCCTCGTTGCTGCTAGACTGTGGTGGGTTTGGGGGGGCGGTTCTTCTGCTCCTCTTGGGTCTTTGTGTTTTTGTCCGAGTGCAGATCACACGAAGTAGCTCTGAAGATCCTGACCTCCTAACTTCATATGCTCTAACTAGCTTTCCATGAGCCATTTAATGCAGTAGTACACTCTTTCAGACAGTGGTTCTGATTAGAACCATGAGTTCTATACCATATAGTAGAACTGTTGTCTTCACTTGAAGAACCACCTATTTGTTTCATGCCTAAATGGTTCTTTGCATGGTGAAACACTTCTTCAGCTTATTGGCAAATATGTTGTATGGTTCTTTATAGCAATAAATTGGGCTCTATGATGTAATTGTCATAGAGAACAATTTCACAACAGTTTCACCATGCAAGAACCTTTGGAGAACCATCTTATGTTATTGACGTATGGTGAAATGTTTTTAGATTGATTTAGAATGTGTTATATTGGTAATACATATCACTAATGTGGATTCTGCTGTTGTTGCATTGCTCTTGCTCGTAACAATAGAAGAACCTAGTTTGGTGCTATATAGACCCATATACACCACATTTTCCATCCATCTAAAGACTCATCTAACTAGGCAAAGAAGGCTTTAAGCATAAGATGGTTCTATATAGAACTCTTGGTTTAAAATAGAACCATTACCCATATTAAATCCCCTTGGAGAACCCTCTTTTATAAATGTGTGTGCAGTAGATTGATACTGTGAAGGCTGTACACTAGATCTCGGAAGACTGCTGTGAGGATTTGATCCGGCATGAGTGAGGTCAGGTACTGATGTTGGATGATCAGTTCCGGATCACACCGACTCATCCTAAAGGAAATGGATAGAGCTCTATTGCTCCAAAGAATACAACTCCACAGCCCAGTGAGGCTTTATACCCATCTAGGACATTGGACATGGTGAACTTAAGCTCATGTACAATTGCTCCAGAGTACCTATTGGCCCCCATTCTGTTGGTCAGGTTGTACAGGTGGTGAAATGAACACCACCTTAAAGTAGCTGAATTCAGTTATTTGAAGGGCCGTCTGGATACTTATGGCCACACTGTGTATTCCTCTCATGTTACGCAGACTGGCTAATTATAAGAAGCTGCCTCTTTCCCAAGGACTGCAGCAGCCATCTGGCCACGCCAACGCAGCTGAAGCATCCAAAATAGAGCCATCCTAGCGTGGGTTCCTACGGGCGAGAGCCTATTTTTGTTATCTTTCTTATTGTTTATTTATTTATTTGGCCTATTTGTTGCTGTCGTGAGAAACAGAGCTTCTGCTTGGCAAAAGTCAAGGGTCATGAGTCGCTCATTAGGGCAGTCACTAAAGATTTAAGATCAAAAGTTACAAACAGGTTTTTGGTAACAGGTACTGCAGACATGGCATCTGACTTTACCTTGAAATTTGTAATCTATATTGTGATAAGGGCATGAAGACTGAACCCAGAAAGAAAATACCCTTGAACACGATACAGACAGTTCATTATTTCAGCAGCTAAGACAAACACCAGTTGTTTACTTCAGTGAAATGACTGTTTTTACATCAGTGATGTTGCTCAAGCTTTGGCTGTTTTTAATTATAGTGCACACAAACGTTTGTTCTCAGAGTATGTCTCAAAATGTAGGAGAGAAAGAACTGTTTTATTCTATCCATTTACCTCAGATGGACTCACCACACACAGCTAAACTCGACAGCACTTTGTTAGTCCACCTTTCCAAGATCAAGACAAGACCTGAGTCATAATGGTGTTAAGCCAGAGGCCAGACTGAGAACTTTGAACTTTCATATTTGTATATGTTCATATATTAACAGTAGTGGTCATGTGACCAGCATGTGAGTTGTTGTTGTTTGTTTGGTAGTTTGCAGTGAAAGTTCCATAAATTCATCAAAAACATTTAACATTTCTTGTGGAGTCCCACAAGGTTCAGTTCTAGGCCCACTGGTTGCTTGTCATTTGTCAGTTGTCACAGCTATACTGAGGACGTGTAGTTATACATTTCCACTCCTTCTGTTAACCAAGACCCTGTTGACAGGCTGTGTGTCTGGTATTTCTCAAAACAACTTGTGACATACTTTTTGGTACCAAAACTCTAAGAAAGCTCTTTAACTTCCATATACCACACCTGATATAGGTCATCTGGGTGTGATCTTGGACTCTGAGCTCAGTTTCCTAGTTTGTCGCTTTCTGTTTCTGAGCAACTGGGTTACCTTGTTAGTGTGTTTGTTACAGCGGAGCTGATCACTGTAATGCTTTTCTCCGTTAATTAAAATTGGTAGTTGTATTTTAACTTCATCATCATTCATTGTCAAAATCACACGATTTTAAATGAATACGCAACATTAGCTGGTTTGCATGTGTGTTCCAGTATAGAGGTGCACAATACAATTGCTTGGATTAAAAATTGTGCACCGGATACAATTGGAGATCACCTCAGGTTGCATTGCTTCGAACATCATCCGCGCATTGGTAAAATTCTAGTTATTTAGAAATGTTTATATTTATATTAATTCCACCTCTTTAAACTGTTTCTTGTGCACAATCTGCTGTCTGTCAATTTGGCCTAGTATTGGGTGAGCTGGAGGTGTGTCTGGCAACAAAGCACACAAGCTCACCTTGTGCAGTACTTCTTAGATTTAGCTGTAGCTATTCCCAGGGTGACCCTCTGCAAAACGACTGGTGAGCAAAACATTTACATTTACGGCATTTAGCTGAGGCTCTTATCCAGAGCGACTTACAAGGTTAATCATATTACAGGTAGGCCAATGTAGTGTTAGGGGTCTTGCCCAAGGACTCTTATTTGTGTAGCACAGCGTAGTCACCCAGACCGGGATTCGAACCCCCGTCTCCCATGTGGTGGTGGCTCTCTGGCGAGCAGTGGTTCTATCCGCTAAGCTTCACCAACCACACAAAACATTGCTGGCTCATGGCTCTGCCCATTGAGGGAGGCAGTAGCGGATGCTATCGCCTTATTTATCTGTGTATATTCAGCCATGGTGTTTTAGAGAAAGTGTTATAGGGTTTATTTATCTGTTGTCTGAGACCTCTGTGCTCTAAAAAACTTTGAAAAGGCCTGTTGCGTAAGGTTCGAGTGTTTATTAAACGTCCCATGGAGGCAGCATAGATGAAATGCTTATTGAGCAGCAGAGCTAGAAAAATAAACATGTGAAGTGTTGTGTTGAATCACATTGTATTGAATCGCAGTGCATTGCGAAAGGGGATCACGTTGGATTAGATTAGAAGGTGTTTCATATGTGTCTTTAATGTGTCATATTGTTGGCAATGCATCAAGATGTGTATCACATCTGCCTCAATGTAGGAGATACGCATCCCTATAGTAAAGCAGGCCTGTAAAGTGCTCTATAAATAAAGATGACATTCAGAGATATTAGAACCCCTCAGAAGATGTTTTGTTATGTTTGGTATTGGTGTTGCCTGCTTCTTAAAATTAGCCAGCCTGTGTAACATGAGAGGAATACACAGTATGGCCATAAGTATCTGGCCCACGCTTCAAAAGTGAACTCGGCTACTTTAGGGTGGCGTTCAGTTCACCACCTGTACAACTGGACCAACAGAATGGTGGCCAGTAGGTACCCTGGAGCAATTGTACATGAGCTTAAGTTCAAGAAAATGGCATCCGGTAAAATGGCCTGCTCTGTTTAAACAGGGCTGAAATGGGCTGATGAAGTGAATCAGATGTGTCTAAAGGGTGGGTGTGGTGGAGGCTGATATGACACACTGTTAATAATCTCTACACTTTGTCATTTATGATGCTTCATGTCTCCTGTTTCATTTCACATTTCCTGTGTGGAGGAGCAGTTTCATGTTTAGTGCAGGCTTCGTCACTCGGACGTGAACTGTATCCAGTGTGTTGAATTTATAATTAGCACTGTACTCCCATGCCTTGCTGAGGAAAGGGTGGAGTGGCTTGACCGTTCACTGTCCAAGATCAACAGGATGAATGAAGAAACTGGTTTTATTGTATTTAACTATAAAAGATTCTGGTGTCTAGCCCCTCACCCTGACCCTCAACGTGCTTTGTTTACTATTTTTACACATTTCTCAATTTAAAGAGGGGCGATTCGGTACAGATATGATTTCTTTGTGTTTAACCAAATCTGAAATCTTGGGGTGTTGCCCATTCTCAGCACCTTTATGTCCCATGGCCCTATAAATAATGGAAAAACGTTGTTCTTGCCAGCAGGATTAAAAAGGAACTATACAAAGTTAAAGTACCACCCAACATGCTGCTGTAAATAAAGGTTCCATGAAGTGACACAGTCAACCACAGTCAATCAGGCAGTCAGGAAAAAGTGATTGCCAAGCAGTTAAAACTCCAGAATTGCATGCAGTGGTTAAGATTGTATTATTCTAGAACATAATTTTTCATTTTTCATAACATTTTGTATGTTAAATATTGTACATCATACACTAACACAAACCCAGAGCACTAACAACATCTCACCACAGATATAAATAAAATCTGTCAATCAATATTTAATTTACACTTATATAGCGCCTTTCACAAACCCAAGGACGCATTACAAAAATAAACCAACGAATAAAAAAAAATAAATAAAAATTTGTATAGTGTTGTTTTTTTTTTTTTTTTTTTTTTTTTACAAATAATGGTGTCTCAAAGCAGTTTAGATCTAAAGATATAATACAGAAGCATTACCCAAAAATCTAGATTTATAAATATACCATTATGTTTTCATTTGACCCTTTTTTTTTTAATTTAATTAAGTCCCTTATATCAATAATCTTTATTGTTGTGTGTGGTGTTGAACTGAACCGCACTGCATTATGTTGAATTACAGTGTGGTACAGGTGAATTTAGATTGGGAAAAGTAATTGGGTACTTGGTATCCTACAGTGAAGTGACGTTGACCTTACATGTCCTTATATTTAATTTTGGTCACCTGACCTCATGACCCACATTCAGCCAGATAACAATGTCTATTGATATTGCCTGCTTGGTTTAGGACATACATTCTGATTGGCTGTGCTGTGTTGTGACTGTCTAATGTAAAACGCAGTCCAGGCTGAAACACTGCTCTGAACTTGAATGGGTTGAGCTAAACTGCTGTGCCTTGAATAGGTGTTGAAACGTTTAGCGCTTCATCACTCTATCATTCTCCTTTGTTTCAGAAATTGAGGGACGTCATGGCTTCAGGATATGGCTTCAGTAACGATATTTGCATATTCCTATACAATCAGAATTTTAAGAAGTGAGAGCCATTTTTTCGCAGTTATGGGCCTTTTTAACCTAACGAGGCACCGTCTGTTGTGCTGGTGGGTCGGGGAAGTGTGAGTAATGACTTCTTAACCGTTCAGTAAAGACACTGTAACGACTCTGATACAGCTCTGTGTGGTTGCGGAGTGCTGAGATCAGCACCCTATTAATTAAGGAGTCTCTGGCATGGCCAGCGCAGAGTTGATACACACAGAGGTGGAGAAATTACAAGGCCTGGAGTTTAACAGGTGTTACAGAGCGGTTCAGCACTGCAGTCAGTGTTGCAGATCAAATTCACAAATTTTAGAAAATTCCTCTGTAACTGAATAAAGAGTGAAGTCTTTACAGTGCTGGTGATGGGAACTGGGGATCTTCAGGTGAACAACACAAATACAGCCATTTTATTTACTATCCAAAACCACCAGTGAGCCTACACGTGTCTTCTGAGTATCCATATGGAATGTTGATAATGGTAGAATTTTGCTTTCTTTTGTTTTGTTTTCATTGTGACTGGATATAAAAATGCAGCTTAGGCCAAAATTAAACCATCATCTTATGTAATAATATTCTGTAAGGAAGTTTTAATATGTAGATGTCTGATTTCTGTCAGCATTTCTGAATTGAGGTCTGCACAGGCTTGTTTATTAATGCCTGCACCAACCTGCCTCAACAACCAATCACATCCACCTGCACCTGCAAAACCTAGCCCACATTTTGCTTGCTTCAGCCACATGCTATGCCCCGAACCTTCTTTGGACTTTCATCTACGTCTTTGTTCATTTCTGCCTACTTTTGCCATACACCACATGATGGAACAGCATCCAGACCCATTCATGCACCCATCTACAAAAATGAAGAAGTAAATACTTTGTGCATTTTTAGAACAATGTGAACTTGCATATGGAACCACATAATGACAAATCTGGACAGTATGTCAATATTTCATTATCCCAGTTAATTATGCACTGTAATAATTCAAAGTTTTAACACTATGACTGTGACAGTGACTGACATTTACACTGTCTTTTATAGTGTGTCACAGTGCAGTTTTATTAGCATATGGTGGACATAATCGTCAGATAAACAACGCTGACTGTGTACATGTTTCATTACAAAGTAAGCATGATTAGGCCTGTTTAAATGGAATTATGAAATAACTGAAGTTTGGGCGGAGGAGCATGCCTAAAAACCCTCCTACTTCAAATCTAATGCCTCCCTATTTCTTAGACCTACCTCTGTTGTGAAGGGAGGTCAGGCTTTCCAGCCCCAGTTCTCAGGATCTGCCCCTCCTCATAAGTATCATGAAATTGTCTTGGGAATTGTGCTTGCACAGCCAAATAACAAAAGGACACTGATCTGTAAAAATCTGTATCTCAACATGAATGCTAAATAGATGAGATCAGTCTTAAGTCTAGAGAATAGATTTATTCTTGCATGCAGTTCACAAACAGAGCAAGCTGAGCCAGGGGGACACTGAAATAGTTGTGTTTATATAGGTGTCACAGGCACATATCCGTCCTTGACCTTTTGCCAACTAAAGTAGAGGGACCAGGAGCTTCTCTTCACTTATACATCAAAACAACAGGTGGGGCAAGGAGCTAGCGTTCAGAGACAGACAGTAATAACTCTTGTTCAGTACAGCAGGTATACATACACAGTAAACCACATAATACTGAATGTAGGAAAGTAAAAAATACCATAGCTCATTCCTTCATTCCTCCCTGCATTCCCTCTTCTAGTCTGCTGACTTTTTAATCGAATTTTATTTGGGAAATGATAGCCATTTTTAATCCCAATAGCCAGCCTTTGTTGATACATTGTACAGTAAATGCATGTGTATAGCCTAGTTCATCAAGCACATGGGATTTGCCTTTGCTTGAGATCACTTGGCTAATTAGAGATTAGGGTACATTTGTTCAACATGACTTCTCTAATAAAAAAATCGAATTAAAAGAAAAGCAAACGTCAGAGATGTTTCAGTAGTAAAGAGAGAGCGGCATTACTGTGATGCTCGGTTATAGCATTTATCTTGCTGTTCCAGATTTGAGAATTAAAATTGTGTTTAAAGGATTCTTGTTATACTTGTCATTTTAACAGAAAGTCATTCAATCCTCAGAGTGCTGTCCCAACAGGCAGTAACTTTAGTTCGCGAAGGGAAATGAAAGAATAAACATTATTAATATTGTCCAAAGAAAAACTCCAAATACTTATAGGAGAGGGCAACAACCTCTTTTTGTTTGAATGCAAGACTGGAAGCCAGTCTGCATTGATCATGAACTTATCACGCAGTGTAAACAGGCGTCGGTGTTATCAAGTGATAACTCAGTCAGGTGTAGCTCAGCGGATAACACCACTACCCACCAGGGAGCCACCACCACATGTGGGAGACTAGGGTTCGGATCCCAGGCTGGGTGACTATGCTGTGCTACACCAATAAGAGTCCTTGGGCAAGACTCCTAACACTACATTGGCCTACCTGTAATATGAATACCTTTGTAAGTCGCTCTGGATAAGAGCGTCAGCTAAATGCCATGAATGTAAATGTGAGAGCTAACCCACCCAGTGGCATTAAAATGCCCCCAGTACTGGGTTACCATTGCTTTTAACACTCAACTACTCTGAGACTTATACACAGTACTGTATGTGTGTCATCTACGCAGAGATAATTAATGCTCTACATTTCATAACACAGAGCTCAAACTGTTGCTGACCCCCCGCAGAGCTGGACACTACCATACCGTCTCTAATAGAGTCCGGTTTTAACCAGCGCCATCAGGGCCGTAGCCGGTCAGAAAACAGGGCAGCTCTCACAGCTGGTGGGAAAAGAAAATGACCGTGAGGGTGATTTATTGACCGGCTAATGGCTAATACAGGATCTGTGATGGGCTTCGGGGTGCGGTTCAGCTCTGATTTCTTTCCCTCACCATTCAGAACAAGATGCAGACGTGTAACAGAACACAACAGAGCTAATCAAAAACACCTTTTAGTTACAACGGCCCGAGGAAAGCACCCTCACTCTGGAGTGGGGTCAAACAAGACAGAGAGAACAGAGAGAAGGGCAGAGAGCTGGAGAGAGGAATGAGAAAGAGGAGCCAAGCAGCAGGAAGAAGCACAGAGTGAGATGGAGAGAGGTGGAAATAAATTGAGGGGAAGGAAAAGTAAGTAAGGAAATGGACAGATAGAGAGATAGAGGGAGAGAATAAGGACAAGGAGAAAGTTAAAGAAAAGGAAGAGTAGAGAGAGGGATGAAACGTTACAGGTATTGCAGTCAGTGCTGCAATTCAGTTTGAGAATAGAGGAGCACTCAGCCCAGACCACACCTGTCTCTTTATGGTCATTTGTTGAGTGATTGTTACTGAGTGAGAGTTACTGCTGTGTGTAACAAGACTGATATATTACTAATGAACTCATTATGTAATGATTCATAATGTAAGTGTGTTTATCTCTGGACGTGTGAGGGTTAACTTCAGTGTTCAGGGCCGGATCTCATTAAGAGAACAGGTCGTCTTTTTCCCTAGGACTGAACGCAGATGATCCACCTGCCCTGCAGCTCAGTGAGAATAACGCAGTTAAGTCTGGGCAGGCTGCTAATCACTGTAGATAGGGTTTGTACAGGAATGAAATTGAAGTTCAAACCTCCCTCTCACTATTGACTTTGGGACCTGGCCTGACCCGGCCCGACCGGTACTGCTAAATCTGAAAATCTAATTTTATTTAAAAAAAAAAAAAAAAAAACCTGTAAAGTTGCATTACTTTTCCAGTAACTTGCTACATCATGTAAACAACAGATGTAGGCTATGATCTCCTGTACACTATTATAAAGCCAGCATCTTAACTGTAAATATACAGATTAAGACAGTTGGTAGACTGCACGTTGCAGGACTACATGCACACAGACCCTTACTATGCCTGCTCTGAACACTATGTCAGCATTGCCTGTAGTGGTGTTATGCCAGAGTGTTATGGAGTGGCTATGAATGGCAATGTCTTGGTGGAGACGACCAACAAATTTGTGTATGGAGGCACTGTGGTTAGTGTCAAGATGAGCAGATCTTGCGTCACATGTCCAGAAGGCCTGGTGTAACTTCACCTCCACCCCTACCACAAAATCTGCAGGAACTGGGTGAGAAATTCAAGCTGCATGGGATGGATACCATTAGACACCATTAGTTACCTCTACGATTCCATGCTGAGAAGTCTGACATGTTGTGTTAACAAACAAGGCAGCCTGATGCCATACTGGGAGACACTACTTCTGTATGTGTAGCTCAATTAATATTACCCATCATGATTTATTATTCCTGGTAACCTTTACCTTCCTTCCCAATAGCATTGCAATCCCACACTTCCTTCTGGGTGTACCTGTTCTTTCGATGGTGAGGGTGTGTTGTAGATTCCTTTTAGTTAGTCCATTTTTACAGCGTTAGGGTTTTCAGACTGAGGAATGAGTGTGATGGTTTAGGCCTGCAGTTAGCACCATGCTCACAGGGGCTTTGTTAGCTACAAACTAAAGAAGCTTCAGGCGCCAAGCGTGTCTGGGCTGATGAGCTGTATTTGGGGTAAGGAGAGAAATCACGTACGTCTGTTTCATTCAGAGCTCCTGATTTAGAGGTGTAACTGTACTACTGTATGTCACATGGTGTAGGCAGCAGAAGGCCACTTGGCTTGCTTTCCTGTCTGACCGATTGGCTTTCAGTGCTTTTGTCAGAGCTGCCTTTGTGTGTGCCAGTCAATAACAATAGCAGATTATGCTAAATCTTCCTGGGTTCGGCGTGTGAAACACACAATGGTGTCGTCTCCTCCCATCGCCACACATTGGGCGATGCGCTCTGCAAGTTGTCTGGATTTAGTAAATGGACCCCTCGGCACATACACACCATTCAAATCATAACAAAGCCCTGCTAAGACTGCCGCTGACTCTATTTAAAAGAGTCGTTTCTACACAATAACAGCGAGCACCACACTGCGAGGGACTAGTGGGTGGTGGTTAAAGGGCCCATAACACAGGAAACCAAGTTTATTTAGTAATAGAAGGGTTTGGTATGATTTGTAAACAGTGTAAAAGTCTACTAGTACATACACTATATGATAATTAAGCTGCAAAAACTTTTTTTTTTTTACATATACAGACATATACATCCATGTATATGCCTGTCTTTGTAGCCTGCAGCAGTTTAGCTCCTCACATTTAGCCTAGACTGCTCCTCTGAATGAGGCGCATTGCCAGCAACCAATCAGATCAGAGATCATTTGCATATGTCAGCTATAACAATACAGACACAACAATAGCCTATTTAATTATAGTGGATAATGGGAGGTTGGAAAATAGTTATGTAAAAATCATATAACCGACACATATGTATCCACAGTATGTGCTCGCCATCAAAACAGTAGTTGCACCAGAATGTATTTAACCCACTGCAAAGAAACGTTGCCTGCAATGGTGTCATATCAGACTGCCATGTGTGGAGTCTCCTTGGTCAGAGCCAAGATGAACAGTTTGTTGTGTCACTCCGCCTCCACCCCTACCGCAAAAACAGCAGGAACGGAACTGTGTTTAAGCTGGGATGGATTATCACAGGACACCATAAGGAACCTCTACAATTCCATACTGAGACGTCTGGCATGTTGCATTAGTAAACATGGCTGCCTGACACCATGCTGAGAGACACTACTTCTGTATGTGTAGCTTTATAAATATGGCCCGTATCAGCCCAAATGCATCATCATTTATTGTTCCTGGTAGCCTTTACCTTCCTTCCCAATAGCATTGCAATCCCACACTTCCTTTTGGATGCCACTATTCTTTTGATGATGAGTGTATGTATGTGTCATGAATCACAACAATAATAACACATTTTTAATGTAATAATACTTTTATTTTAAGGTGCCATAAAATGAAAACTGTATCACATTGTTGTAGTTGAATAAATTAATAAGAGTTCAGTATATAGAGCTGACATACCATGAACCTCAAACATTGTTGTCCCTCCTTTAATTACAGTACAAATCCTGCATTACAAGAGAGGATGGTAAAACAGATTGGTTCCTGTTACATAACAGTCCTATACAGACTATATAGAGTCCTGACCGATATTTGCACTCCCTAAATTTACATACAACAACAGAGAAACCACAACAAAAATGGTGGGCTGTGTGGAGATAGCCACCATTTCAGGCTGGAAAGGGGATGTTAGCCCTTTTTTCATTTCCTTCCCCAAGGAACCGAAGTGTCATCTGTCTTTAAACAAGGTTGGCTTCCTATTAGACAGCTTCTTAATCTAGTGTACCTCCTTAAACGGTATAGGCACCAGAATTTACCTGCAGCACCATTAAAGAAAAACACATTTGCAAAAGGAACCACCTTTGGTGCACACTGGATACCAGACAGTTTTAACGGAGGCTCATTTTATTAAGTCTATTTTGACAAGTTGCTTCTATGTGATTATCTCAGTGTCTCACTGTAAACCAGCACCATGTCAGCTCACCACAAATGGGAAAACGGCTCATTTCATTCCAAGACTGACTCATAGGGTGTTAATGGATCAAATTTGGGCATTTCCTCCCCAACCAAAGTCTTACACATCAAACATCAGAGAGAATTTTAACATACTGAATGTACATTTCAATGCACCTTCAAGGTTGCAGGATGCAGATCACAGACTATACCGAATTTAAAAAGTATAAATGCAGATAGATCATATATACGTTCTCAGTGTATAGACTGAAATGTGCTGGGTGTTTCTAACAGTATAACAGTGTTGGATTTGAAACTGAGAGTCTTTTTAAGGATAAGTGACTCAGGCCGGCAGGAAACGCTAGGTGTGATGGAGGAGTGAGGAGTGAAAGCAGTGGGTTCTTACAAAGCTGATAAAACTCTCGTCCACTCAGCATACGAATGAGTCTCCACCCCCTCCAATCTGTTCATTTATCGCTCTCTGACGCGTCTGTCTGTCCATCTGACTGACTGACCTCTTTGCATGTCTGTCAACTCATCTGTCATTGTATCTATCTTGTGTCTGCTTGCTTTTCTTTTAGCCTTTGGCTTGTCTAGCAGGTCATCTGTCCATCTGCGTGTTCCTGGTGCCGGCCAAAAGGCCGTCCTAGATTGCCATTTAATAGGCATGTTTATCACTTTGAACCTTCTAGATCCACTGTCCACACTGCCTTAGAGCTATTAAAGAACAGAGTAAAGGACAGTCTTAAGTTTTAGAGCCTTTACGTCCAGTGTACACTGTCTGGTTTGTATATACTACAGTAATCATCAGTGATTAGTCTTTGAGCACTTAGATCCAATGTATACTTTCTGGTTTCAGTTATAAAGGTCAGTTATAAATGCCAGTGCAGAGACTCGTAGCATTTAGGTCCAAGGCTAAGTACTAAGTCTTAGGGCCTATAGACTCTCTGGTTTTGAGGTATCAGGATAAATGGGTAGTCTTACGTCTTAGAGCCTTTAGCTCCAATGTACACTCTTTGGTTTGCGTCTGTAAGAGTAAAGGCAAATGCAAGACCCAGTGTAACCAAAGCCAAATGCTTGTTTTGCAGTCCTGAGGTACATTGCACACGTTCTGATTTAGTTAGACTAAAGGCCACTGCTAAATCTACTGCATTGTATACTTGCTTGTTTTGATTATAAGAATAAAGGCCAGTGCTAAGTCTTAGAGCTTTTAGGTCCAATGTAAGCATTCTTGTCTATAGGAGTAAAAACTAGTGCTACACGTTGCAGCCTTTAGGCCCAGTGTAGACAATGACCAATGCTAAATCTTATAGACTTTAGGCCCAGTGTAGACAAAGACCAATGCTACATCTTATAGGCTTTAGGCCCAGTGAAGACAAAGACCAATGCTAAATCTTATAGGTTTTAGGTCCAGTGTAGACAAAGACCAATGCTAAATCTTATAGACTTTAGACCCAGTGTAGACAAAGACCAATGCTGAATCTTAGAAACTTTAGACCCAGTGTAGGCAAAGACCAATGCTGAATCTTAGAGATTTTAGACCCAGTGTAGGCAAAGAGCAATGCCAAATCTTATAAACTTTAGGTCCAGTGTAGGCAAAGAGCAATGCCAAATCCTAGAGACTTTAGGCACAGTGTAGGCAAAGAGCAATGCCAAATCTTATAGCCTTTAGGCCCAGTGTAGGCAAAGACCAATGCTGAATCTTAGAGACTTTAGGCACAGTGTAGGCAAAGAGCAATGCCAAATCTTAGAGCCTTTAGGCCCAGTGTAGACAAAGACCAATGCCAAATCTTAGAGCCTTTAGGCCCAGTGTAGACAAAGACCAATGCTAAATCTTAGAGCCTTTAGGCCCAGTGTAGACAAAGACCAATGCTAAATCTTAGAGCTTTTAGGTCCAGTGTAGGTAAAAGACCAATGCTAAATCTTAGAGCCTTTAGGCCGGTGTAAAAATAAAGGTCAGCATTAAGTCTTAGAGCCTTCGGGTCCAATATAAACTTCCTAATTCTGTTCACTGCAGAGGTGAGCAAATGCTGCCGAGGCAAAAACTAATAAAGCCTTTTCATAAGCATGCATAATTCCCAGTTATCAGCAAATTCACAGTTTGGTCATTCCGCAGGCGTTTTACTGTGGAGCTGATTGTTGGAAGTTTTTCTTGAAATGAGAGGAAGGGATAAAGAGAATAGAGGGATAATAGATAGCAGGCGTGAGTGAAAGCTGTTTATTGCACCTGCACTCCTCCTTAAAGCTGCTTTTCCAAATGAAGAGTTGATGAAAGGAACCTGTGTTTAACTGCAGGACCGTAGCACAGCTCACTCAGTGTGTGTGGGTGTGTGAGCAAGAAGGACAGGAGTGAATGAAAGAATTCTTGTTCTGTATGGGAGGGTACTGCACTCAAGGTCGTGCTGGTGCTCGGAAACTAGTTGATTTTAGCTTCAAATACAGTAAAGACTTTATTATAAGAATGTAGAGGCTTCAGTTTAAGGAACGAAGCGCTTGACCTCTGCAGGAGCGCACTACTGACTACAGAGAGCTCATACTTGGTGCCATTACTGAAGCTACAAACTCAGTGTAGCTGGCAAGTAACGAAAGCCCTCACCAATTAGCCTCACACTAACTGCACGCCTTAATCAAACAGCAGCAGCAGCAGCAGCTCTATACCAGAGCTCTTTATTAAAAATTAATACAAGTTAAAATATACATGTTTGGGCACCACTAGCAAAATTTCTAAGCTAACTCATTAGTCCTTATGTGATGATGTCAAGGCGCCCGACACATCACTAGTTACATCATACGACTCCCACACTTAAGTAATGTTTCGTTATTATAGCTTTGTGTAGAGCCTGTGTGTAGAGCCTGTGTGTAGAGCCTGTGTGTAGAGCCTGTGTGTAGAGCCTGTGTGTTGAATGTTGTAATGTATATGATGATTACCATATAAGCTCTCTGTCCCATGCTCCTTTCAGGTAACCCCCACTGATGGTATGCTCCATGTAGTGGGAGGGGGTTAGGGTGTATGAAAGGGGCATGAGGGAAGATGGTGGACAGTCAGGCTAAAGTGCAGCTAGGTGCACACCCTGTGTGGGGTATCAATGCAGGTCGACAGGGACCTAGTATCCATTTTGTTTTATATTCTTGTCCTTTTCTTTTTGAAACCTGGTTTAATAAATGCATGCAACACCAAATAAATTCTAGAGTTTAGTGAACCTTCCCCGAATTCCTTGTGGCTGCCTCATAACACCGACCACTCGCGACCACACCACCACACCTTAATTGACTTTGTTGGATAGTGTTTTTGTTTAAGTATGTATGTATTAAGTGTGTATAAGTTTTCCATGTGGCAACAACTGCATTCCTAGAACAGAACCTGACTTGTATGCATTTACGACGGGGTCGGCGCCCCTGGGCGAATGTTACCATCAGGGCTCTACAGGTTATAGGTCAAAAGCAATTTGGAGATAAGGAGATAAGCTGACCCATCTGGTCAAACCAGACACATTCTTCTTACATTTAGGGTGTGGTTAAACAGTGTATAAAACCTGTGTGACAAGGGTCTCTCTTTAGACTGAGTTGTGCTGCGTAGGACTAAGGTCCGACTGAGTAGGCCTGCGTAAGACAGCAGGACTGAGTTGGGTTGAGTTCAGACTGCACTGAACTGGCCTGGCTAAGGACAAGAGACGAGTAAACTGAGTTCAGAGTCTGCACCATGAACTTCTGGCCAAGGAAAACTACAACTTATTGGGACTAGATGGGAAGGAGAAGTATCGTTATGAGTAATTATCAGCGGATTATTTCCAGGAATGTGACGAATTCTCAAAACCATGACCTCCTTGTGAAAAACTCCCTTTTTCCAGTTTATGTATATTCAGGTATCTGGAATTCCTACTGACCCACAAACTGAAGTGAGCCAAGCGAGGCAGTTTTTTGTGGCTCACTAGAAAACTACAAAACATGGGATTCAGCAAGCCGTTAAGATTTGGCTCTCTTTGCCATGTCAAGTGAGGGCATGAATTTAGAATTATACTGCCCCCATCTGAGTAGCTCCACCCATGGCTGCGCCTGAGTGGATCACGGTTATTTCTGATGCCAGCGTTGCAGCGACATGCAGCAAACCCCTGACCACTGTCTGGTGTCAGCTTCGTATTCGCCCAGCAGCCCAGCACTGGAATCAAAACTTTTCCTAAAAGACAGATCAGTGCCAGCTGGGTTAATTTGAGGGACAGGGCTGGAGTATGCCACCTTTTAAGCTAACCTACAAGAAGACCTGTGGAAGTCAAGGCAAGATGTGGAAGACCAGGAATGCTGTCAGATAGAACTGCTTGTATTCTGCCAGAGAAGTAAAGCACGACTTAACCATCACAGGAGCGGTGAACACGTACAGTACCTAATCTGCATGGCGCTTGGCTCATGGGGGCCCTAGGCAGCTGCCTACCTAAGACACTGTGGACACTACTCTTGCAGCTCAGTGCAGTGTTTGCTGGAGGAAGAGGAGGTGATGAGCAGGAACAGTGAGGAGAAATTAAAGTCCACTGAGCTGCTGTTATGATGCTGTTACCACAATGCCTTTGGGCTATTTTCCAAATGTCCTGACCGCTTTGTCCACAGACGCACAGACTCGCTTGCTGACATTGATCAAGGTCACAGATTTCTCTCTATACGTCTCTCTCCCTCTCTCCCCAGAATCTCTTTCTTTCATGATTTCTCTCTCTCTCTCTTTCATGATTTCTCTCTCTCTCTCTCTCTCTCTCTCTCTCTCTCTCTCTCTCTCTCTCTCTCTCTTTCTCTCTTTCTCCTGGTGTAAGCCTCTTTTTCTTCTTTTCTATCTTGCTTCTCTTTATTCTCTTTCTCAGTCTTTCTTGCTTGATTTACATTTTTTCTTTCTCTCCTTCTTCATTTATCTTTTTCTATTTTTCCTTTTCACCTCATATATCTCTCTTTTTCCTCTCTGTATATGTGTCTTTCTTTTTCTCTCGTTATTTTTTCTTTCTTTACTGATTTATCTCTTTTCTCTCCTGGCTTAAATCTCTTTTCTTCTTTTCTGTCTTGCCTCTATGTCTGTCTCTTTCTTTCACTTTCTCTTTTCCTTCTTTCTTTTCTGTCTTTCAGTTCTGAAGTCCGCACATCAGAATATGTTTGGGAGTAGTCTATAAAAACATGCATGCAGTAAGTTGTCCCCAAACTTTTGGCAGCTGCTTGCTGTACTGTAGCTACTGCGAGGCCTTCACTGTGATTGAAATCAGCTGCTTTCTGAGCTAGTCCTGCTTTCTGTTTCTCCTCCTCCTCCAGCCCGCTCTCTGGCTCTCTCCCAGAAACACTCATTCCGTTTTGCTTCCCACTCTGCGTGCCAAGGTCAGTCTGGAGGGATCCGAGCCGCTTCCCAGCTTCTGCTCGCTGAGCATGTTTCACAATCAGATGCTCCACATGGTGGCCTTGGCTGAGTGATTTCTCTGAGCTCTGGCTACAGGGCTACCTGGCTACACATTTCCTCCGGTTGAGAGGGTTTTCCTGACAAACTACAGTAATTATGATAATAAGAGTAAAAAGAAGAAGGGATGCAGTGATCATTCGTTTTTTCCACCATAGGGGAATTCCACCATTTTTCAGATTTTCTGCATAATTCAGTCACTCCGTGGTTTGGTGTGAAATGGTTGGTTGCACAGGCTCAGACATCTGTACAGTGGTGAGGATGGCAGCCAGGGGTCACCATGTCTACAAAACCCATAGAGCTATTTTATTTACTAGAGAGTAAACAGTCAGTGGCGGTCTGGGGCAGATACTGATCAAGGGCAGGGCTGGACTGTTATGCTGTGCTCAAAAGAATTTCTGTACCTCATAGCCATACAAACGGCGGCATGAGGCCATAGAAACGTTAGCATGGTGGCAGTGTTACTGGTGAAAATGGATGATTATCATAGAGCGCTGTAGCTTGTAGGTACGGCAAGGCAGGAGAAGCTCTGTACCCTGTTGTTGTTTATGTATGTATGTATTGGGTTCATCTGCAATTCAACAACAAGATGGGAAAATTAAATTCTTGGCAGAGTGACTCACTGACCACTACAGTCTTTGGAATGTTGGGGCTTACCATGACAGTACTTTTGGTTGTGGCGTCTTTTGCCAGACTTTCATGGAGTGACTTAGTGACTCTTCAGTGACAAGCCTTGCTTTTGTCTAGCTGGAGATGACCTATGAATCAGTGAAGGCATGCTGGGATGCCTCCACACACAGATGCCGGGATGAACAGTTTGTTGTCACGTGTCACATGTCCAGAAGACCTGGTGCCTCACACAGCAGGAACTGTGTGAGAATATTTAAGATGCATGGGATGGATTATCACAGCACACCCTCAGAGACTTCTACAACTCCATGCTGAGTTCACTCCAACACCAAACATGGTGGTCTTAAACCATACTGAGAGGCACTACTTCTGTATGTGTAGCACAATACATAATACCCATATCAATCAAATCATATCATTAGTAGTATAATTTTCAAAATTCCATCTGTTGCCTTCTTTATTATTTACCATCCAAAACCACCTACATGTATCTTCTGAGTTTTTGACCAAAATCTCCTCGAAACTGCCAGCGTATTGATAACCATTTCATCTAATCATTTTCCGTATGAAAGCTTTTAGAGGTGGACATCTGGTTCCTATCACAACAATTCTTAGTAACATGTTTCTGACACTGTGTGACACACTGTTCTCTATAAACATGGATTAAAGTTTGCTACGTTACAGTAAACAGGAGCTGCCACTGTTTCTATAGAGAACGTTATGTTACATATAAAACAACACAAAACATGTCATGGCTGATTGACGGCTTTTGAGCGGAAGGAATGTGTTTCATAATCTTGATTTTTGGCTGAATCGCTGCTGTGAAGACAGTAACTTCAGTATAAGAGGTGTCAAAGCAGATGAAATATGGCCATGCCTGTAACTCCCACCGGACCACTCTGATCTAGGCGTGAACTTTCCCAGAAATGAGTGGCAGGTGCTGAGAAACAGTCGGAACAGCATCCATTCTGTGTCCCCTTCCCTCCTACTGCTGTACAATCTGTCTTCCTTCCTTTCATCATCTCTTCCAGCCATACGGCTTTCAAGCCACATTTCATCCCACGATGGCAGTCTAACTGTGAGAGCTGGAAACGATGAGGAGTTTCCTGCCAGAGTCGTGTATCAGTTCAGTTCCTATCCAGGCAGCTGACTTTATTATAGTACACAAGGACTAAACATTCCGAATGGCTCAAACATTTATCTTTGTGGTGCCTTGTTTGTTTTCACCTCTGGACCTGATTACAAGCTGATCCAGTTTGTTTTCTGACCAGTGCTACACATGATCACCTGCGTGTTATCTGTAATAGAGTTAGTGATGTTCCATTGTTATACCACACTGTTCTACTGCACCTTTTGTATTCTTGGTTATGTTGGGGTTGCTATGTCTCCCAAGGTCAGGTGGTGTGATCATCAAACAATGCATGCACATTACAGCAGCATTTCACCAGTTTTTCAATTCAGAAATAAAGCTCTGCTGAAATGTGCTGACAACAACAGTGCAACGGCACTAAACAAGAGAAACGCCGAACACGTCAGACCAGGATTTACTCTGGCCTGGTGTCTTGCTCTTTCTCTTTTTGGTTCGTCTCACCTCAGTCTCAGGACCGCCTCTATCATGATACTCAGTCTCAGGACCGCCTCTATCATGATATCATACTTTATCACAGGTTTATAAATAGACAGAGAATCATACAGAGTCAGAGCCCATCAACTTTACCAGAGATTACTGAACATCTCCACACGGTTTGAGCTGAGTGAACACGATCATATCTCCAGCTAGAACTGAATAACTTGAGACACCAGACAGGTCTCGGCTGAAAGACTGAGATTGGGGTACAGGCAGGATTAAGCTGAGTAATTGTGTGTTTACCTTTATTCTGACCTGTGCTGCAGTACACAGTGGAGATAAGACGATTTCAGCATGTTGATCACCGCATGCAGTGTTTTAAAGCGGGAGGGGTGAGGAGCACTCTGAGGATTAGCTTCCAGTCAGACGCTAGCACTCACTCAGGGTAAGCTTTCAATCAGTGTGAACAGTGCCGGAGTCACAAGGACACCGCTGCAGCTCTCCAGCTCCTTCAGCCACTCTTTAATCGGCCTCTGTTCACCCTCAGGCTCAGAGAGAGGAGCTCTGCGCTTCACTGCGACCTTGGCTGAGCAGAAAGCCTTTCACACTGTCTCACACTGCAACAATGCAACAATGCAGCCACCTATGAGAGAGCGAGAGAGGGAGAGAAAGAGAGAGAGAGATGCACATTCTGAAAAAGTACAGATACTATAAGCTGAATGTGTAGAGGAATGTGTAGAGCAGCAGGCAAAGAGGCAGATTTCAATATAAACTTGGACTAATGTACAATCATCATCAAAAAGGAGGAAGCACGCACCTGACTGACCATATAAGGTTGTCCTGTTGCTAGTGCTTTGCATTCTGACTCCTGCTGTTGAGTTGGTAGCATCCGTTGAAAGTGAAGTAGTTTGAAAATAATTTGAGCAGTTGAGAGTTGGGAGAGGGATTGCATCGTAGGCCTCTAGGAAGCGGGATGGTCGTATCAACGTATTGCATGCCATATCTGTGGTGCGGATACTACCATAGCGAGCTGTTGGCGCCAGTGGATAGAAGAAGACATGCACCAGCCACATAAGGGATCTGGGAGACCTACATGAACCATGGAGAGAGCGAGAAAGAAGAGATTGTTATCCACGATTATCATCATTTATTGTTCCCGGTAACCTTTATATCATTCCAAATAGCATTCCAATCTCCCTCTACTTAACTCCTCTGTCTACTAGACTTCCATTCACCAAAACCTAGCAACCCACTGGCAACCCCCTAACAACCACTCAGTAAACACCCTGTACACCAAGGGGCACCTTGGCAGCCACCTAGCAACACATTAGGAACCACCTGGAATACCAAAACTTTCTAGCAACATCTGTGACTGTTCATAAATCATTTAAACTGCACAATCGTCTCTACGTCTCAACACTTTCTGCAGGAAATATGCTATTTTAGTTCAAGTGTTATTACTATTAATGTATTTTTAATATTCTGTGGTCTATATTTTGTCTTAATAGAATGAATAGAGAGAGAAAGAGAATAGAAGAGGACAGAGTGAGAGATGAGAGAGACAGAGCAAGACAGAGAGGGAATAGAGTGGAAGAGAGTAAGAGGAGAGAGCGAGAGAGAGAGAATAAAGGGTGGGAGATATAATGGAGAGGGGGAGAAAGTGAGAAAGAAAGAATGGGGAAGAGAAGGTGAAAATAGTTCGAAAGACAATAGAGGGCAGAAGGGAGAGAGTAGATAAGCGTACAAAAATGGTGGCAGATGGTTCCTGTGGGGCCTGTTTAGGGTGAGATACACTGAAGTGTGTGTGTGTGTGTGCGTGTGTGTGTGTGTGTGAGTAAATGTATATAGGCTTTAGTCATTGGGGGGTGTGTGTGTGTGAGATCGTAAACGAACTTGTGTTTGTGTGTTAGTGACACTGCTGAAGTGTATCAAGACTGCAGTTGTGTTTGGTGTGTGTGTGTGTGTGTGTGTGAGAGTAAATGTATATAGGCTTTAGTCATTGGGGTGTGTGTGTATGTGTGTGTGTGTGTGTGTGAGTAAATGTATATAGGCTTTAGTCATTGGGGTGTGTGTGTATGTGTGTGTGTGTGTGTGTGAGTAAATGTATATAGGCTTTAGTCATTGGGGGGTGTGTGTGTGTGAGATCGTAAACGAACTTGTGTTTGTGTGTTAGTGACACTGCTGAAGTGCATCAAGACTGCAGTCGTGTTTGGTGTGTGTGTGTGTGTGTGTGTCTTTAAGTGATTGTACACAGGCTCCAGTCATTTGTGTGCTTGTGATCGTAGCCAGACTGCAGTCGTGTGTTTGAATGTACACAGGCTGCAGTTATACATGCGTGTGTGTGAGATCGTAAACAAACTGCACTTGTGTTTGTGTTAGTGACACTGCTGAAGTGCATCAAGACTGCAGTCGTGTTTGGTGTGTGTGTGTTTGGTGTGTGTGTGTGTGTGTGTGTGTGTGTGTGTGTGTGTGTGTGTGTGTGTGTGTGTGTCTGTAAGTGATTGTACACAGGCTCCAGTCATTTATGTGCTTGTGATCGTAGCCAGACTGCAGTCGTGTGTTTGAATGTACACAGACTGCAGTTTTATATATATATATATATATATATATATATATATATATATATATATATGTATGTATGTATGTATGTATGTATGTATGTATGTATGTATGTATGTATGTATGTATGTATGTGTGTGTGTGTGTGTGTGTGTGTGTGTGTGTGTGTGTGTGTGTGTGTGTGTGTGTGTGTGTGTGTTTCATGCACGCACTTCTTTTAACAATAAGCTAACTAACAAGCTGCTCCATCAGTTTTTACATTTGTAGTCAGCCTCTCAGTGATGGAGAATGCTTCCATCATAAACAGAAGATTTTTGAGAGGGTAGCATAGCTAATCAGAACAGCAGGAGATCCATCAGTAGTAGTTGTAGTTGGAACAATGAGAACCGGGCTCTCTGGGTGTCTTTGTCCTTCACCCTGCTGTAAAAGGAGAACTGGGTGCTGATATAATGACTCCAGATGCACGTTCTCTCACTTTTCCACAGAGACCATCAGACATGATGGAATGACTGGTTCTTATCTGAAGCTCTACTTCACTGCAGAGCCTGTATAGCAGGTCACCTGCAGGACACTGTGTAAAAATAGCCCACACTCCCATAGCTAGACTTACATGTAGACATATGCAGCACATTTAAACCGCATGGCCTCGTTCAGTAGTCGTGTTGTTGATTGTTGCTGATCCTGGTTTTGTTCTGTGTTACAGGTGAGCCACACAAGTTTGATCCAACGTTCAGAGGCCCTGTCCATAAAAGGTACGACTGCAGCTTCTTTTTTAAAGTCATATTTTCTGCTTACGTCAAATATAGTAATTCAGGATGCTGCTGCTGTTAGCAGATAGCAGTATGTTATACAGTGTCAGTGACCCGCCCCGTTACTGCCCTCATGGAAAGGCTGGTTACTGCACTGACCTCATTACATGACTGGCCTCAAATTCTCTTTTCTGATGGGTCAGTACTGAGGTGTTACAGTGTAAGCTCAGTTCAGTTATTATTGTTATTGTCTGAAGCCACATAGACAAGCCTGTTACAGAAAATTTCATAACTCTGAATGGTTTTAGCCATTTTGGAGGAGCCTGGATAAAGGACAGGGGGTTGGTTAGGAAGCTTTATGTCCCAGAGACTGTGAGAATAACAGCCAATAACAAGCGTCACTGCATCTACCACAGCCGTAAAGATGGATGGCCTCACATTTATCTGCCTAGTTACTGTCTAGCAGATGAAACCTAATTAGCAGCTAGCAGCTAAAGTCTAATTAATTAGGGCAAAAGGTATTATGGGGCTTTATACAGCACTGAATCTTGCTCTGTTTACCACAATCAAATTTACTGCTTACTTAGCTCATTAGAGCTGGATCGTTCTAGGTCAGAGCCGAAACACATGTGGGACTTTTAACTGACCTTTAGCTTTGAGTGAACCATGTATGTTAATAATGCTTATTTTCTGTAAACTAGTTACTGAACTTTCCACAAAAACAGTCAGAGCACTACCCTAACCAAATGTTTCAGTACTGACTATTTTCATTTTAGTCGTGACAGGTTTATCTCATTTTGAGTAGAACTCAAAAATGCCAGCCAACACATGACCAGCCAACAAACCCTTAACCGATTGTCAGACATTGGCACCCATTTACTTCAAAACAGTGGGATCTATCTGCTCACCCAAATTTCATATGTGCATTCATCATTAACATTTAGGCTGATATGGGGAATATTTATTGGGCTACACGTACAGAAGTAATGTCTCTCTGTATGGTGTTGGGGCACCATGTTTGCTAATGCAACGTGCAAGACATGTCGCCATGAAGTTGTAGAGGTCCTAATGGTGTCTTGCAATGATCTATCCTATGCAGCCTGAATATTCTCACACAGTTCCTGCAGATTTTGTGGTAGAGGTGAAGGAGGAGTGACCCCAGGCCTTTGGGATGCATGACACGTGACAGCAAGCTGTTGGTGCTGACCACGGTGCCTCCACACACAGGAGGGCACTACTGCTTGCTGAATGCTGCAATCCTGTCCGTTGGGTCATTCAGGTGTATTGATAAACCCTGTCCTTGCTTACTTAACATGCACAGTCAAGAGTGAAACTTAAGTCATTCACATGTCTCATGATGTCAGACCTACCCACCAAGTTTCATCCCTGGAGGTTGATTCCTTCTGGGTGTAACTAATTGTGCAACTTTTCTTTTGATGATGAGTATAGATAGTTTAAGCAGCTCTATAGGCTAGTATCGTAGCACTCCACGCACCCACCTCCTTTCTGACTCTCAATTTCGGATGGCTTTGGCAAAACTGAGGATCAAACTGCCAATCTCCTGATGATCGGGGAAATGCTTAGACAGCCCAGAACCAAGACATTTCCATTAGCTCTGGCCTACACAAGGCTATCCCCTGTCCTAGGCTTCCATTACATTTGCTTACAGTAGATGTAAACTTTATCTTCTCTGATTCAGGTTAGAGGGGGAACTGTAGAATAGATTTTTTGCCAGACTGCCCCTCTAAGCATTTGTCATAAGTGACTTCGTCTGTGCTGGCTAATAGACTCATGACGTCGGAAACATTGTCCTGACGGGCCCTGTTATTGCGAGATGTGTTGCCTTTGTGTACAGGCCGGTTACTCCGCTGACCTCATTACTCCACTGGCCTTATCTATGCTGGTAGATCAGTAATGATTAGTGAGGCAGTGAAGGCGGAGACCACAGCTGACTGCTGTATTCTCACCCTAAAGCGCCGCACACATACAGATCGAACGAGATTGACTTCGTCAACACTTCAGTGGGAAGGACCCATGGGATAGTACTGCTCAGAAATGACAGGGCAGTAAACTGGACAGAGCATGATCATGTTTTACTGGCTACTTGTCATTTGTATGCAGGCATATAGCTGTGGGTGGGCCTCAGGGGGCCATGCTCATCCAATTATACGTGTAGGTCCATCCATCATCACTGGCATAGGAATTTTGTGTAAATATTTTTTTCTGATCACATGATTATGACACTAACAACAGGTTAGGCACTTGGTGAGTCTATATCTCCGGTTTCCTGAGGACTGGCAATGCAGATCCAGGGCTCGGAAACAGCACATCACGCTGTACTGAGCTAGAGAGTCTGGCTTTATTCTAACATTGCTCTGCCGATCTTCAGTGCTTTAAAAATCAGATACTGAAGATTGTTGTCTCCTGTTTCTTAGAGACGACTCTCTTAACACTGCAACTTATCAAAATTACTTCACTGTGTTACACGCATTCGAATAGGATGTACTCAGCTTGAATCATTCCTTCAGAGCCCTATTTTAGGGTTGAATAAACCTATTTACATTTGCTTGTAACTAACTGAAGTCATTAATTTTAGTTTGGACCAATAGAATACTTTTTGCAGCGTACAATAAAAGCCAGGTATTGTTGGAGAAGTTAAGTACTCTATTAAGTATGAAGTTTTTCCCCTATAAATTCCACCGGGTCACCGAACCTCTGCCACCAGATGCAAATCAGATATGAATTGGGTTAGCAATGCAATCCAAGGCTTGTAGGAAAGGGTACATCACATTTTACCAACCTGTGGAGTTTCCATGGCCATGGTTTCATCATGGATTGATAAAGCAGCTTGTTCCAAAGCATTTCCTTCTTCTGTGGTTTTATTCATGATGTCATCACAACGGATAATTAAAAAAAATCTTAAAATCTTAGTCCTTAAAAACTGATGCTTAGCTGGTGGGATGACTGGTTCAGAGGCAGGGTCATCATTGCGCTGTTGTGAATAGCTCAGATATGGCTGGAGTGGACCACAGGATTGTGAGACTGTGTATTCTAACCCGGTTTTCACCTTCATGGTCCATTTTTTTGGGTTATTGACAAAGTTACCTAGCACAAGAGTTTGGCGCAGACATGCATTACATGACATGATCATCCTATTTATGAAAAAAATTCAATGGCTATCGCGAACAAACTGTGGCACGAAACGAGTGTGGCCTGGTAATGTGCATGCAGCAGGTGCGGGCAATAACTTTGAGTCAGTGGTCCACATTACACATTGTAATCAACAGTGGGATCTGAGTTACACACCCAGGAGCAGGTGTGCATTTGGAATGTCACCATGGACCTCAAAGTTGAGCAGAGAACCAACACCAGCCTATAGTGATGAGACAAGCAACGTGTTTTGAGTGGCAGTAGAGGATGATGGGAGGTCAAGAACCTGACCTCTGAAGATGTCTAAGAAACCGAACAAATTGTATATTAGGATTGCTGGATCACTATCAAGGACATCACTGACATCTTCAACATGGCATTGGGAACAGTTCAGGCAGTCCTCACATCTAATCTGTGAGAAGCAGATGTCCATCAATCATGTCTAAGATGATGGGAGTTGGGTCTTCTATTACAACCAGAGCCAAACAGCAGTGATAGATCCTGGAGAGTCCAAGACTGAGGAAGTCATATTGGGAAGTTCTACTTCCTTGTGTTTTTTTTTTTTTTGTTTTGTTTTTTTTGGTGTCTGAGGCAGAATATTTGCTGCGAATGGCCTGAACTCTGGTGCAATAGCATTTGGGTGCTCTATCATGACAATAAGACCCCTGCCCACCCCTTTTGACTTCTTCCCAAATGTAATTCAAACTGAAGCGTCACTGTCTTGAGATAGTGGAGGAGATCCAGACCAAGATACAAATGGTGCTTGAGGCACTTACAGAATGGAATATCCTGAAAGAGTTCCAAATATGTCAGGAGCACTGGGAGCAGTCTGTTGGAACCAGGAATGTTTTTTGCTTGTTATTGGAGCCAGTCTGTGAACTTTTTGATCGTCTCTCAGACACTTGTGTGCAATGTTTCATAATTCTAGATTTTTCTACATGTCTGTAGGTCAGAAATCTCAGCTCTGAAATGGACTGTCTTTAAGTGTGAAAGGGAGGCAAACGTTTACCCTGGAGCTCTCATCTTACAATAGAAATTCCAACACTATTTAGAAAAGGCATTATAATAAACTATCACCAAAACTTTCAAGGAAGGAAAGAAAGATGAACAGAAAACCTCTCTTCCTTTGTGTCACTGTCTCCTTTAAAATGCATTCTCCAGAAGTCTCGTCCTGCTGTGTTTCATTACATTCCAAGTGCCTTCAGGATCTTGGGGAAGTGTGGAACTCCGTGCCCCTGTGTGAGGGTGCAGCGTCGCTGCTCCTGGGTTTTGTTGTGTGTATAAATAAATGCATAGGGAATGTGAATTGATTTATGTGACATTGTTGCTCCTCTCAGTGAGCTGACAGTAAGAACACAATGTTATCTCCATCTACTTCACAGTGTTGCTCAGGAACCACAAGTTTCTCAGCATTCCCTAACAAACGCAAACTTTCCCTAACAAATGTCAACATTTTCAAAAAAACACCATCTCTTACAAACACCAACATTCTCTAACAAACACCAACATTCTCTAACAAACACCAACATTCTCTAACAAACACCAACATTCTCTAACAAACACCAACATTCTCTAACATTCTCTAACAAACACCAACATTCTCTAACAAACACCAACATTCTCTAACAAACACCAACATTCTCTAACAAACACCAACATTCTCTAACATTCTCTAACAAACACCAACATTCTCTAACAAACACCAACATTCTCTAACAATCACCTTCTCTTACAAACACCAACATTCTCTAACAAACACCATCTCTTACAAACACCAACATTCTCTAACATTCTCTAACAAACACCAACATTCTCTAACAAACACCAACATTCTCTAACAATCACCTTCTCTTACAAACACCAACATTCTCTAACAAACACCAACATTCTCTAACAATCACCTTCTCTTACAAACACCAACATTCTCTAACAAACACCATCTCTTACAAACACCAACATTCTCTAACAAACACCAACATTCTCTAACAAACACCTTCTCTTACAAACA
Organism: Prochilodus magdalenae; assembly: GCA_024036415.1. NCBI lineage: Eukaryota > Metazoa > Chordata > Actinopteri > Characiformes > Prochilodontidae > Prochilodus > Prochilodus magdalenae. The sequence continues at coordinate 31,430 of JAMWET010004649.1, read as the reverse complement.
CCAACATTCTCTAACACCAACATTCTCTAACAAACACCAACATTCTCAAAAAACATCATCTCTTACAAACACCAACATGCTCTAACAAACATTCTCTAACAAACACCAACATTCTCTAACAAACACCAACATTCTCTAACAAACACCAACATTCTCTTACAAACACAAACATTCTCTAACAAACACCAACATTCTCTAACACCAACATTCTCTAACAAACACCAACATTCTCTAACAAACACCAACATTCTCTAACAAACATCAACATTCTCTTCAACATCTAACATTCTTTAACACCAACATTCTCTAACAAAATACATTCTCCAACAAATAAAACACCAACATTCTGTAACAAACATGAACTTTCTGTAGCAGAGTGTAGCAGCCAGTGTCCTGGCTGTGTAATGTCGATAAAAAATTCCAACACAAGGAGCTGAAGACAACCTCAGGAGACGGACTCTGGAAACCTACACGCTCTACACACACTCTACTACAAAATAACATGGGGAGAAAGAAAGAGTTGTGAGGGAAGACGGATAGGGAGCCAGAAAGCTGAAGTGAGAGAAAGAGAGGGGAACAGAGGGAGATGGGGAAGGACAGGGAAAAGAGAGCGTTTGAGAGATGGCTCAGATGGAAAAGAGGCCCTTGATCTGATATGAGAAGAGATCTCAAAACCTGCATGCAAAGTGTGCATGAGAGAGACAGAGAGAGAGAGAGACAGAGAGGAAGACAGAGGGAGATTAAAAAGCCGAGGAGTTGCTGGAAATGAAGTTCCCTGAGGAGGACTGCAGGATCTGGAGGGGTTTAAGATGTTTCCCATTATAGATACTCCAGAGCTTCTTCTGTCATCTACGCTGAACTGTAAAGAGAGAGAGAGACACAAAGGAGTGAGAGACATACTCTCTCGCCCTTCTTTCTCTCGCCTTTCTTTTTTTTTCTCTTTCTCTTCACCTTCTTTCTTTCTCTTTTTGTTTCTGTTAATTTTTCTGTTCTTTCCTTTTTTCTTTCTTACATCTCTCTCTCCTCTCTTGCTTTTTGTCTCTTGGCATGTCTCACTTACTCTCCATGTTTCCTTTTCTCTTTTTCTCACTCCCTTCTCTTTCTGTCTTTTTCTATCTCCTTGTCTGTTTGACTGTTTTCTATTCAGATGAGATCAGAAACGAGTGTGTGGATCTCACTTCATCTCTCTAATGTCAGTAATGAGTACTGTTAATTCTGCTGTGTCATTCTCTCCCTCTCTCTCTCTCCCTCTCTCCCTCCCTCTCCCTTGTGTCCGTGATGTTGCTCCAGGGGATGCACAGACGTGCTTTGCTGTGTGATCTTCGTCATCGTCATCCTCGGCTACATCGCTCTCGGAGCAGTGGGTGAGTAACACGCTCATTACTGCCAGTTTCATCATCACATCGTTTGCATAACCCGATCTGTTCATTCACCAAACCGGCCTGCCGGAGCGTGATGTGCGGAGAGGGAGATATAAACAGCATGACCTACTAGTGCTGCAGAAATGTGTCAGCTTATTGATCTGCCTTGACTTAGGAATATTATATTATCCGGTAACCTGCAGCCGGCACTCTGTCACAGTGATTCACCCGGCGTTCTATCCCAATGTACACACATCAAAAGCACTTTTTGGGTTATTATTAGTAATATTATTACGTGGACAGTAAAAAATCATAAACAAATACTTCCCTTCAATATTTTGCTAATATTTACAAAGCGGTGTCCAACCTACCGTGAATTCACGGTTTAGCCTAAAGGGCGGCAGCAGCAGCATCATATCTCTGTGAGCAGATAGCGAACGATAAAGAACAGCTGTGGCTGTGAGTGGTCACATACATCATTGCTGTTAAGAAAAAAAAAAACATTTTTAAACAGGAATGGTTTGAGTGTTTGGGATGAAAGCAGAATTATTTCATTTGGTTTGATATGAAATGGTTGGTTGTAGTGACTCCAGTGATGGGATCCAGGGGTCACCATGTCTGCAACACAAATATGGCCATTTTAATTTCTATCCAAACCCACCAGTGAACCTACACAGGGCTCTCGAGATCCTGTATAGATGTTGCTGTTGGTAAAGTAGTGGGAAATCTGAAAAAAAAGTCAGTTTTCTTTGGAGATTTCCCCTCACAATGTCCTGCATCCATCCCTCCACTACAAATGAATATTCTAGAGCCCAGCCTTTCACTCCAAACCACACAACTTTGTTTACATGTTAACCGTTTCATTATGCAGAAACTTCATGTAAGTACTGTTACATATTCAGACATGCAGAGGACTGGTCAGGCACCCTGACCAGCCTGGCAAAGCAGAGAGGAGTGGCATAGATCAAGTTTAACACCACATCACAGATCCCAGAATGGATACTGAAGACAATATCACTTATTAGGCTTATGATTCTGCAGGAGAGAACAGCCATCAGGTTTGATTCTTCCCACTCGGCCCACTTGAGCATCTTTGGGGATAGCGATATGTGAGAAAACTGTCCAGCCCAGGCAGGACTCAGTTTCGCCCCTTGTTTTTATTGTGACTTCCTGAAAAGTGCCAGATGATGAGTGGAGCTCCTTACTGGAGGAGCAGCACCTGCTGGAGCAGGTGTCTACAGACTTTTAGATGGTGTAGTTAAGCTGCAAAGCCTCATAGCTTGCTGGTGTAGGTGTAAGTGTAGGTGTAAGTGTTGCCCATCTTAATGGAATGAAGAGGACACAGATGTTTCTGGTACATGATCTCGCTGCTCCCAGCTGTATGAGAGTAACCCGAGTTGATCAAGCGTATCTGCTAGTCGTTCGTGTGTGGGTGTGTGGTAGTCTCTCTCTCTCTCTCTCTCCCTCTGTCTGTCTCTTTCTTCTTTTTCTAAGAATCCATTCATCCCTCCTCCTTGAGTGTAAATCAGACTGAATCAGGCTGAGCTGTGCTAATGAGACTTTGAAGTGCTCCATGAGCTCATGTGACTCTGTGGAGGGGGATGAGATGAGATCATAAAGCGACCAGCTGCTGCTCTTTATCTCGAAAGAAATATTTATTTTCCTCATTAAAGTGGTAATTGTTATCCGGTTATTAATATTAATATCTATTATTCATTGTCTACTATCAGTTATTCAACATCTCTCAGTATCTGATTCGAATGAATCATTATCTACTATGAATTATGAAGTGTCTTCTATGAATTATTAATTGTCTACTGTGAATAATTAAATATCTGCTGCATATTATTCAGTGTCCTCCTTGGCTGGTTAGCCAATCGTTGACCTCTATTGTTTGTTAGCAAAGTTGGCATTACCAAAGCGAAATGTCACTCATGTCTGGATTAAGCGATGAAGTGTGTTTGTGTTGAATCAGTTCTTCACAGCTGCGTAACGGTCATTAGTTACTGGTTCTAAATGAATGAACATCCTCTGATGGTTTAATCTCTTGTCCATGTTCAGCATGGATGCACGGCGACCCGCGGAAGGTGGTTTACCCCACAGACAGCTACGGCAAATTTTGCGGCCAACAGGGGACACCCAATGCGTGAGTAAACAGTCAACTGGAACACATGAGCAGCCAGTTCTGTGTATCTGTGTGGGATGCAAAAGTCACTTTTTTGATTGAAGTTGATTTATTTAATGTACTGTCAAAGCATTCATTCCAAGTTATCCATATCCATACTTCTGAGATTAGATCTCAGATAACCCACTGGTAGTTTCGGAGGCTGGAGTTGATGAACTGATTGAAAGCTGTAGAGTAAATAAAGGATTTCTTGTCAGTGTATGTTTAATGTAGCTTGTTTTTTTTTCCTGAGGCCCAAAAATGAGTAACTGGTACTTTAAAGGCTGTTTTGACTGGAAATGAAATAAATGCAGGGTCTGTGGCTTTCCACAGGCCCTAACATGAGTATGTAGAGTATGTCTGTGATCTGTTTCCCACTTCTTGTGTTGTGGAATGTGTTAAATGTTACAAGTATATGATAATGAAATGCTGTCAGATATTGATGCGTGTGTGGGTGTGTTGGTGTGTGTTGGTGTGTGTGTGTGTGTGTGTCGGTGTCGGTGTGTGTGTAAATAATAGATGCAAAACAGTCTGTGTGTGATTAAATATTCTTTTTCATCTCTTGCGCAGAAACAAAGCCATATTGTTTTACTTCAACATTTTACACTGTGCCAACCCAGCAGTCCTCATCAACCTGCAGTGCCCTACAACTCAGGTACACCTTCCAGCTTCAATCAGGCCTGAAATTCTACTCAAAACGTCAATAATGCTCAACACTGCATTTGGAGTCTGTTACTGACCCGATCCTGACAAAATTCTGCCCACGCTGACCCAACCTGAAGCACGCCATTTTGTTTTCAGTCTAAAACTGATCTGTGTGCAACAAAATTCATCACCCAAAGTGTAGAATAATACCTGACAGGTCAGCAGGTCAGCAGTGATTACCCAGCAGTGCCATCAACAGAGCACTGACTGATACAGTAAAAACATGAAATAATAATATGATGTAATTAAACAAAATATAAATATTATATTTTATATTGTAAATATTGTGGTCTGGATAAACTATATATATAATATAAGCTCCTTGCAGTACTCACCGAGTTTCATTCAGACTTTAGATCAGTTTGTAATTGATGGCGAGTAAAAGCATGTGGTTGTACATAAGCAGCTCTTCTGTAGGGGCTCATGCTTTGCTTTTATTACTGCTGTAGTGTATACGGGTCACATATGGATGGATTGAAAATGTTGGTGACTGTATGTTCACCTAACAGCCACATTGTCTCTGTCCCTCTCTCTCTCTAGCTGTGTGTATCCAAGTGCCCAGACAGATTTGCCACATATTTAGACATGCAGTATAACTACAGCTGGAACAAGAGCTACTGGGAGTACTACAGACAGTTCTGCAAACCCGGCTTCGACAATCCAAAAAAGGTACAGAGACACCAAACCTGTTCTCCTTTTGGTGGGCTTGTAGCTGTGCTGTTCTCCTATTGGTAGATTTTTATTGGTGGCATTCTTCTGTTGGTCACCTTTGACCTATGCTGTTGTCATATTGGTAGGTGTTTGATGGTACTGTTTTTTTATTGGTGCATTTTTAGCCATGTTGTTCTCCTATCTGTATCTGTTGTTATCTTGTGTTATTGGCTGATTTTTTTATTTTTTTATTTTGACTATTGGTCATTTTTTGAACTGTTGTCTCACTATTGGTGAGATTTTAGATGTGCTGTTCTGTTATGGATACATTTTGGCTGTCCACCTGTTGGTAGATGTTTGGCACTGCCATTCCTTTATTGGTAGATTCATAGCTGTGCCTAATTGGTAGATATTTAAGCAAACTGTTCTTCCATTGATTGGTTTTTGGATGTGCTGTTGTCTTATTGGTGTATTGTGCTGTGCTATTATATAGTTGATGGAATTTTAGTGGTCCTATTGGTAGACTTTAAACTGCGCTGATGTCTTATTGGTTGATTCCTTTCTTAGTAGATTTATAGCTGTGCCATTCTGTAAAAAGGTTTTTCACGCTTCTCATTTCCAAACATGGATCTATAAGGAAATATCTGTTGAAAGGCCCTTTAGGGAATCAAATGTGGTTCTTGTGTTGCACTGCTGCACATCACTTTTTCAGGCAGTGTCAATTTAGGAGGCCTGCAGAAACTGCAGAGTGTAATAAAAACAGTAAACTGTGAGAGGAGCTGAGGGAGTTTCAGCATCTTTATTAAAGTTCAGACACAGTGCTCCACACACAACAGCAGACTTAAAGTCCTAACTGTGTCAGAAGTGTTAGTGTGATGATGAGAAGTCAGCGTGCTGTTGAGGGATGTACACCGTGACTGACTGTGTGTGTTAACGTTAGCACTGTGGTGATGCGGTTCGTTATTAACGCAAACCGTGACGATGTTTTTCAGCCCAGTCACTGCTTCTTCTCAGCTCTTCCCACGCTGTAGAGCCGAGCTGTTTCTGGACCAAAGCAGTGCTAGACTGACACACACACACACACAAACACGCACATGTTCAACATGGCATGGTAGATTTCTGAGCAGTTATCTCAGGGCCTCTTTAAAAGTGTTATCCAACATTTTATCCCTGCCATATAGATCATTCTGCTTAACTACTTCAAAGATCGTAGAGTTAAGACCGTAGAATTTGAACAGGTTTTGGACTTTGCCAAATGTGTTCATGAGGCACAGGGATGCACTCTCACTTGCAGGGGCATGACATGCTCTAAAATGCCAGGGCATGACTGAAATAAGACTCAATAAGTATACAGGCTAAAACAAAGTTTCGGTAGAGGCCTGAAAACATTGGGTAGTGTTTTTCTGCTGTTCAGATATGTTATATTAGGCATACAGGCACCACAGTTTCTCCATTCTGTAAAAGCAGTGAGCCACTGGAAGCTGTTACAGGGATTCACCCTGCTCTGCGTCCACATGCAGGAAGTCTCATGGTTTAAAGTCACAACACAGATAAAACAAGGCATAATCCAGTCCCAGAGAGCCGAGATGGTACGGAGTCATGATTTTTACCCATATGACTATTGTGCACAGATTTTGTTTCAATATTAAATATGAGCCCAAGACCGAGAATAAACACACCCTAATTAAATCTGTTTCTCTGTCTTTCTCTCTCACTCTTGTAGTCCATTGCTCAGGTGCTCAGGGATGAAGATTGTCCCCCCATGCTGGTTCCCAGCAGACCCTGTGAGTGAACCTCGGTGTCGGTGAACCTCTTAAAGCGATAGCTCAACAGTGAATAGTCACATTTATTCAGTCCCCACCCCCCCACCCCCACCCCTTTATTCAGAAATAGTCAGCCAAAGAATATTAGTCAGAGTCTTAGTTGATAACTGTTGTAAAGTCTGAATGATTTTCCTAGTTAAAGTTCACTTCCTGCATCTGTTATACTTAACACAGACTTGTGTTTGCGCATCAGTAGAAACGCGTTTGATTAGTTGTAAAGTCAGTTAGTTAATTTGGGGGGGGGGGAACTGTTAGTTAATTCCTGTTAGTTTTACAGCAATGCATTGTTAATCGTAACAACGGCATGCTTCATGTTGTGACCACAAGCTAAGTGGTGCATCTACAGTGAAATATTGACTTGCTTATGTAGTTTCTGACTGTATGCTATACTGTTATTTATAAACATTAGCATTTCTAAAAAAGAATAGCAGCCAACCAGAAGCCTAAAGTTTGTGTAATTTGTTTCTAAGTAGGAGTGCGTACAGTATGTATCATGAACAACATAAGCAGGCTTGGTTAGCACAGTGCTAACTGATTCACTGGTAAATATGTAATGATGCCCTGAATAGCCAAGTCTATAACAGATTACTGAACACCTCGACACGTTTTAAAGCTAGTGTGCGTTGATGCAGGCTAACACCAAAGATAGCAAGTATATATCGGGTCGCTGATTTAATAAGGCCGTTTTTGATTTAGGCTAGCAGTTAGCACTGTGATAATTGGGGTATAAGTTTAGGTGATTTGTTAGCTAATTTAGCCTTATAGCTAACTTCCGCTTCACACTTCAACAAGATGTGAGGCTAGTGTGTGATGATTTAGGCTAGCAGTTAGCATTGTGCTAATTGACAGGATATAAACTTCCTTGTTAGCTGAGATACATTATTCTCTAAAACTAAAAAAAAGCTAACTTTAAACAGTGCTGTTCTGTTATTGGTAAAATTTTAGTTGCGCCTTTTGGTCATTTTTTCCTGTACTATTCACCTGTTAGTAGATTTTTGGCACTGGCATTTTTTTGCTGGTAGATGTGTAGCTGTGCTTTTTACTTATTGGTAGATTTTAAGTATACTGTTCCTCCATTGGTTGATTATTAGCTGTACTGTTCTCTTATTGGTTAACATTTGCTGAATTATTACCTAATTTAAAATAATGAATAGGAACTTGAAGATGTTTGTTTATTTATTTATTTATTTTGTATATGTGAATAATCTTGTGGTTCTTTTGCTGTTTCCCATCAGTCCTTCAGAGGTGCTTTCCAGATTTCATTACCAGAAATGGGACGCTAACTGTTGCCAACAAAACAGACTTTAAGGATGGTCTAGGTAAAACCCGAAGTGTCGTTGTTCTCAGAGACGCTGCCAAGTAAGTGTAATCCCTCTACAGGCTCATTCACCCACCTTATCATTTGATTACATCAGGGTTATAGCACCTCCTGCAGGATGCTGAAAAAACTGGACCATGTCTTAAATAAATATAAGAAAAAAAAAAGTTTTGATCAGCAGTTTAAAGTTTGAAGAATAGTTTGTTCAGCTTGTATTCTTAAGCATGTCATCTTTCCCTCCAGGGGAGAGCAGTCAGCTTTTTTTGGGTATGACATTCGGCCTTTCCAGGGCCAAGCAGGTCAAACAGAGTCTGGCCTTTTACAGCTTGATCATATCCTCAAGCTGTGCATGTGTGCATGGGTTTACTGCTGATGCTGCTGCTGTTCTCTTTGCACATGCAAAGTTTGACCAACTGCCATTTCTTTCAGTAGGATGGCTGTTCTGTCACTCACTCTTCAGTATTAGTGTTGGAATGAAAATGAAGGCAGTATCCAACCTGACCAGGCTCCACCCACACATATTTTCTTTCATAGCTACTGTTGCTAGTTTCTACAAGCTTTACAGAACACTGGTAAAATTAGTCCATCATAATTAGACTTGAACAAATAACTCACTGTAAGTGTAGATATTGTGACATAAGCTGAGTGTTAGTTTCTCATTAGGTTCAATGTATAACCCGTTCTAAGTGTAGGTATTGTGATATAGACTGAGTGGTGTTCTACAGTTTCTCATTAGGTTGAATGTATAACTCGCTCTAAGTGTAGGTATTGTGATATAGACTGAGTGGTGTTCTACAGTTTCTCATTACGCTGAATGTATAACTCGCTCTAAGTGTAGGTATTGTGATATAGACTGAGTGGTGTTCTACAGTTTCTCATTAGGTTGAATGTATAACTCGCTCTAAGTGTAGGTATTGTGATATAGACTGAGGGGTGTTCTACAGTTTCTCATTAGGTTGAATGTATAACTCTCGCCATCTAAAAAAAAAAAAAAACACCAAAAGTGTAAAAAAAATAGGTATTGTGATATAGACTGAGTGGTGTTCTACAGTTTCTCATTAGGTTGAATGTATAACTCGCTCTAAGTGTAGGTATTGTGATATAGACTGAGTGGTGTTCTACAGTTTCTCATTAGGTTGAATGTATAACTCGCTCTAAGTGTAGGTATTGTGATATAGACTGAGAGGTGTTCTACAGTTTCTCATTAGGTTCAATGTATAACTAGCTCTAAGTGTAGGTATTGTGATACAGACCGAGTGATGTTCTACAGTTTCCCATTCGGATGAATGTATAACTTTAAATCTAGGTATTGTGATATAAGCCTAGTTTCTTATTAGGCTGAATAAAGAAAAAATGTGGGTGAGGTGAAAATGGATCAGGTGCTCTATAATTTATTAAATGCTTTTGCTTACATTTCTCCTACATTATAGATATTATCATTATTAGTCGCAAAACTCTTGCAGAGCATTTCTGTTGGTTCCCTTTTGCGCATATGACATTTACAGTGTTCCAGCACCTGTTTCGTGAGTGTTTTTGGAACTGGCTGGTGTGAATTGTTTTCCTCACTGTGTGAGCTGCTGTAACAGGCTGAATGCTTCTCTCCTATAGTGGAGTCACAGCCATGCAGCAGGGAACCGAAAGGTCTCTGTTTATTTTCTAGCCTTCAGCTCCTGAGCTCCTCTGCTTTGCTGAACTAACCTCCCTCACATGTTACAGTCCATTATTCTCCGTATTTCACACCTAAAAGAGTTTTTTTTTTCATAAAAAAATACAGTTTTCCACTTTATACTGATTGTAGGAAGCTTACAAAGCCACCATTTAGCCTCAAACTGTGAGGTGTTACGTAATTTCCAACAGACTTACCATTTAGCACTGAAGCTACAAGACTAATGTAGCTAACAAGTAGGTTTAAAGCTTATGATGAAACAAATATGACACATATAGCCATGCCTTTCCAAACACCTTTTGTCCTCCATTGTCAGTCTGTCCTGAATCGTAGATTATACTGCTTCGACAGTAGCACAGTCATGTACAGGTTATCATTAGGAGACACCAACACATCCCTAAATCATACTGATCCTTCTTCTGTTCCTCCAATAACGCTCATGCTAAACATCCTCCACCACTACTCCCCCTCCCGTAAGCCAGTAGCAGTCAGTAGGAGAGTGGCGTGTCTGCTTGGTGGTTAGCACTAATGCTAATTCAGAGTGATGCGCTGGGTGATGTTTAAAGCGATAGTTTGGCAAAACAACAATTTTAGTCCATTACGCCTTTTTATCCCAAATTAAGACAGTCAACCAAGACTATCGCTTTAAAGTCTTTCCACACCAATCAAACACCAACATGCTAATGTGAGCTGTCGGCATTACCCCATTCCAGAGAAAGTCACATAGTAGACAGTCAGTGAATTAGTGAGAGTGAGAGAGGACAGTCTAGAACAGTGTGGATGTGGGAGAACATTCTAGAGCTGGGTGAATGTAGAAGAACATTCTAGAACAGCATAAATAGGGAGACATTCCCAAACAGCGTAAATGGGGAAGATCATTCTAGAACAGTTTGATATAAGGATACCGTAAGTACATTGTGAATAGGAGAGGGGGCCTTTCTAGAGTCGTGCGAATGGAGAGAACATTGCAGAACATTGTAAATTGGGACAAGATTCTAGATAAGAGAAAAGGAAGTCTGACTGGGAAAAGCATTGTGTGAATGGAAGAAAATGTTCTGGGCAGGATATTCTGAATGGAAAGGAAATAGTAGAACATTGTAAATTGGAGGAACATTCTAGATGGAGAGAACATTACAGGAAGTCTGACTGAGGAGGCATTCTAGGACAGCATGAATGGGAGAACATTCTAGAACCACATAAATAAGAGAGGAACACTTTACCAGTTTGAATAGCAGGGGACCTTCTGGATGGGGACAGCATTCAAGAACATTTTATGATAGCATAAATAGGAAGGGCACTCTAGAACAATGTATAGAGGGATGACATGGAAACATTAGATGACTGTGAAAGAGGAAGAATGATGTAAAGACTTAACAACCCCACGCAGGTACCACTATAAGCCATTGTCTGAACTTGTTGGTGTTTGTTTGGTCAGAGTGCAATAGTTCTAGACTCGTTGTTGAGCTGTAGTGCTTTGTGTGCTGGTAGTGTCATTATAGAGTAAGTGTAACACATGCCGAGGTGACCTTGACTTGAGATCTGTGTTTTTATTCTTACAGTGGCATCGCCAGCCTGCTCGATGCCAAGGAGGTGGGCATCAAGATTTTTGAGGACTATGCAAGTTCCTGGTACTGGATTTTAATGTAAGACATTCCTGATATTTATAAAATGAAGGTTTGGGGAAAATTGCTACTGTGCGCATGCCGTTATGCACAGACAAATTGTGTAGGTCTCCCAGATCTTTCATGTCGCTGGTGCACCTTTCCTCTTTCCATTGCCACCAGCAGCGTGCTATGGTCGTATCCGCGTGATGGTATGGAATGTCATATGTTACTAGAACCATTCCCCTTCCCGGAGCTCTATGATAAGTCCCGTCTCCAACTCTTGCAACTGCTCGAACTGCCTTTAAACTCGTATCTGAGGTGTACTTCACTTGCAAGGGGTGCTACCAACACAACAGCACAGAGTCCGAATGAAAAGCATGCACAAGATCACTTAATGTTCTCAGTCAGGTACAGCAACAAGGCCTGTCCTTACTAACTGCAAATGTGTGGCATCCACATGTCTCATGATGTCAAAGCTACCCACCAAGATTTATTCCTGTTGGTTGGTTCCTTCTGGGTGCAACCTACATTTGGATTTATGTGTGTACAGCTGTGCTTGTTGGTCATGTGCTGGTTAATGTTTTGTCGTGCTTGAAATGAGCCAGAAGTGTCATCACCAACAATTGGTAAAGTTTGCATAGCGTTATGGTTGATTTGATGGATCTGTTTTAATAAAATACACATACCAAAGGTATACGGTCACTCAGAGCTGAATGATTTTAGTCTATAGCAGCAATATTACAGGAGGATTATTCAAATGAGACAGTAAATAAATAGCATGATAATATAATATCCAGTGTTTAGCCCATACTGAGGTACGTGTTGTGTGTTGTGCTCTCCTTAGAGGTCTGGTCATTACCATGGTGATCAGTCTGCTCTTCATCCTCTTGCTGAGGTTCACTGCAGGAGTGCTGCTGTGGTGCGTCATCTTCGGAGTGATCATTGCGGTGGGATACGGTGGGTGTACACACACACACAGCCGCGCATGTAGACAGGAATATGCTGTACACAGAGCGTGAGGCGTACTGTATGAGCTGACTCAGCACTGTGCAGCACAGGATGATCCTCCACTCCTTTCCTCCAGTAATGCTGTTAGTTTCTCACAGACCAAGCCTCTAATAATCCCACATCTGTTAGATTACAGTGCAGTGTGGATTACAGCGTGTTCATTAATGTTATTTATGTGTTATGATTGACTCTGAGATTATAATAAAACTCACCTTACACATGAACTTTTTTCTCTTTTTGTCCCTTTCGTCCGTTTATTTCTGTCTTTCTTCTTGTTCACTGTCATATTTCCCTCTCTTTGGTCTTACTTTTTCTATTTTCCGTTCTTACTCTTTGTTCTCTGTTTCACTCGTTTTAATCTGTCTTTATCCTCTCTATATTTCTTCCTTTACTCTCTGTTTCTTTTGTCATGTCCATTACTCATACTGTTTCTCTCTCTCTCTCTCTCTCTCTCTCTCTCTCTCTCTCTCTCTCTCTCTCTCTCTCTCTCTCTCTCTCTCTCTCTCTCTCTCTCTCTCTCTCTCTCTCGCTCGCTCTCTCGCTCTCTCTCTCTCTCTCTCTCTCTCTCTCTCTCTCGCTCTCTCTCTCTCTCTCAGGTATTTGGCACTGTTATTGGGAGTATATGACGCTGCGGGGGAAGCCCGATGCTGATGTCACTATTTCGGATATTGGCTTTCAGACAGATTTCAGGGTTTACCTGCAGCTGAGCCAAACGTGGCTGATCTTCAGTAAGGCTTCCTTTCACTACAGCACAACACATAGACCTTCTCTTCATGACTGTTTGCACTCAGTGATCCCTACATGGAGAAATCCTGAAATAATATCCATAAAGCCCAGAAGTCTGGAGCTGTAATTATTTCACACTGTAGCAGTTTAACCTCACTCTTCAGCCTACAGCAGTTTAGCCCCTCCTATTTATACTACAGCAATTTAGCCCCACCCATTCATACTACAGGAGTAAAACCCTCCCATTCAGCATACAGCAGTATAGCCCCTCACATTCAGCATACAGCAGTATAGCCCCTCACATTCAGCATACAGCAGTATAGCCCCTCACATTCAGCATACAGCAGTATAGCCCCTCACATTCAGCATACAGCAGTATAGCCCCTCACATTCAGCATACAGCAGTATAGCCCCTCACATTCAGCATACAGCAGTATAGCCCCTCACATTCAGCATACAGCAGTATAGCTCCACCGATTCACCACACATAGTTCACACCTAACTCTCAATTGATGTTGTATTGACTGCATTAGTGTGATGATGATTGATTGCGTTGCTGTGGCGTTGATTGACTGTCTACATGTGCTATTGAACGATTGTGTTGGTGTGAAATTGATTTATTGCGTTGGTGTGGTATTGATTGCGTTGGTGTGGTATTGATTGTGTTGGTGTGAAATTGATTGATTGCGTTGGTGTGGTATTGATTGCGTTGGTGTGGTATTGATTGCGTTGGTGGGATATTGATTGGGTTGGTATTGATTGTGTTGGTGTGGTATTGATTGTGTTGGCGTGGTATTGATTGTGTTGGTGTGGTATTGATTGTGTTGGCGTGGTATCGATTGTGTTGGTGTGGTATTGATTGTGTTGGTGTGGTATTGATTTAGTTAGTGTGGTATTGATTGCGTTGGTGTGGTATTGATTGTGTTGGTGTGGTATTGATTTAGTTAGTGTGGTATTGATTGCGTTGGTGTGGTATTGATTGTGTTGGTGTGGTATTGATTTAGTTAGTGTGGTATTGATTGTGTTGGCGTGGTATTGATTGTGTTGATGCGGTATTGATTAACTGTTTCCTTTGGCAGTGATCTCTCTGGCAGTGACGGAAGCTGTGATCATTATTATACTGATCTTCCTGAGGAGGAGAGTACGCATCGCGATAGCTTTGCTGAAAGAAGGCAGCAAGTATGTTTTTCACAGTGATTAAATACAATGTGGAATTTGAGCAGGGGTGTCCTAGCTTTTCACCGCACACTGTTTATATTGTTATATTAACAGGATACAGACTATACATTTACTATTACTCCAATTATCTCTGGTTCTTTCACAGGGCTGTCAGCTACATCATGTCTGCTCTGCTTTATCCCATCATCACTTTCCTGTTGCTTGCTCTGTGCATAGCATACTGGGCCGTGACCGCCGTGTATCCTCTCGAACCGCGTGGGTGTGGATTTAAATATGAGAGCTTCTGTATTATGTCGTTTTGCTGTGTCCTTAACCTGAGCTGCTTGCAGATTTTTGGCGTCCTCTGGTGATGCTGTGTATAAAGTGATGTCGACACAACCAAATTGTAAATACGCCAACATCACCTGCAACCCAGAGGTAAACTACATTTTCACTGCTCAAGCATAGGTGACCCCAGCTTCTTAAACTGTTCCAGAATATATTCCACTTGCAGTGCTAGTTCATTAAAAATCCCATTTTAGGATGTCTGCTCTGAGATTAAGGACTAGATTTTAAAATAAATACAGGTTTAGCCCTGCAAATTTTAAGATCAGCCAACCTGTTCCTGTAACAGTGTTACATACTCCACTAGCACTAGCATTTCCACTTAAATTAGTGAACTACTTTCTTCATAATGGCAATGTGACAAAATTAAGAATGTAAATATGTAATTAAGAATGATGTTATTTTTCACTGTATTCAACTTATTATTGTGATATAGTGAGTCTGATCTCAAGTAATTGAATCTATACATCAGCACACACAAATAACCAGATTACCCATAGGAATGCTAGCAGAAATTAGCCTTAACAGCATTAGAAATGTGTTTTTTTTTTTTGTTTTTTTGTTTTTTTTAATATCCCAAATTAAAGGACTGTACCCTACCTAGGACTCTGTCACGGTTCACCAGTTAAATTTGTTATATAATGTCCCTTACTTTTCACAGTTTGTAGTATTTAAACATTGTTAAAGTTACTAAACATACTGTTCTGTTTCCAGTTCATACTAAGAAGCAAAAAAGCTAATTTTGAATTCATTGTTTTCATTATGTCACAACAACAAACACATGTACACATATCCACCTTTTCAGTCTACAGCAGTTTAGCCCCGCCCACTCACACTGAAGTTATGAGGAGTGTTGTTTCAGCACGGATTGCTTATTTTGGTTCTGATATAAAAGTGTGGGTTTATCCTCGTCTTTACATTTATATATAAACGTAGTGTAAATATAACGTATAATATAATTATACATATACATATATTTGTGTGTCTTTTGTTTTCAGACGTTCGGTCAGTCTAATGTCACCCGGGTGTGTCCAGGCTCTCAGTGTACATTTGCGTTTTATGGCGGTGAGAGTGTATACCACCGCTATATCTTCGTCCTGCAGCTGTGTAACCTGCTGGTCTTCCTCTGGCTCGTCAATTTCGTCATTGCGCTGGGTCAGTGCACTCTGGCTGGAGCTTTCGCCTCATACTACTGGGCCCTGAAGAAGCCCGCAGATATCCCAGCATGCCCTCTGACTGCCTCCTTTGGCCGGGCCATCAGGTTTGTTTTGTATTTATGTCTCACTGTTGACAAGGATTTAAGCAGCATTAAGACTTTAATAAAACTTTATTATTGTTATTATTCATTTGCATTTGTTTAATGCTAATTATGAGCACAAAAATGTACATTGTTATTGTTATTATTATTTTTAATTATGCATATGATTTTTTGCGGCAGGTATCATACAGGTTCCTTGGCTTTTGGTGCATTGATCCTGTCCATAGTGCAGTTTATCCGGATCATCCTGGAATACCTGGACCACAAACTCAAAGGTCAGTGACCCTCCAGTAGTCTTTCTTCTTACCATTTAATATTAATTTTCAATAATTATAATTGGCATTAACACACCAGCCCGAAGCCTAGTGTTATAATGCACTATAATGGACTGCTGACTTCTATCTCACCTCCTGCTTTTGCTTGCAGTGTAATGGAGCGTTATATCCAAAAGCAAGATAAATCTTCCATCTGCTATCAGCATAGTGGAGTGCAACACAAATTTAGTCATTTATTTCAGTGTTCAGAAATGATTTATTAATAATAATAACCTAATAACATTCACAATATTCCTCAAAATAATAAATATTAGGTATATTAACTAGATTTAAGATTGCTTTATTTGCTAAAATATCATATTAAATGCTCTGGAGCTCAGAGTCTCAACTAATTCAAAACAGCACTTCCATTCCAGCCCCATTCCTATCTTTTACCCCAGAACACTAGAATCATTAAATAAACCTCGTCTCCCGCCACTCAAAAAAAAGCTGTTTCAGGCCTTTTCTGCTGCCTGTATGATCAGGTTGCCATATTGTTATAAAATAATCAAGCCCTAACTCGATAGAATATTTCTCAACCAAAATATTCACTATTTTCTGTCCTAGATTATAGTTATGGTTTTATGAGGCAGGCCTGCATGTTCATCAGTGTTTGTTGAGAGAGAGAGAGAGAGAGAGAGAGAGAGAGAGTCTTTGTAGTGTAATTCTCCAGATGTTTTGGGTCTGGCGGGACTGCGTTGTGGATAATGACGAGTGCTTTTCCTGATGTGCTGTTCTCCTGTGCCGTCCCAGGTGCTCATAATGCGCTTACACGGTTCCTGCTGTGCTGTTTGAAATGCTGCTTCTGGTGCCTGGAGCATTTCATCAAGTTCATGAACAGGAACGCATACATTATGGTGAGTTTCTTTCAAAGAGGCTGTTTAAGATGCAGGTGCTGCGTGATTGTTTGGGGTTTTTGTGTGTAGTTTAGTGTTTTCTCTGTTTATGTGCACCTAATTCAGCTCGTCAGCTCAATCAGTGAGTTGAGCTGTACGAGGAAATGCCAATGCTGATGTTTAGGGAGATTGCAAGTCACTTGCATAGGTCTAAATTGCTGCACATACGGGGTTTGGATCCTGTAATGTTTTCAGTCTTTTGTTCATGGGTTTTGCCTTTATATTAGGCTAAAGGGCCAACATCATGGGAAGCTAAACTTTGTCTTTGACGTTTAGGTGACTTTAAAAGAACTTTGAATTAGAGCGTAACCATGACCCTGCTTCATAAGTCATTTTATGGATATTAGGGCACACAACAGGCTGCTTTGAAATCATTGTGTTTGTGATGTCACAAAAACCAACCGATTAACGTTTGCCCACCTATTCGGGCTGCTCCAGTTTAGCCCTGTCAAATCATCTTGATGTTAGTAAGAGTGCTTCCACGCTGCTGTCTGAATGGTGCACCGTACAGGGCACCGAATCAGATTGCACATCTTTTTAATATAGTTGCTGTAACAAAAACAGCCTATTTAATTGTAATGGAAAAAGAGTTTATGTAAATGTAGAGTAAAAGGTAATGTAAATATGACACGTATAGTTGGACACATTCAGAGACAAGTATGGAACGTTTAGGGTACAGTGTGGCTTCTATTAGGGCAGACAATCACTGAATAACAGTTTGATGCAAGTGCATTTGGTTAAGCACTAGTCTGTGAGGTATCAGCTTTTTACTTGACAGCTACATTAGCTTCATAGCTCCCATACTAAAGCTAAAGGAGCTAACACCAAGCTTGCTGTGGCTGATTGATTACGTCCTGGTTAAGAGGAGGGAAAGTAATTTGATCATGATTTTGCAGAACTTGTAAATGCATAATATCTCCTAAGATAGTGGCCACTGAACTGATCCACATTCGTCACTTGATGTGTGTGTTGTGTTGACTCTCCTCAGATTGCGATTTATGGGAAGAATTTCTGTGCCTCAGCGAGAGACGCTTTCTTCCTGCTGATGAGAAACGTAGTGAGGTAAGAGCAGAGCACCTCTTTGAAAAGCTGTCATTGACAAAGAGCATGCCGTTTAAAGCTTTTCCATGTGACTCAGTGGGACTTGGGTCTCACCATATCTTCCAACACATGACTACATCATGCACGGGAACGAGCAGTTAAGCAATGCAGTGTGTGCAGGAACAGGATAACATACACACATAGAAAAATCTATTGAATAAAAAGTCTATAGAGAATGATAATAATCACACAGTAATTAGCGTGTGTAATTAGCAAAAAGGGGAGACAGCTAAATAACCAATAAGAAAGTAATAAATTCATTCTAAGTACAGCACATGCCCTGCATTACTGTGCATTACCAGCGCAGACTGATCAGTCTCAGCGCTCAAGGCTCACTGCAGTAACAGTGCTTTTAGTTAAGGAGGAGTTTGCAGTGCGTGTTCCACACCTGCTTATGCAGCATGTGTCTTTGTTTTGTAGGGTGGCCGTGCTGGACAAGGTCACAGACTTCCTGCTGTTTCTCGGAAAGCTGCTGATTTCAGGGAGCGTGGGTAAGTGTCTCTCTCTTTCTCGCTCTCTCTCTCCATCACTCTCTTATATGTGTATATGTTGCTGATCAGCACTACAGAAGGTGTAGGAGGATGATTTGGGGAGGACACAGTCACCGCCTTCATTACTTCTTTTGCATACATTAAAGGTTCTGATGCTCATTCTGCCGTCTAACAGCAGAACCACTGCGCATACCTTAAAACATCTCACGCATGGTTTTCTTCCTCTGTCTTTCTGTCTGTCTGTATCGCATGACATGTGTTCATGCTGTTCCCTGAATTACTTTTAAACAGCTGAACAAACTGCACACCAGCAACCATTTATGATACCATATCAACCACCTAGTAACACCTTAGCAACTGCTTTGGAAGGCCGTAGCAGACTCTTAGGAACACCCTCGCACTCATCAGGAACACTGCAACCGCAACCACTTAAAAACACTTTAGGAACAACTTGAGATACCATAGCAACCACCTAGCAACACCCTACCCGAATTTCAGAAACCATAGCTACTACATAGCAACATCTTGGCAATAATCACGGATACCATACCAACCACATGACATAGCAAATCTTTACCAGTCACCTGGGATAGCATAGCAACAACCTAGCCGCAACCTAGCAACCAGCTGGGATACCTTAGCTACCACCTACCAGTACCTTAGAAACCACTTGGAATATCATTGCAACTAGCTAGGACAACCTAGCAACCACTTGGGAGACCACAGCAACACCATAGCAATAGCTTGGGGTATCAATCCAACCACCACAAGATTTTAGTGTTGACTAGAGTCAGCATTTCCATAGCAACCACTTGGGGATTGTGAAAGCCTGTGCAATCAGAAGCTTGAGAGAGATACTTCCGCCTCTCTACATTCCACTACATCACACCACCCCGACACCTCCCACTCCTCATTGACTGCCCTCTATTCTACTGAGGAACGGGGTCCTGGATTCCTCAACCTCAGCAAGCCGCCTACAACTCCTGCTACTTCATTCCTCCACTGATGCAAATAACTGAGCTACTGCATAGGACCTCACAAATCACTATTTCAGATGTAAAATGGAAATGTGAACTCACATTTGACACAAATGAGTTTCTGTACTGATAAGAAGCCACCAAGGAGCCGTTAGTTATTGACTTAATCATGTTCTTGTGTCTTTAAATACTGAAGCTTTCCCTGACTAACATCACTGTAATGTTTTTCAGGCGTCCTGGCATTCTTTTTTTTCACTCGCAAGATACCAGTCATTCAGGAGGAGGTGCCGTCACTAAATTACTACTGGGTCCCCCTGCTGGTGAGAGAGAGAATTTCACCATCCAACATGTTTTGCCGGTCCCAGTTTCAGGCTTTCTAAAGAGTCTCTGTTTGTTTCCTTGCAGACTGTGATTTTTGGGTCCTATCTGGTTGCCCATGGGTTCTTTAGCGTTTATGCCATGTGCGTGGACACACTTTTTCTCTGCTTCTGTAAGTATACTGTTTTCAGTTGGTTCATGTGGTACAAGAGAAAAAATACTAAGACATTACAGAGTCACTGAATTTGTCACTAGGATGTTATTCACTTAATCAGTGTACTGTACCAAGAAAACTAGCAGTACTGCTTCCTTTTTATTAGGAAAGAGGGAAAGTAGAAGGTAGGAGTTTCTAGAAAAGTGACCAGTGGGTGGAAGTAGACTGTAGGTGTTTCTAATAAAGTGGCCAAAGAGTGGAAGTATAAGGTAGATGTTTCTAATAAAGTGGCCAGTAAGTAAATAAAATTACCACCCTTTATACTCCAAAAATAGAGAGAGAGAAAGATAACCTTAACCTGGCGCATCTTTTCCTGTCCTGAAACGTTACTGCCTCTCCCTTCTTGCTTAGGTTTCTATCCGTCACATTAATCTTATGTGTTATTCCCTTGAGCTTCCCGTAATGAAAACACAGATTTGTTTCTTCTTCACTTTTAATTCTATAAGCTAACTCCACTGTTTCTTTCTTTCTTTGTCTCTGTCTATCTTTCATCCTCCTTTCTTTTCTTCACTCTGCACACCTCGCATTTCTCTTGTTCCATCTTCTTGTGACGGAACATGTTTCAGGTGAAGATCTGGAGAGAAATGATGGATCTGCTTCCAAACCTTACTTCATGCCTGCAGGCCTTCATAAAATCCTAAAGAGATCCGATCAACCCACCAAAAAATGCTCTGGATCCTGAGACACTCTCTCTATCTCCCTCTCTCCCTCCATCTCTCTCTCTCTCTCTCTCTCTCTCTCTCTCTCTCTCTCTCTCTCTCTCTCTCTCTCTCTCTCTCTCTCTCTCTCTCTCTCTCTCTTTCTTTCTCTTTCTCTCTGTCTGTCTGTCTCTCTCTCTTTCTCTCTCTCTCTCTCTTTCTCTCTGTCTCTCTCTCTATTTCTCTCTCTCTCTCTCTCTCTCTCTCTCTCTCTCTCTCTCTCTCTCTCTCTCTCTGTAACCGGAAGCATGTTGTGTGCTTTTTGGACGCATGCCTGCGGACACTTTGACAGGTCTCACTGATTCTCCTCTCTGGAATAGAGCACATGGCTCAGGGGCCAATGGCAAACAATGGAATAATTCAGCATTTTTCCCTGCGCAGTCGATTTCCAAATACAGTAACTTTCACAGGGTTTCCCTGAACTTTGACATGAACGTCAGACTCACATATGCCAGAGCCAGTGGGCAGATGCTGAATTCTGAATGACATTTTTCTGTGAAAAAAAATCAGTGAACAGTTTCTGCACTAATGTCCTGTAATGTCATATGTGGAATTCAAACCAGGGAGCTAGTAGATCTGTAGATCCATTGACAGACTTGTGATTTTATAGGCTCCTACAAATAAGAGTTTGGTCAGTTACCAACAATAGAAGCAACAAAGGCCGGGACAGGCAGACACAGATTGGCTGGATGTCCTAAGTAAAGCTTCACAGCTAACACTTTCCATACGAACAGATGCAAAATATAATTGTCACATAATACAACATTCATATATCAGGGTATTGTTAACCTCAGTCATCCTTATATCTCATCCAACACTTCCCCTCTGTCTGCTCACAGACACACTGTGATGTACAACGATGAGGAAAACAGACACAGCCAAATTTGTAAAACAACGATTTTTTAGCTGAAAAAAATCAACACCTATTGGGGTGATTTTAAAACCCATACACTTAGGAATTTTTTAATGCTTACTGAGCAAAGGCAACAAATCAAACGCAGTGGCTGCTGCTGTTCTATAAACAATAGATTGACCACCCTTAGTCCAACAATGTGTTAGTCGAACAAAAAACCAACCGTAGAACACTATGTACTGCCTCGGGAGGAAGAAAAACGCAAGAGGCCTAAAAGTTTACTTTTATTTTTACTCAAAATCTTTTAACCTGGACACTTTCCAGTGGCCTTTATCTAGAGCTTTTCAGCTTCTTAGTATTTCTGGTTCTGATGGTTGTCCCCTCTCTCTCTCTGCAATGTGATGTGGTTAACTGTTCAATAAACAGACAACAATTTTGAATTATGGCCACTGCGTACCATATAACATGAATACCATGTTACATCCTTAAGCAGAGCGTCTTTGTAGAACGTCAGCAGGAAGTTGATACAAGCTACACTCAAGTTTAATTTTACACTCTGCTTGTATGAACTGAATGAAATAAAGTGTTGAGTGTCTCTTGTCACTCTTGCTATCGGTTTACTACCTCTTCACAGACTGGCGGTTTTCCAGCCGAAAGATCTGAGCTGTAGGCTAGGCTTGTAACATTAGCTGTGCCAAAACATCAGTTATTGGCATGGGCCTGAAATTTCCATATTCAATTCCATTCGATCTCATACATTCATCCAGATCTGGAGTAAGAGAATAGTTCAGGTTACTTTCACTTTCCCTTTACTGTCCATGACGACTGCAACTAGTCCTGTCTCTCTGAAGGAACCGATCAGACAGTTTTACAGCTGAATCTCTAGTTAGAGCGAAACATCTGATTAAAGACTCAGAGACTTCTTTAACGTGTTAGTGTTCACTGAAGGAACTCAGCAACTGCCCATCAGCTTCTACTGTAAACACAGTTTTGAGTCTGTGCTTTTGTTCTTCTCTGAACTGTATGAAACAAGTCAACATTCTTGTCCATTAAAATGGAGGTACGAAGATTAGGTGAGAAATAGCGGAGCGCTCCTTTAAGCTGTTTACTTTCTGCTAACTCTGCCTGATTGTTGCCTTGTTCTTCTACATCCTGCCTCTCTCTCCAGTCTGGGTCCATTGCTGGCTCTCTCTCTTTCTGATTGTGTCCTGTTCTTCATTGCCTTACCTTCAGCATCTTCTCAGTTGGCTATGGAGTGGAGGTTAGCGAGTATCCCAGTCCTGCATATCTGAGTGTTTTTCCTGCTAAACGGGATTGTTTTCTCCTCCTGATGGGCTTATAAACCAGCTAAAGGGTGGAGTTAGGGCCGCGTTCAGCCCTGACAACATGTAGCAAAGTGAAAACAGTGAATTCTGCCCTGTTATGCAAGTGTGGCATCCACGGAGCTGCAGCAGCCTCATTTGTAGAGGACTTTCTAGAGTCCATTGTGTGGACCTTCTTAGCAAGGTATACTACCAGTTAGACAGTTCTACTCATAGAAGATTTTTTTTATTTTTACTTGATGTCTTGCTTTAGAATAAAAGTGCATCGACCTATAATTAGCACTTATGGAATTATGCAGTCCACCTTAAAAATCCCAAAAAGGGCAACTTTACAAGAGGATGAAATAACTTTTTCTTAACTTGCAATGAGGAGTGATATAGGAAGATGTTTTTCTAAGCAATAGTGGACCAATTTGGTCTGTATATCATGAATAATCACTAAATTGAAAAGATAACTAGAGCTTTTACACTGTGCGCAATAGATGAGTGTTTGTGCAAGAAAAAAAGAAAAAAGATTTAATAGAAATAAATAGAAATGCATTAGAGCTGGATGTTATAGTAAAAATCCAATATTGTGATACAAAGAGTATATGTCTAATATCTCATCAGTTGGAACTGTTAAGTGTAAGCCTGTAGAGTCTTTAAGATCATTTAGCTGGTACTGTATATATACACATTGCTTCTTATACGCCCATCAAACCAGAGAAAACACCTTAAAGCCCACCGAAAAAACAACCCAGAAACCATAAATAACATTTGATTGAACATGGTCTGGGTGTTTTCCGGCAGGAAAGTGACTGATATGTGCAGGGCAGGATTTAAAGTTAAACCGTGGTGTTTATTTTGCATATCGTCGCTGTCCAAAGAAAAACAAGTATCTCCAAAATGGCGATGTTACTGGAGACGGCAAAAAGCTGATTGAATTTGCATGTAAGTCAATGGAACCAGATGTTTTTCCAAGCATGCTTTGAATATTTCTGGCGAACCATTCATAATGAAATGTCCACCCAATGTAAACAGCAGCTGCCCAAAAACCAAAATGGAGATACATGGTTTTAATTTGACAGCGACGATATGATTAGTTCTGTTAAAGAGGAAACTCCTGTTGGCATGATATCAGCAGCTAGGCTTTATTATGTCTCTTCTTATAAACCTCTTCCAGGGTAAACGCTTCATAATAGTACATAGTAGTACCACTAACTTTCCGACAGACCACTAGACAAAGAAAATCAATAATATTTATTATAAATGAAGTTATACAGCAGCCAGTGAGTGTATAGTTCCTGGTACAGCGTTCCACCAACAGAAAAGCTTCATATGCTGGTGGCTCAGCGTCTGAGGGGACATAACAGATGCAGTATAGCGTGTTTAAGAGCTGTAAGGACTCTCATGCAGTGTTGAGTGATTGTGCCTCATCTGAGATGGGGAAGTGCTTCTCCTGGGCATTTACGGTCTTACACTTCTATTTTTGAAGTACAGTTTATAAAAGGAGGTACAAGCCATTTTTGGTAATTTTTTGTATGATGTTGAACTGACTCGGTGCTCTGTCTCTGCTCTCCTCTGTGCTGTATTGGGGGGTGTTTCATGTCTTTTTATATTAAAGGAAGCGTTTTGTAAAAATGAAGGAAATGAGTAATGGGTAAATGAAAGTGTGAGGTTTTTCTTTTGGAATAAAATCAAGTGCTGTAAGTGTTTTAATAAGCTGTCGCCTTCGTTTCTTATTGTTGTACATATTATAAAGTAAGTGAATGGAATTTACACTCATTATCAAAAGAATAGTTGCATTTAATTGCAGTGCTGTTTCCAGCAGTGGTTACCAGAAACAATAAGTGATGATAAATTTGGACTGTTATGTAATAAGTTCAATAATATCATATAAGCTTATGGCACTGCAAATTAGGAAGCATTAGATATATCCACCAGCTTTAAGGCCATGTCACCTTCAGGATTATGAGACTAATTTGGATTAAAAAGCAATGGAAGCGTATACCCCGCCAATTAGCATGATGCTAAATGCGAGGTGCAGCAACCCAGGGCTTGTGATTAAAATGTCGTTAATATAAGGCAAGGTTATTTATGTAGCACCTTTCATACACTCAGATTGCTGTACAAAGGAGTGCTTTAAAATCTGATTACAAATTATTTGAACATGATTAAAGCAATATGTTTAGAAGAATTAAAAAAAATTTGTAAAAATCATATTAGGATAAAAGATATAAGCGAGTGGTTTGAAATAATACAAATTAGAGAAACCTTTTATTTTGTTTACAGTCCTACACTTTTATATGGAATATTGATGATGTGAAATAATATAAATAAAGTTTATTTTATAACAAATTTTATTATAAAAATAGTAAAGTTGATTTTGCCACATAATACTATCCATGCATCCCTCCACCATGAAAGGATTTTAAGGCCAACATCTTCTCCATTATTAAACACAGTCTCCGACATCAGGCAGTATATTCATAATCATGTCGTGTAATAACTTTGTGTGAGTGAGCTATTAGAGACGAGCGTTTGAAAGACATTTGGTTTCTATCAGCACCACTGCTAACAAATCAGCAAGTTTCTTTAGAATGGAGCGTTTCACACCAAACCAGGATTTAACTTAGCAGAGTTAGCAGAAAATGTAAAAATCAGTGGTATTGCTTCTTAAGGTAATCTCAAAGAGAGTGGACCATGTCTGTTTTAACTCTTACAGCCTCCAAGATAAACTTCAGACACCAAACATGTCTTGACTGATTGTCTACATCTGGGGTTTCATTTTAAATGAACTGCCACTTTAAGTCCTTCCTGTAAATATGTGATCTGTTCCCCTGAATAACTGGTGCACCCTTGTCCTCAGTGGTGGATCTGGAGAAGAATGACGGCTCTGCGGCTCGGCCGTACTTCATGAGCAGCACACTGAGAGCTATCCTCAACAAGAAGAACCACAAGAGGGCACCAGAGAGGAAGAGAGCGAGAGCAGTGGGGGTAAAGGGTCAGAAAAAGGGACTTTGTTGACATTTTGAGAAAGAGGGAGAATTCTGAGAGGGTGTTTAAACCTCCTTTACAGGAGAACAGGTGAGATTTATCACTTGCTCACCTGAGAGGTAAGCACTTTCCCCTTTGAAAAGTGAAGGAGAACATCATCAGGACCAACATAACCACATACCTGGGCTTCTAGAAAAACACCAGTGGAAAATATGCTTCGTAATAACGGTAAAGAAGATTATCCACATCTATACATGTTAGCACTTATTACCAAAGCCTCGTTTAGCCAGAGGCACAGAACGGCACAGAACCTGATGTTTCAAAATTCCTGCACAATCAGGGGGTTAAGATGTAAACAGAGTGGTTTGGTGGACTCAGAATTGTTGGCAGTAGTAGTAATTAGGAAACAGACGTCCGCCTCTGAAACTTCCCACACAGAAACGAAACTGCTGTGAATACGGTGCCTGATGTCTGAGACATGTTGGTTTTATAGTTATGATAGTTATAATGATAGTTTTGAGAAGATCTCAGCCCTAAAATCCACTGTAGGTGAAGGGACACATGAAGGGCATTGTCAGACAAAATAGTTCCCAAAGATTCCCAGATTTTCCACTATTTTACCATCAACAACAGTTTGGATAGCAAATAAAATGGCTATGTTTGTGTTGTAGCCATGGTGACCCCTGGTTCCCATCACCACCACTGTAAAGAACCATCTGAACCATTCCACCAAACCCACTCTGTTTACACCTCAAACACAGAACTGTGGCGGAATGTTGAGAACATCTATTATTATATTTGTGCCCTTTGGGAGGCTGTAAATTCACTATGCCCAAAAGAGTGGAAGCAAGCAGAGACTTCAGAGATCCAATACTAAACAAACACTTTACTGTACATCATTCGTTCTCCATTCTCACTGACCCAGCATGCACATTCCAGCTCACTCATCTATCTCTGCCGCATATTATACGCTTATGTTATATAATATCTTGAATTCTATGTGAATGTAATTGTTCTTAAAAGAGTAATAACTCATAACAGATATTGGATGTACCAGAAATCTTGTTAGTGTGTGTATGTGTGGCTTATTTTTTTAAATTTTAAGCTTTTTGTATTATTTATATTACTCATATTTAATACCTATTAATTTTTCATTAGTAGGAACACCTCTATGACTGTGATGCCATGGTCACAGGGCGTACATATTATTTCTCTCATATTGAGAAAGTGAAAGGCATCTCTTCATCCATGAAGCCGTGTTTTCGGTTAATGCGTTTTCAGAAGTGCTGTCTACTCTGCCGAGTCTGAATTTTTCTGGTATTTTGTTATTACAGTTTGATCATGATGTTGTGACGTCTGAATTAAGCGCAGTAAACTGATCTGAACATGTTTTATGAAGTCGTAATCATCATTTGCTAACTGCCTCTGTGTTAGAGCTTCACAGTGCTCTTTGCTCTCGTGGTTTTTCATGGTGTCTTTGAAAGGACTACAGTTCAGAAATCTCAGATATCTAGCGTAGACAGTATTCTTCCACTGCACCAGCAGATCGTTTTATTTCATGTCATTTCTCAGAACAAATATTGCTATACAATTTTTTCACCTGCTATTAATGTTTGGTATTAATAAAAACGGCTCAAAATATTATAATAATCTGGCAGTTTTATGGTTAAGCTACACTAACACGTTTTCCCATTAAGTGAGCACTGTGATTCTCAAACCTGGTCCTGGAGCCAACCTGCTCTGCACAGGTTAGTGCTGTTAGAGCTCATTAACAAGCCCCTCTCAAAGTTGTTAGCGGTGTGTGTTCTTAGAAAGCTGGTTGCATTTTTCAGCTTCTGCTCACACTCCAATTCATGTCAGATCTCTTCATTCTGCAGTTTAGTTAATTGTTCACAAGACAACCAGCAACTTTTTCAGATCAGCACTAAAACTGGGATCATCCCTCTTGTTGATGAGGTGATCCCTTTCTGCACTAAAACATTTTTCACAGTCATTTTTTTGTTTGTATTTAATCATCCTTTCAGTGGTTTGAGTGGTCTTCTCCACAGTGGAAAGGAGGGATCAAAATCACCTTTGGACCTTTCTGGTATGAAGTAAGAGTGGCTGTAAAGGGTTTTTTTGGCTAATTGACCTTTGACTTTTCTTCGTCTTTATGTCAAAGGCCTTATCTTCTATCTTAACCCTCAAACAGAATCCCCTTTAGTCATTTGTGCTGCATGTGAGAACAAATCTAACAGGCCAGGTAAGGTGTTGGCTTGGTATAGTTGCTTATGTTAAATGTTATGTTTATGAGGGGTGCGCTGGTTCTGGGCAGATTATTTCAGTGACAACTTTATTGGGGGACGCAGTCTGTAAACTGCTGGTTTAATGACTGGGCAGATGGAAGAGTTAACAGGTGCGATTCAAGTAGAGTGCACCACAAGTAAAGAGTGGATAAATGAAACACTGAGACAGGTTTAAATGTTATTACTTAACGTAACCAAATGTTTTGTACGTTTCTGCACAGTTTTGTAGTATCAGTTGAATAACACAATACATAAACATACAGTACTCTGGTTTTTGCCCATGGCATATGCAGGTACATTAACTCCCTTGGATAAAAGGCATTAAGCTGGTTCTGCCCGTATCTCGACATAGGTACACCATATAACATAATGAGTTTATTTTTGTTTTTGACTTTTCTTTCTCTCTGTTGTGTATAAAAAACTGTACATAGCCACTATTGAAGTGGTTCTGTTCACCTTTCAACATTTTCAAAGGGACATTTCTAACTATTGTGCTTTTAATGGCCTCCTTCACCAAATTACACAAAACTGTCGTTTTTAAAATATACAGCATATTTACAAGGGGTTGGACAATGAAACTGAAAACACCTTGGTTTTAGACCACAGTCATTTATTAGTAAGGTGTAGGGCCTCCCTTTTGCGGCCAATACAAGCGTCAGTTCGTCTTTGGGAGTGACACTACACAATACTGCTGGATAGGGGTTGGCTTCTTGATAACATCACACAAGACTTGCTGTCCTTGGTCACAGAATGCGCCAGCAACAGACGTGCAACCAACAATGTGTCCTCTTTTGAAAACTCTGGTATTTCCACCCATAATGTTGTGTGTCATTGCAATATTTTGAGCAGAACTGAGGCTCTTACCTGCTAACTTAAAAGGGGGAACACTGAACCTCAAACTCGCTCTTACTGTGCAATGTACAATTAATGAAGATTGGCCACCAGGCTGGTCCCAATTTAGCCATGCAGGACCTACCACACTAAAAATGACAAGGTGTTTCCGTTTCATTGTCCAACCCCTGTACCTACATGGGATTATACGGCTACACAGCAGTATATGTTGCTTGAAAACAAATTTCAAAGCAGGGCAATGAGAGCAGATATGGACAAACTTTCAGATTTACACCAGGGACATCACGGCCCTTAAACGCTGTCAGGCTTCTGTTTAATAAGACGAAATGTACTGCAATTAATTTGTAGATAAGAAGCTCTGGCTCAGGCCGGAAGCAGCAGGGCAGAGGCCAGGTCACAGGGGGACACAGGCCAGGGCTTAAATATAATTTTTGATGGTAGATTATTTTTAGGGGTGATGTGACGGGGCCATGCCATGTAGTGTGTGTGGGCCGCCCCGGAGCGAGAAGAACCATCCACCCAGGAAAACCCACATCTTGCCAACTGCACACAAGCCTCCAAACAAAATAGACGTACCACCATAGTTGCCGTTAATGGTAAGGTCTAGCATGCCACCGGTAGTCCCTGGGGAGTTGAATTTGCGTCTCTGCCCTCTAATTATGGAGTTCTTCTTCCTCCTCCTCACTCTCTCTCTCTCTCTTTCTTCTCCTTTCTTGCTCTTATTAACTGTCTAAAAAAAAAAAAAAAAACATTCCAGAATACCTGCCCCACTGGTTCCGCCATAACAATGGCCCTGTACATTTTCACTGTTTGAGTTCCCATTATCCCAGCGCAGACTTTAATTCTGTAATAAATGTCATTATGCTTCTCAAACTGTAGTCGGAAATGTCTGAAATTAAAGCACTACTTGATCTGGATTAGTTTTACTCCGAGGAGCTTTGCTTTAATGTAATTTGTGAGGGGATACACTTGGGGAGAAGTGGGTCCTTGCTCTTGAAACTTTAATGCTCATTAAAGACATGAAACTTACTTTAAAAATCATTTAATATGTGCCAAATACTATATGGTAATACAAGTCCAGTGACCCCCATTGTACATTGGGTTGAATAGTGGTCGTTGTTTATTAGTTTCCTGTATTTGTCTTATGTTGTGTACTTGCCCTAACCACTAGATGGTAGATTTGTCGTATTTGGGTCCTTATTAAAACTTCTATTGACTTTCCTAATGATATACGTATTTTCATAATTAATTAATTATATTTAACTGACACCCAAAAACATTAGATTACAACCCTCAAACATCCTTAGGCTTCTTAAATTATAAGATGTGTTATTCATCAAATGGTTGCAAAATTGTTTTGAAATATCAAATTTTAACGAATGGATAATCAATGTTTAAACCCACTGGTGGTGTAATGTGATAAGCTTATGTTGCAATTTACTCAGCTAACCACAGGACAAGCGTGAATTGGAAATGTCATAGCCTGTAATGTTCATGTTAAGCATTGCACGGAAGGCGTTCACATATATATGTTCGTCTAGCCAGCTGGGTTTTGTAATGACTTGGGCCATGGGGTGGGAGTAAATCAGGACTATAGTTTTATAGGACATTTTGTGGAAAATTGGGCCCAAAGCAGAAGTTGATGATTGGTAAAAGGAGTGATTTGCATTTAGGGGTATGCCAAAGGTCAATAGTGTGAAGGAGTCAGCTCCTGAATTTTGCAGTTGGCATAGAAGCGTAAATTGTCATACGGGTGTCTACTGTGCAGAGTGACAAAAAATGTCAGTACTATGTCAGAAGTTGTGCCAGGGGAAGGGATCCACCTAAGATTCTGGCCGAGCTGCACAATTCTTTGTTGGCACGAGTGGCTGCAACATTGATGTGGCCTACATCCAGAAACTTGTCCAGTCCATGGCAAAAATTGAACTGCAACTATTATTTGTGCTTGTGGAGGTGTTTTGCATGCTATATTAGGTACGTTGTATTCACAGGGGAACTACATTTTGTCTGGTAAGCTTGCTTGTGAAAATCACAAAAAAAATGGGCAAAGTCATGGTGCACGCGTTATATTGGAGTAAAAATATGTTACTGTCATTTTACAACACTAATCAATCTATAATCCTCCTTTACCTTAAAATGAAGCCGCTTGAATTGTGCTTGAATATAGGATTAAAGGTAAAAGTAAAAGATTAAGTGAAGGGTTTGACTATATAAGATTATACCAGGACTGATGTCACATTCCTTCCCGTGGTATCTGTGACTTTTAACGGCATTGGGGGGGGGATTTCTCCCTTGTATTGGTTTCATCTATAGTGGGTCGGACAGAGAGTACACATGCTTCTGCAT
>JAMWET010004648.1:245000-276338 GCA_024036415.1 Prochilodus magdalenae | reverse complement strand
TGGAACTAGGTCTTCAAAGCCAAAGGGATGCACATCTGGCCCTATTTTGTTTAGAACAACATTATTGCACAACTTTCTGTAAGTCATATAAACTTCATTTCACTTCTCAAATATCACTGTGTTTGTCCCCTATATGATATATTTAACGGATTGTTTTTATCCAAACAATCAATGCTTTATAAAGGTAAATCAGGAAAATTAACAACGCTGCCCAAACTTTGCACCCCACTGTATAGTGAACTCCGAAGTGAACTTTTAAGTTGCTTACTGTCAGCTCTGTGATCATTTTGCATCTCCTTAGGTAACAGCGTCTCAACTGTCAGCCTCCTCCAGCCAGAAGGCGTCCATCCTGATCTTAGCCGACAGGTAGCCATTAGTGAAACCTCCCCATGAGGTCGCATAGCCAACGCCAGTGGGTATGGAATACTCAAGAGTGTGGCAACCGTGATTCCTCAAGAAGAACAAGCTGAAGGAGCGCTTTGTCTATGTGCCTAAAGAAGCCTACGACAGCACGCTGCCTCTAATCAAAACCACCCAGACTGCTGCTATTATAGGTACAGCGACATGGAATGGCCAATCCAGTGTTGTGATTGTTTAACTACTGTAGCCACTAAATAGAGGCGTTTCTTCTTTTCATCTGCTTTCCCCTTATTAGATCACGAGCGTGTGGCCCTAGGCAATGAGGAAGGACTCTATGTGATCCATGTCACCAAAGAAAGACGCTTTAAATGTGAGTTAACAGAACGTGCAGGAAAGGTATATGGTGCTCGGACTATGACTAATAACCTTATTTATATTGCATAATCTTTCCCTCCGGTTCTCTCCTCAGAGATCACCCGTGTGGGCGACAACAAGAAGGTGCACCATGTGGACCTGCTGCAGTCTGAGCAGCTGGTGGCTGTCATCTCGGGCAGGAACCGTCACGTACGGCTGATCCCCATGACCGGCCTGGATGGTCGTGAGACTGACTCCTTCAAGCTGCCCGAGACTAAGGGCTGCCAGGCCCTGGTGTCTGGAACGCTCCGCAATGGCGCCCTCACCTGTTTGTGCGTGGCCATTAAGCGCCAGATCATCTGCTACGAGGTCATCAAGAGCAAGGCTCGCCACCGACGCCTCCGAGAGATCCAGGTAACGGTTACCATGAGGGTTTAATAATGCATTCACAGCAACATGCAGCATATCTGTGGCTTTAATGATGTCGGATGTAGTGTGATCTCAGTTTTTATTGTCTGGGTTGTCTGGGTGTTGATTTTTATATGTGACATTTATAAAGAGCTGCTCTATTCTTACCTCCCTCCACTTATACTTGTATTAGGTGCCAGGAGTGGTCCAGTGGATGGCGCTGCTGAGTGAGCGTCTGGTGGTGGGTTACCAGGCGGGCTTCATGCGCTACAATGTGCATTCGGACTCTCCTCCAGTCAGCCTCCTGCACCCTGAGGACCACACGCTGGCATTCATCGGGCAGCAGGGCCTGGACGCCCTGTGTGCAGTAGAGATCTCCAGTAAAGAACTGCTGCTGTGTTTCAGCTGTCTCGGCGTGTACGTGGACACACACGGCCGGCGCTCACGGCAGCAGGAGCTGATGTGGCCTGCCGCCCCCACAGCATGCTGTAAGTGATCGGACTCTAGATCGGATTTCTCAGTGCTTTTTTGTAGCACGATTTCCTTCCGTAACCTGATGTACAGGTGAAAGATATGATCAGGGAGGGTATGTGAGCTAGATAAGCATTATGGTGGAATTGGAAGATGACACATGACCATATTGGTTAATGTTATTCTTCTCTAATTAATGAAGTGAAGACATTTTTGAGATGGACAAAAATAATTACATTTTAATGGAAGACTACAGTTAAAAACATATTTACTGCCAGTAAAAAAAAAAACATTAGTCTTTATTTGTCTTCCTTAAGTTCTACCTTAAATTTGTTTGTGAGAAGGTCCTAAGAAAACTGGATCATGTTCCTGAACCATGGAATAGTTCACACCTTTGTGTTACTGAATGTGATTCTGTTCTTTCTCTAGAACAAATCCCAAATACGAAAAAAGCTTGCTGAAAGTCTGAATCTTTGTGAGAACTGCATAAGTGGATTTTAGCAGAAATGCCTTCTTGAGAATGAGTGGTGAATGGGAGCCACTGCTCATTGGTTGATCTATTACGCACCTTAGCAGGACATTCTTACATATAAACTGAACATTTAAACCCAGAGTTGTTCTAGCTTTACTGGTTAAACAGGCAGATAGAAAGGTAAAAACAAGCCACTGTGAGCGTACTGTGACTCCTGTTTAGTATGACCAGGAACGTATCCTCACTTTTCTCTTAAATTATCCAAGTTGCAGAAAAATCCTTCTTTGGGAAATGTGCACCGATGTCCAAAATCACGCTTGTCATTCATAACTGTCAGATACTTGAAAAAAGCGAGCTCCTCTTGTAAACAGGTTTTGTAGATGTTTACTTTTCCTGATAAGATCTTGTAGGATGCATTTACAGCTCCATCTAACCAGTGTGTGTGTGGACAGAAGTTTATTTGTTGTTTCAACCAAACACCCTGCAGGCTACAGCGCCCCCTACCTGTCGGTGTACAGTGAGAACGCAGTGGACGTGTTTGATGTGAACACAATGGAATGGATTCAGACCATCCCTCTCAAAAAGGTCAGACAAGCTGTTCTTTGATGACAAGGTTGTGCTGGCAATGCTGCAGTTCTAGTTCGGGTTTAGTACCTGGAACTCCACCTGTTTTTCTAAATGTCTGGAGACTTCGGGCCCTGAGATGTGAACAGGGTCATTCAGAGGGGTTGGATGTGAACAGAACTGGTTTGTTGTAGAGACATGCAATGCGAAATATGCCGTGTGTTTCTGTCTTGAATGGATTCAAATGAATTAAACAAACTTTATCATAAAACTATCGTAAAACAACCTCAGACAGCAGTGCGTTCATAAAGATTTCATGTTATAACCTCTCAGCACAACTGTAAATAATCCTGATGTGACTTTGTTTACATCTCAACTAATTAATGAGTTTTAATTTAATTTCATTGAATTTTTGGTGGAGCCCCCCCACAAACATTACATAGTCTTGAGGTCACAGCAGTAACCAGGTGGACTGCAGAGCACTTTTGTTGATTGACGTGTAAATAATTCAACACATCCTCCACAGTGTGCTAATGTGCTGAATTTCCTAAACATAAAATGTGGCTCATGCAAAAGTATTATAAGCCTAGTTTATATTGTGATTTATTTTTTAAATATGTAAAATTTAGCACATCAGTATATATTTGCATTGTCAGATTCCTTTTATATGTTTGTTGATATTCTGTGCAAAAATAACACATGCCCAATAGAGAACATAGTCATTTGACTGGAGGCATTTGCATATAGCTGTAACAAAATGCTCTGATCTTTAAATGTAAAAAATTACATAAATATAGAATATATAAAGCCTTAATACATGACGACTGATTCCGAAGGTCTGTGTGGTTGAAAGTGTACGTGAGTAATGATGGGATGTGTCCTGGCACAGGTTCGGCCGCTGAACATGGATGGCTCTCTAAATCTGCTGGGCTTAGAAACAGTGAGGCTGATCTACTTCAGGAACAAGACCGCAGGTATGAGCGACGCCACCCGAACCCTCCATTAGTCTTTGTGGGCTGTTTTGGTTTGAGGTGTTGAGTGTTTGAGGTGTGTGTCTGGTCTCTAACCGGTGTGTGTGTGTGTGTGTGTGTGTGTGTGTGTGTGTGTGTGTGTGTGTGTGTGTGTGTGTGTGTGTGTCTCAGAGGGAGATGAGCTTGTGGTGCCGGAGGTGTCTGATAACAGCCGGAAGCAGATGGTGCGCAGTATGAACAACAAGAGACGCTTCTCTTTTCGAATACCTGAGGAGGAGAGACTGCAACAAAGGAGGTACACACACTTTCACACACTCAAACAGGCACTCACAGACCCGTCACACACTCAACATCTGTCCCGTTTACTCCGAAAGCTGTACACATGTCACGGGGCTTAGCGCCGAGCAGACTGTCATTTGTGACAATCTCTGCTTCATATTCTCACAGGGCTTAACCCAATTGTTTTCATCATTTGTATGATAAGATTACATTACAGAGCCTCATGTAAAAACAACTCTATTCATTTCACACAGTCTTGCCAGCACTGGTGCCAAAACCAGTGCTTCCCCATACTTACCACAACCTGCACAGCTGTCTGCAAAGTTGTGCTCTGGTGAAACTGGATTTTAATGTTTTGTCAGAAAGCAGGCATGATCGCGGGTTGAAATGACAAAATCATGGGTCACTGTTTGGCCTACTTTCTAAGTGCAGCCACTGAAAACAGCTAAACATTTTGATTGCAGACAATAGAAAATTAAAATGAATCATCTTATGGAAACATATAGATTCACATTACATAGCAAACATTAGGCAGTTAAATTACACCAGCTTTTAAACACTACCAATACCAGCAGTAGATGCATAAATCAAAACCTGAGAGTGCTTCTCACAATTCTCTAACAAGTGTCATTCCTGAGAGGTGAAAAGTGATTTGATATGAAACAATGTTCATTGTAAAAAGAGAAATTGTAGAAATGTCTTGCTAATGGTGATAACAGGAAACAGAGACGTCTGCATTCCAAAAATGGCCATTTTATTAACTATCCAAACATGAACCTACCTGTGTCTTCTTAGTCTTAGATACGATATTGTTAATGTTGAAGTAGCAGTGAATCTGCAAAAAGAACTTTTCTTTAGGGACTTTAATGCCCTGCATGTGCCTGGCTGCCATAAACATATGTGAAAATATGTGAAATGTTTAAAAAAGCTAAACTTTATAATGACCTCTGGTTCCAATCACCACCACTGTGAGAAATTCTGACTCTATAATGGATCATTTAATATCAAACCACTCTGTATGACTTTGTTTACATCATAATGTACAGTACCAATCAAAAGTTTGGAGACGCCTTTTCATCCAGTGATTTCAAATTATTTTATTCTTTTTATTTTCCACATTGTAGATTAATATTGAAGACATCAAAACTCTGAAGGAACACAGATAGAATTATTTAGTAAACATGACGGTGTTACAAACCGGAATATGGTTTATACTTTGGCTTCTTCAAAGAAGCCACCTTTTGCTTTGATGGCAGCTTTGCACACTCTTGGCATTCTCTCAATCAGCTTCATGATGTAGTCACCTGGAATGGATTTCAAATGCACTTGAAGGTTTTCCCCGAGGTGCTGAGAGCTTGCTGGCTCCTTTCCTTCACTCTGCGGTCCAAATCATTCCAATCCATCTCAGTTTGGTTTAGGTCAGGTGATTGTGGAGGCCACTCCCTATAACTCTGCGCTCTATAACTCTCCTTCTTGGTCACATAGCCCTTACATAGCTTGGAGGTGTGTTTGGAATCATTGTCCTGTCACTGCAGAAGGTGCGGTAGCCATGCTGGTTAAGGGTATCAAATATCTCAGATTTCGACTCATCAGACCAAAGTACAGATTTTCACTGGTCTCAAGTCCATGCCTTGTGTTTGTTGGCCCAAGCAAGTAGTGGCTCAGCACTGGCTTCTTTGCAGCAATTTGACCATAAAGGCCTGATTTGATGTTGACGTGTCTGCTATTTGAACTCGGGGCTGTCAGTTTTATTTAGCAGAGGTAACTTTTGGCTTATTTTCCTGGGACAGTCCTCACGAGTGCGAGTTTCATCATGGTGTTTGATGGTTTTTATGAAGATACATTCATAGGTATAGCAATTTTCCAGACTGATTAGAAAAGTATTCACTGTGTACCAACCCTACCTCTGCACAACACAACTGATGATCTCAAACACATTAGGAAGGCAAGCAATTCAGTAATATTCCATAATGAATTCCACAGTTCCTCTTGCCAAGACACACCTGCTAACTAAAAACCATCTCAGGTAACATTCCTTGTGAAGCTGATTGAGAAAATGTCAAGAGTGTGCAAAACTGTGTCCTCTCCAGCTTTATCATTTACTAAATGCCATGTTCTGCTCATGCATTCACTGTCCACTTTATCATAAACACCATCGGTGGTCAGTTTCTGACCACAGAACCGCTTTTGAACAAGCCATATTTGGGTAGTGGGCCATTCTGAAGAGTGACACTGACAGGGTAGTGGCGTTTTTACACACGTCAGTGTCACTGCTGGGTCCAGAAATAGCCAGTCAGCAGCAGCTCTGTGGTTAGAAGCTGAGCAAGGTGGATCTAACAGGTAAGCTGTCAGTAAATTGACTTAAATTGTGCTACGTAATCCTTACTTGCCTTAAGTATCGATGTTAGGATGGACATTCCAGGGTGAAGGATTCCACTAATGTGTAACGTCTTGCGTGTGTCTTCAGAGAGATGCTGAGGGACCCTGAGAAGAGGAATAAGCTGATCTCAAACCCCACCAACTTTAATCATGTGGCTCACATGGGGCCTGGGGATGGCATTCAAATCCTGAAGGATCTGCCCATGGTAAGCACTCGCAGCTCTGCCGTCTACATTCTATAGTCCTAACAGCCTTTCAGGATAGGCAGTGTGTATCAGTGTTGGACATGCATCAGATTTCACACAAGCTCTTTCATCGGTCCTGCTCGCACACCGCTCACATGTCTGTGTGTTTCTGTGTCTGATCTGTAGAATGTCCGTGCTCAGGAGAATCGACCTGGTTTCAGTGGTTCAGTCAGTATCCCATCCATGGCCAAAACCCGGGCCGAACCGGGCCGGTCCATGAGCGCCAGCAGTGGTCTGGGCATACGTGAGTACTGCACTCTAACACACATTGACCACTCCCTACATTGGTATTCCTGGTCTTATGCAGGAAGACTGTTTTATCAGTCTTGCCCTCATTTCATGCCCATGGTAATGCGTAAATGTGCACATGTGAAAGGGCCCTCGCTGTTTCTCTCAGGCTCCTCGTCACAGAATGGCAGTGCCCTGAGGAGAGAGCTGTCGGGCGGTAGCTACAGCTCCAAGCGCCAGACTATGACTTCACCGTCTGAAAGCTCACTATCCTCAGGTGGAGGAATGGACATTGGAGATGCGCCGCTGTCCCAGTTCGACAGAGAGGTGAGTACACCTCAGATTGAGAAAAGTCCGATTTTCATGCCCGCCATTTCAGAAGCATTACATGAGCAGGGCAAAACTGGAAACTGGAAACGATAATCACTTAGATTGAATGGCAAAAGCATCCTCTTATTCAAAGAAGTAAAAACGGGCTGCTAGTTATTGCAGGTTAAGCTCTGCCAGAGTAACTGTCCTTTAAAACAGCTACTCTGATGAAGTGCCCCCATTTTGATTCTGCACTTGCACATATATTAACAGATCTATGATGTAGTACAGGTAAACCATATAGCTGCCAAAAAGCTCTCCAGAAGTCTGCAGACTGTATTGCTTGCATTGCAATCCCTAAGTACCATTATCTATTGTGCCAGTCACCTCGCGAGACCCCTGTCCTGGCAGTGAGGCCTGCATGGGAGGATTTCTTTAGCTGCAGAAGCTTCACCCAGCCTAGCCTTGCAGCAGCACCCATACCCGCCCTCTTCAGCTTTCTACATATGTCCTTGCTCAGTGGTTGCTAACCTTGGTCCAGGAGTACCCTTGTCCTGTCTTTGGGAATGACAGTTATGACAGATTTGTTTGTTGTTGTAGAATGTAATTAAACTGTACCATTAAATTAAATAGCGCACTTGAAATAAAAATAATAACTTTACTGAGCGTATAATCGTTGCCCTGCGTCAGATGACCTCTTGCAACCAAGATGTTGGTGCAATCAGGTCAAATTTGGCCAGGATTTTTGCAAGTCTAGTTTCTAGTTTTAGTATAAATGGCAGTGTTGTGAGAGCATAGTGGGTAAAAGCATTTCTCTGCACTGGAGAGGAACCTCTATATGTTAATAAAAGCTTACACTGTAAATGTAGGATATTCTAGTACTGGTAATGGTTAATGATTGGATGTGAATGTATATTGTAGAGTAAACCTGGACTTTTTATGTGCTCCACAGCAAACTGCAGCCTTTTTCCCGTTAACCTCAACTCCAGTGGCTTTCTTACAGCCACTCAGTTGTTCAGTCCCAACCCTGTGAGCTCTGGTTACGTGGTGCGTGTGGAAATGTTCTTATTTTCACTATACAGCATAGACATGAGCTCAACTGTCAATTTTTTTTACCAATTGACGTCACTAAGGGTAGAAGCGATCTTTGACCACCTTTCTGTTGCAGAGCTGATGGTTGTCATTCCATGTTTTAGTAATGAGTTGGATAGATCTTAATCCTTAAGAGTCAGGGTGCTCAGTTTCATCTCATCTGAGCCTGTGGAGCTAACATTAACACTGCCGCCACTATAACAGCGTTTCCTCAGTGGACAGTATGTGAGGTTCTAAAGCTGAGAACAGAGTAATGATCTCTGTGTTGTTTCAGGCTTTAGCGAGTGTCGGCTGATGGAGGTCATAAAATACAGCTGGACTACTGCAGAATTCCAAAGCCCTGGAAGTGTGCGCTTGCCAGAGTGTCTTTGGCATGCTCAGATTAAGGCGTGGTTCGATAAGTGATCTCAGTATTGGAATACTCTGGCCTGTAATGGACTGTTGACCCAGGAGGATAGGTGGTGATGAGTGATTAAAGTATTGGAACACTGGCAGCTGAAATTGTTAACCAAATATTGATTCACAACCTTACATTAGACTCCTGGTGCTGCATATGCTTGTTGAACACGAAGGACATTTCTGCAAACCCAGTTCCCTGTCCTGCTTGGGGAATGTAGCTGTGCTAGCAGCTGAAGTTGTTTTTCAAATCCCCAAACCTACATAGTGCCGGTGTGAAAAGTGAATTTAATTCGTTTGACAGCTGGGAATGTGCAGGGCAAGGGGTACTCCAGAACCAGGCCTTCAAACCACTGTCCTGGCCCAGCCCTCTCAGTATGGCTTCCATTCCGTCCCATTCCTCTCAGGCCAATAAAGTAGCTTCCGCTGGGCCTCATCTTAGATCACCCACCCTTACCTCTGCTACTCCCTACATCCCCATGCCACAACACCTCGTACCTCCTTCTGACCCTCTCTGAGCCTTCCACAATGTGGAAGCCAGTCTCTGGCTCTCAGTGTGCCTTTCCTCCCCTGTGGCAGGCCGTGTCGCCCTCGGAGAAGACGCCCGATCTGAAACGGGCGTTAAGGACTCTGCTTAGTAAGATGAAGGTAACGTGTACACACTCGCAGCCGAAGCACACACGCATCCTCTCTGTCACCTGCACAGTCGGACGCATCTGCAGAGCGCTCCCCGCCCCTCACCAACATTGCCATTGTTACGCTCTAGTTTAAACCGTTCCAAAGCTTTCTGGCCCTGCCCTGAAGCACTGACACATGTAGGGTTGAGGATTTCCAGGCTTGCTAACTTCCCATTTTGGAATGGCAAGGTTCTGTCAGCATGTTCCCTCCATACCTGTGCATCAAACGCAGCAGGAGAGCGTCACAGAAGGAAGGAAGGTCTGGAGTAATTAAGGGTGCTCTCACATAAGCCAGTAGATCACATCCATGGCTTTGCATGTATGTAGAAGCTCACTATTTTAAGAATCACATCCGAGTCAGTGTTTTTGAGGAAGAACGCTTTGTGAATGGCAGC
Organism: Prochilodus magdalenae; assembly: GCA_024036415.1. NCBI lineage: Eukaryota > Metazoa > Chordata > Actinopteri > Characiformes > Prochilodontidae > Prochilodus > Prochilodus magdalenae. The sequence goes on along the minus strand of JAMWET010004648.1, from coordinate 266,738 downwards.
GGGGAAAGGAATCGCTCCCTCTTAGTGAAATGTTTTTAATGTAAGGTTATCTTTTCAGTTGTTGCCAATTGCCTTGTTCCCAAAAACACCAGTGAGTGATTCCTCACTATACTCCTGCATTGTAAACATGGCATAGCAGATATGAATGTCCTTTAATGCTTATATACTGTATAATGTGAGTGTTTGTGAAATAGTGATGTTTTCCGAAGTGAAAGGTGTTCAGTACAGTCAGACGTGTCTTGTTTAGGAGTGACTGCTTCTAAATATGATACTACTTTACAGCAGTCTGCTTATGGCTGGGTAAAAACCAGAACACAGTTCTAACGAAATGACATGCATCCTAAAGTCAGTGTTGGCTCTGTTAGTAGGACTGCCGTGTTTACAAGGCTTACAAGACTGAAGATACAAGCAGTGAAGTATCAGGGTTACAAGATTTAGCTCTGGGTCTTCACGTATCACGTTTTTCAGAGTGAGAGCACTGACCCAGCGTCCAATACAACTCACTTCACCTGGATTCGAACAGGAATCCTGGGTAGACTTGCTCTCATACATATGAACCCAGAGCTCAAATATTTGTAAGACCTCTGCATGCGCAGATAGAGGCTTCACCACCCCATTCACTTGTTAGAAATGTGTAGAACTGTGTTGTTTATAGTTCACATCTTGTACTTCTGTAGTACACGCCTGTGTCCTCTTACTGTAGATGCAGTGTCGTGTTGTCTATATGCTGATTTCAGATCTCAGATCGCAGCAGGCAACACTTTAAAATGCTTCACTCTTAAAAATACATAACGTACAATAAAACTTGGTGGCTGTTTATATCGGAAGTGGAAAAGGTACAGATGAACTTTATTGTGGTAGTATGGCTATTGAATAAAAATGTAAGACCTACCTGGCTAACTGTCAACATTTAGACATACTCAGGTACAGTGGTGCTTGGAAGTTGCGGACCCTTTTAGATTTCTCTGTAGTTCTCCAAGTTCTACAAGTCTGACATGAAACATAATCCGATTTTCCTGGAAAATCCTGAAAGTAGATCATTAAAATCCAACTCAACAAATGGAACAACAATATAATCCAAACTGTTATACTGACCTTTTATTAATAGAGGTAAAGGATTCAGCGTTACATAGATCTCTGTGGCAAAAAATGTGCGACGCTTTAATGTGAATGTGAAATTAGACTTGGTGTTTTCTGTCAATGGGATGACAGTCCGGTGTGAGGGGTGCCCTGGTTCATTTAAAGTATGGGGATCAGTCAAAGTTTGGTCTTCACAGCCCATCTTTGAAGGAGTGTATCAAGGCATGAGGAGATCTCTGCAGACCGGAGAGGAAGAGGTGTTAATGTGCATCAGGCTGAAAAATGATGCAAAGGCATCTCTAAGGAGTTTGGACTCCACTATTCACAGTCAGATCATTCAGACAGACCATTAATACCCCCCACCCAGAAGTGGTCCACCAACATGGATCACTGAAAGCTGATGTGCAGGAACGGTCAGCAGTTATCCTAAACTTTTAGTTGCAGTTACTGCCGCAAAAGGGGGTTTCTTGATAAATAAAAGAACCAGGTATACTTTTTATTTCATCTGTTTAATTGGATTCTCCTACTCTAATCTCAGGGCGAATGTGAAAATCTGATTATATTTTTTTCTAAAAATATAGTTTTTAAATCGTTCACAAAACACCTCTGCACTTTATTGTCTTTAAAGCTGAACTATGAGGTTTGTTTTTAGCACCCTGATGGTCTAAATGAACCTGTAGTTAGTAAAATTTGAATAATACTTGAGTACAGTAAAATCTTTTGAAATAATAATCAAATACAACTAATGACTCATTGCCCACCCAGATTAGCTTCCCAGCAGTTTCAGAATATGAAGCTACCGGATAACGAGTCTTAAAGTGACGACTGAGTAATAACCCTGCATACAAGCGCCAGAACTTCAGAGGTGGAACTGAAAGCAGCATGTATTCAGTGTTCCCCTTCATTAACACTGTGGTCGTTCTTAGGTCTCTAATGCTGATGTTTTCATTTGGTGTTGCAGGATTCAGACTCACCGCGACACTCCACTGCCTCCAACAGCTCCACCTTCAGCAGCCCACCAAGCCCCGCCTCTCCGCACAAGACCAAGTCGCTCTCGCTAGAGAGTACAGACCATGCGTGCTGGGACACATGATGGACTGTAGCTTTAGACCATCCACAACATGCCCTGGCCCGGCCACAGGCTCCTCCCCCATCCCTGCCCATGGAACTGCACCTGACGCTACAGGGCCCTCCCACTTCATTATCCAAGGAGTTTCCCAAGTGAGGAAAATCTGTGGGAGAGGATGCTGGCTCTCAGTGAGGTTGACGTCTGCGTGGGTGTGTGTGTGTGTGTGTGTGTGTGCATGGCCAGGGCATAGGGTGGGATGAAAATGACCCCTCTTCATGTGGCGTGAAACTGACTTCTAAAATATTAGAATATTAGAGTGTTCCTGGCTGGACCTTCTCATTCCAGGCAACACTCACTGCTGCACAGAGGGATCTTTTATCTTGACTGGCATTTGTATATAGACAGGGGTTTTGGGGGGTGAACTTATTTATTTCTAGCTGTTGAAAAACAGCATCATTTTCCTCAGCTTCCTTCTTCAACTGTGGACCTTAATGACAGCTGCATTTGTGGGGAAACAAGCAAACAAAAAAAAGACCAAACTACGGCAGCGTATACTTTCTTTGCTCTAGAAAGTCATTTGTGCGGAGACATGTAGTTGGCTGCAGCTTTCTTCCTCATACGTTCTCGTCATCACCTCATTACTTGCATCTGGCTCTAGACTCTTAAGCCTCTCTAGACATTTTATCTCCACTGTTTGATTTCTCTATCACGCTTGCCAGACTCAACACAATCGGAATCTTCCACTAAACACCACTGACCTGTGAAACCACAGAGCTCCATCACAATAATGTACATAGGTTAAAAGTATAGTATAATATATAATAAGGAAATACTGTAGAGGAAAAAACAGAAGAATCTTTTTTTATTTAAATTGTTTTGATGTTCCCATGCCAAGGTTATTTTAAATTCTGTGTGCATTGTCATATTTTGACAATTTTTGTTTTATTTGAAAAACGATATTGTTTTACCATTGATTTCTGTGAGACCCTCACGCTGCTCAATGTTTATTCCATAACACAAAAAAGCTGAGCGTCTTTTTGCTTTGATGTTATTTCTCTATTGTAAGAGATAGCAATATGTATCAACTGAAATGAGATTATAACAATACATTTGTGTTTTGCCCCCACGAGAGAGAAGATCATGTGATAAAAAATATTTGATGCAGTTTTTGTCAAGACTCTTCAGTTTTATTCCCAAAGACATGGAACAATGTAGCTTCTTCTGAGAGAAGGTTTTGTGTGGAGGGGAAACAGTGTTTTGATCCTGCTATTTAATTGCACATTCACTACCACATTTAATTATCGTGAACGTCAGTTATGCGTTATTATGAACGATATAAAGTATACGCTGGCCTCTGCACAACTTTGAAGAATAAGTTGTTCTCAAAAGCCTTGCCTTGGTGTTTAAAAATAAAGCCTCCAATGACCGTTTACCATGCTTTTGATATTATATGTTTAACTCTCCTAGAGGGGTAATCATGCGGAACTGTGGGTGGAACCCTTTATTTCGTTTCCCGTTTGGGTAATGTTAAAGGTTAAGATTTGCACTCTACAAAGGTCTTAAAGGTTCGCAAACACGTTCCTCCTCCTTTCCATGTTAACAGTCTGGGAGACTTCAGGCTCTGAACAAAGTTCTTTGGATTTGTGTTCCAGTGAAATCTCCATCTTATCTTTTGAATCCAACAATCTTGTGTTATTGTAAAATCTTCAGTCTGCTGTTCTTGTGACTGAAGATGGAATCTTTCAACATGCCATTCCAATATAACTGATCACTTCTAGAGGCTCATCGACTGGCTTTCAACTCAGGATCCTCAGTACCATTTAATCTGCAGCTCAAGCTAACGTGGGAAAGATCGTACAAGGCAGCTGGCACCCAAAAGCAGAGACATTTAGTGATGCAGACAGTGTAAGAGGCAAATGAAACAGTCAGCCAGAGATGCCAGTCTATTAAACGATGCTTCTGCACGTCAATGGTCTTACCTACATTACCTTTGGTGTGCTTTCATATATCACTTTTTTAGAACATGCTTTGTAATAATTTGTACAGTTTTGCATGTCATAGATGTATTAATTTCTTCGTTTCATTCCATGGTTGTATTATGTTATTTTGTTTTCACTTTTTTTAGAGGTGTGGGTATGTTTTCTTGCAGAGAGCTCACTGCAGGCAATATTATTATTATTATTATTATTTTGTTTTTGCACAGAGGTATTTAAGACAGATGATGGAGCAAATGAATGGACTTGAACTGGCCACTAAGCAAATGTGGAGAACATATTACATTAACTTGACTCCAGTGTAATTCAATAAACGGAGGGAGATGACACAAGCTGGTGTTCTGTTCTACATTATTGTCAACAATGACTTGAGACTTGTTTCCGGACACCTGTACAAAAAGGTCTTTGTTGCGAAACTTCACAGTTTACAAAAAATGTACACGACTGAAATAACTACTTTGTTAGTGCTAGACCGTCAAACAGCCTCAGTTTGATGATCAGTTTCAGTTGCCCTATTCAGTATTCTTAAAGTGGGGAAAAAACAAAACATCTATCCTACATCTGGAACAGCAGGTAAAAGCAACTGAGTTTTGAGCTGGAACATTGCTCTGTTCGTACCAAATGCTTTTCATCAATAAAAACAGGCAGTTAACAACCATTGTTAGTCCTAAAAAGAGGAAGGTCTACAAAAAAAGTGCAGGAAGGAACAATGGAGTAAAAATTGTTCACTTCAGTTACAGAGGTTCATAAAAAAAAAAAAAAAAGAAATGTACACGAAAGCTGGTCCTGAGCATAAAGCAGCAAGTGCTTCAACACATCAAGACAATGTACCTAAAGCCCTTACAGTTTACCCTGTTGATAATGGAGCCCTTCGCTCAGAGGAGCTTTGCTAAGTTGCTGCTGTTTCTTCATCCCAAATTGGCTTTGGAAATATGCAAGTCACAGGATTGGAGTGCAACATTTAACCAAGATTACGTTCAGTCTTGGTCTCATTGTAGTCCACTGTCAAAATCCATTTTCTCCCAGCGCACCCGTTCCATACTTCACTAAACTTAAAGTTCTGTTTAATTAGTTTTAAGGTCCAGGTACCAGGAGAGCTAACCTGCTCCTTCCATTTTCTCTTCTGTACGTGGTCCATTTACATCCTTTACAGTGATTCTTAAAGCTCAAGCGACGGCTCCGTCCTCCTCAGCAACGCGGTGGATACCATTACCAGGGCCGCTCTGGACTGCCTGTGGCGTGCTGCTCAGGTCCCGGACACTGCTGTGCCGTGATTGGCTGTCCAGGCGCTGCGAGCCGCCGTGCCGTGATTGGCTGTCCAGCCGGTTGGTGCTGCCGTGCTGAAGCTGCTCGTGGAGGCGCAGTGTACTCCCATGGGGAAGGCGCTCCTCACCACGAAAACTACAGGCAGTGTACCTGCATTGGGAGTCACACAGTGCAGTTACGTCAGACAGAACCAAGACACATATTTCTCCACATGTGAGGGCTGATCTCAGAACAGACGTTTTTGGTTTGTTCACCTTTTTTTTTCTCTGAAAAAATAAGGCACCGTTTTTAAATCCATATACTGTTTATATAACAACTATAGTCACCAAAATTATTACGATTGCTCTTTTTATTATTGCAGCTGGTAAAATGCGCTAGAAAGGTTAAAGAAGTTCACAAACTGGAAACTGTCAGTTACTAATTCAATTAGCAGCAATGCACACTTTTTTGCATTAAAGGTGGCACCACGGATTCTAATAGTTCAAACATCAGAACATTCAGATGTTACACATGTAAATCTTTTTAATGTTAATACTGTACCGACTGAGCTTAATATTACTGCTTACCAAAATAATCTGATCAAGGCTATCAAACTATATTTATTAAAATCGCAATGCTGGAAACCTTTTCTCTTCTAGGTCAAATGAAAATGTGTAATAACTGCTGTCTCTATAAACAATAAGAACAAATGTCTTATCTGTCTGAAGAACTGCAGGAGACTCTATCTTAGAAGAATTATCTGTAGTTTTAATGCAAGGTTAAAGTTGGCTTCCTATTTGCCAGCTTCTTGTTCACATTTTCCCATTAAACCTTAAACTGCTTGACAGCAGGGAATCAAAATATTCTTCCTACAGTTTTATGTATGTAATGTCAGTATGAATTATGAACTATACGACACAAGATTTCCCCGTTCGCTATAAAGTAGCGGGTATGGGGTCAAGAAGATGATTCATAAGAACTGAAGTGTTGCCCCCTTTTACAACTATTTTCTTATTGCATGTTCTGCAGACCAGGGGACCATCAAACATTAAACAAGTTTCCCATTGAACTTTCGCAAAAACTAAAATGTGACCTGAAAAATCTCTGGGGCACTGTCACTTGTTTCCAACTGCTTCTGGAAGATTGCTTCTAACTTTTGATTGTTGCTGGACTGGCCACGGTTTTAATAATAATTTGGTAATACTAACCACTGGGGGTTTTGCCATGGTTTGCCATAACACTGGTCACATGTCAACACTCCTTTTTCATATATAGACATGTGCATGGACTTCACAAGAGTGTGCAGGAATGTCTAATTGAATCCACTCAGGAGTCATCTCAACACATTGTACATTTTTGGGAGGATGATTTGGGGGCAAATATCTAATTGCGATTTTTCTGATCTGTATTACAACTGGCATTTAAATTGGAAGTCTAGGCATGTTGTTTTGGTCAATAAGACCATAATATCCCTTAGACTGTCAGCTGCTTGCTTAAAGCAAAAATCAGCCAATTCATGATTGCACACTCAGAATACATACTCCCAACAAGTCCCTTGTCCCTTACCTGCCGTCCCTTGAGCGGTGCAGGCTCCCATGAAAGCTGCTGGCTTTACTGCGCACACTGCCTGCACGGCTGGTACTGCCACTGGCTGGCTCATCCAGCATGGCCAGGTGTGTGGAGGAGGCGTGTGTGGAGGTGCCTTGTGTGGATGTGCCCCGCGACTTTCGGACCACTGGTGCTCCGGGCTCACGCAGCAGCAGCTGGGTAAAGTCGGGTTCCTGCAGCACCTGTCTGCTCTCATGCACCGTGCTGCTGGGGACGGGCGTGGTGGGCAGCGTGAGAGAGGGTGACAGCGGGAGGGCGTAGGGAGGTGAGAAAGGCAAGGACAAACGCAGGAGCGAGGGGAGAGAGAAGGGGAAGGCGGCACGGCCGAGGGAGGAAGAGAAGAAGGGGATTGAGGAAAGGGTGGAGCAGGGGGTGGGAGAGGGTATTAATGCACTGATACAGGGGAACCAGGGGTGTGAGAGTGCAGAGAGGGAGGCCTTTTCACTACTGCTACAAACACTCTCACTCATACACACATCAGGATTACAGGGGTGAAGCATTCTACTGACATTAGCACATTAGCATATAAAATATTTGGCCAGTTTTCTGGACTACAGGGATAATCACATTCACTAGCATGGGTCATCACAAAAAAGCTTTAGAAATAGATAGATGACTAAGTAATGCTGTAGTGAGGTAGAGCTCGTTCTGTTTCACGTCAGAAATAATAATCACACTGCACGAAAATACCTAACAGCTTCCACAGACAGCTTAGTGAGTGAGCCGTTTCCAGTAAACCAGTTTCATTCAAAACAACACGCTGTGCGTGGAGCACTAAACAAACACTGAGAGACAGAGCTACAACTGTGCACTGAAACGTACACGGTAGGACAGGGTGAGCAGATCCTCCTTTACTGCCACCTTGAGTCATTTGATCATTAGTGTGACAGTGCGCATGCATCTTATTCCACATGGAATCAGCTGAAATCAGCATGTTGCTATCAGAGCGTTTTCATGAGTTTCCATGAGCCCAGTAACCAATAATCAGCCCCAAACTGCATTGTATTATCCAGACAACCAACCATGCATTGGGAATTTCCATTATAGACTGTTTGTGATGAGGTTCAAGGGACTTACTCTTTTGTGCGGTGGCCGTGGAAGAAACTGGCCCACTCAAAGCAGGTCTTCTTACTGCTCACCCAGAAAACAGAGGGGATGCCCACCACCAGCATCATCAGGTACTTAATGAGAAAGAGGGAGATGTCTGGCCTGCTTGTCTGCTCCACCTGTGCAGTAAAGATAACGGTTAGCATGTTAAAGGTTAAAAAACAACATAAAAATTACACTGGTGCTAATATTACATGACATATATACACGTATATTTACGTATATATAAGTATACTGACGTATTCTTCCATAAAAGCGTGCCAGTGCATTTATCATCTGAGGCCTACGAAGTAATCTACTGGTCGCCAGCTTCAAGACCACAATGCAATGTTTTTTTCTTTCTATCAAACATTTCCTCTGAGAACCTCGTTTTAACTAACTATTCCAGTGAGACCCTGCACAGGGGTGCAGCTCTGTGACCACAACATTTATTACCAGTTTATCCTGCTGCAAAGTCCTTGGGTTTCTACAAACTGACCTCACAACACAGAAGCATGTAATACATTTATTATTTTACACCACATATTAGTAGGACTGGTGCTGAGTAAGGTTGAAATAAACCTGATTTGTAATCAAAGCATGCAGACCCCTTTTTCCTTAGACAGATTGCAGTATGCAGCCATGTTGTTCACATGACACTGTGTGTGTGTGTGTGTGTGTGTGCGCGCGTGCTCGGCATGCCTGTGCAAGTCACCGGTGCCATGGGTTGTGTGTGAGTGATTGTGTGGACAGGATGCGTTTTCATCTCTGCTCACTGCACTGAGGACAATGCTGAAGGCATAAACATAGCTGCAGTCAACGGAGTGTCTGTGTTCTTTCTCTCTCTCTCTGTCTCTCTCTCTCACCCCATCTCTCTCTCTCTGTGCTCATACACCCTAAAATTACATCCCTGTTCCTGAGTCTGCATTTAAAACAGCTCCTGTACATCAGAAACATGCAGTATAATGAGAACACAAGCTCACAATGCACTAATTCTATTCATTAACAATCTTATTAAAACCAAATAAAGCAGTGCAGACAAAATTCTGCACGATTCATTTATACACAGGCACAGGGCAGCAAGACTCTATCACAATAAAGCATCCTTTCCCTCGTTGTCTTACATATCAGAAGGCACTGCAGTAAATAGGGACTCTAAAAAAACCCTAACGCACCCTCAGGCATGCACACAAATACACAAACACAGTGACACTCCCTCATTACTCGAGACTGGATCGAGTCACTGCACAACAAATCTGTTTAAACATTCCTGTCACTCACATTGCAGCCCCTCCATTTCAAATGATAAGGAATGCACTGTTGACACAAATAGTCAAGCACACAGCTGCTCGTGTGGATAAATCCAGTCATGTTCTGCTCTGATTATGTCTATTTCACAGGCAGTTGCATAAGGTCACGAATACAGTACTCTCGAGATCCATGTTTACGTGTGCTTCTCAATTCCTCAAACTCATTTAACTCTTAAAAGTCATCAGTGTCATTTTGCTATACTGTTCAAACGCATGTACATGTTTAATAACAGAGTGAGTCGCTGGGTTACACTTCAATTCAATTCACATTCTGTGTTGACAGCTTGAAGCCTGTGCGTCCAACCTCTTTATTCAAAAGATGTTTAAAGGAGGATTTATCCTTCCACAAATGGAGACTGTTAAAGATCTACACTTTCAACAGAATTTCTCCACTTCTGTCAATGAGCTACAGCTGCTGAAAAACTAATACTGAGTTGCATCATGTTTTTGTTGTTGCTGGTTATTAGGGTGAGCTTTCTGAAAGATGCAAGTTGTCCAACATATTTATCTTATACATGCAGATCTTTAATCATGCACGACTACTGACCAACTATACACTACTTCTATTTCAGTGGCACTCAAATGCAACCCTTCAACAGAATCTGCTCAATAAAATTGGAGAGAAAGATAGTGCTTGAATGCATAGAGTGGGTGTGTTTAATTATTAACCACTAACGGAAGAGAGCAGAGTTCGCTCGAGGCTCAAAGGTAGCAAAATAATGCATAACACTGGGGATAAAACCATCCTGTCAGTGTAAAAACAAGTTAAATAATTAACCTCTGTATCTGGACTTTCTGAAATGGTTCAGTGTAAACAAATAAATAAATAAAGGAATAAAGTGCACAGACATTTGTCCAGTTCTTCATTTAACAGAAGGAGCTGTAACTGTACAATCCGCTACCAGCTTGATTCAGTTCACAGTCCTAGCTACACAATTCCGTCCTCTAATGACATTCTGAACAGATTTTGAATAATAAATTATAACGGATAATTATGACTATGAAGATGTCACTTTCTAAAAAAGGTAGAGCTGGGAGGCAGGAGCAGTGCTGGAGCTGATGCTGATTGGTGTTGATCATTTACTTGCATTAGATTGCACAATTAACAGATTGTCTATTTCCCACAATGCATTGTCATTGTTTTACATTACAAGATAAGCATTTCACAATGCAGTGTTAGACCAGTAAACCTATTCATACTCCACAAGTAACAAATGTATATTTGAGCATGAGCTGCCGCAGAGGTCAGTTATTGCAAACTTCACTTCTATCCTTGGTAAGACTTGCACTTAAAGCCAACAGACTAGGAATGTAATTTATATTTTTTTATTCTTATAGGAGATGCAATTTCATGACCTGTGTGCACAATATTCTAAACTAGAATGTCACGTTCATATGTCACTCTTTTTTACAGTAACTGTGTAAAGACTTTTTATAAGGTCAGCCAGCTAGATACCAAATGATAATGATTTTTGCTCTTATTTTCACACTCTAAAATAAAAACTGCCCCTTATCGGTTTGTGTGTGCCAATACAACATATCATTTCATGTCAGTACAATGAATGCTGTTAAAATTAAAGGAAATTAAAAAAGCTTATCAGCCGGTTTTGCTGCTAGTCTCAAAGTGAAATAAAAAACTATATGTAGTACAATACATATAATACATATAGTATATATACATATATAGAGAATATAATATCAGCTACAGGTTGATATTGATGCAAAAGGCCTACAACTACACATTTGAGTAACTGGAACTCTTATTTATTTAAACAAAGTCAAAAGAAAATAGCAGCCCAAATCATTTTTAAAACCTCAGATTTGTTTTTTTCTGAGAACCTAGTTGTCTCCAAACTTTTGACAGGCACTATACAAGAGTATTAGTGCAACACTATCATTTTAATTCTGTTTGTATTGACTGTAAGTAACCAGAATCCACAAATAACACTGCTTTCCGGGGAAAGTTCTTACCTTAAATGGACAGGGAATGTGGTATTCTCTGCACCTCTCTTGCACCCAGGTAATCTCCCACACAGGCCTGTAGCTCTGCTCGTACAGGTAGCAGCCGATCACTGTCAGCAGTGGAACAAGGTACAGCACTGAAAACACCCCAATCCGGATCATGAACTTTACCAGTTTATCCTGGTTCTCCTTCTCCAGGGGAATCTCCATACGAACACGGTTGAGCGCAGCAATGCCAGCCAGCAGCAGCGCAACACCCACAGCCACGTCCAGGGCAAGTGGAGCCAGGAGGAACCAACGCAAGGCTGAGACATCATAGAGCCCAACAAAGCATACGCCGCTCATGCTATCGCCCTCCACCTTGTTCAGGGCCATAAGGGCAACTGTGAGAGCCCCCGGCACCCCCCAGGCTGCAGCATGGAACAGTAGTGCCTTCTTCTCAATGGCTTCGCTGCCCCACTTAGGCACAGCAGCTAGAAACCAGGTGATGGTGAGAACCACCCACCACACGCTTCCTGCCATGGTAAAGAAGTATAAGGTCATGAAGAGCAGTGTGCAGGCTTTGTTGTGCGAGCCTTGGGTAACAGTGGCAGCACGGAAACGGCCTGGTGATGCCCGGTTGCATGCCACCCTCTCCTCCAGCAAGAAGCCCAGAAAGAACACCAGCGACACCATCATGTAACAGACAGCGTAGAAAATGATGGGTCGCTCCGGATAACGGAAACGGCCTACGTCAAGGAGGAACGTGAGGAAGGTGAAGAGTGTAGCTGACAGGCACACAATCGATACCACGCCAATGAAGTACCGGGCAAAGAGAAGCTCATCCCGACTGAAGTACATGTTCGGACAGGGGGCTGAGCAATCTCGAGCACCCAGAAATGAGTAGCCAAGCTCGGGGTCCACCTTGAGCTCACGAGGGCACCAGAAGCCATAGTCACGCTGCACGGACACTGGTGGTTCCTGTGTGGCGTCGGCACTTGAGAGCAGGTCTACAGCTCGAGGGTAGGGCTCGTCACAGTCAGGAAACCTGAGAGTAGATCACTGTGTTACTCATGCTGCTCATAACAGATTTTGTGAAGCCCATAGTTAAAGATGAGACCTGAAAATCTTGACCTATTATTTACTTATTAATTTTAAAACATCAGTATTTAGTAACTGCTATTATTAATTCAGTACTGTGAAGCTAAAATCTTCTTCTGTTAGACGTAGGAGCCTCTTGAGAAAATATTTTAGTTCAGTATTGAGTTTTCAGTCAAAAAGTGCTCACCTATTTGTTAAAGATTCAGGACAGAACAATAAGATATTTTTGTTCTTGCCTACTGACTAAGCTCAGTAAACATACGTAGCACCATCTGAAAAAACAGGTTATAACAAGTACATAACAAGTATAAGTCTTTCTTAAAACTGTTACCTGTTACAGGTCATCTCCTCAGGCCAGCTGACCCCAAAGATGTCCATGAGTTTGTAGCAGTCGCTTTTGGCCTGCTGGCACAGACGCCGGCAGGGCAGGGTCACACGGCCATAGTCGGTGCATACTGGCACGTAGAGGGCACACAGGAAAGGTCGCAAGTCAGCGGAACACTCCAGGTTTACCATAGGGTGAAAAGGCTGAGGAGGGACACAGTAGGGGACAAAGAAGAAGCTTTTAATTAGGGTATCACTGTAAGTGGTCTCTACACAACAGGGTCTTGTTTATATTTAATGTCTTAAATTAGGTTGTTGCTTTTATAGCTGTTATGATTATACTCTGTGAAGGTCAAGCTACAAGTAATGCCTCAACAAATACAGTTTTTTTAAAACGTAGTTGTTCTGCTGTTATATATTATTATTAATATATTATTATGTATTTATTTACATGATTTTAGATCTATTTGTTCTGTATGATTCCCCAACTAGGCAAACAGTTCAGCTGAAGGATCTAGCTCTGAATTTAGCGTAGACATGCTAACCAAACTGGCCAAATCCACACCTTATCCACTAGTCTAGTCGTGAGAGAATGAGCTCTAGGGATGCTTTTGTGTGGGGTGGGGAGACATGCTGTTTCTTGAGGCCAGCTTTGCACAGAGGCATTATGGGAGTACCACCAGCCATGGAGGCTGGACTTAAATATGCAAATCCCCAGGGGGGTAGAAAAAAGAGATGCCGCCCAAGACCAGACAAGACAGTTCCTTCCTGCAGTATTGGGGTTTGGGTTTTTGTTATGGGGCCAGGGATACAAAATTGCCCTGGTTTCAAAATGTATAGATGAGATCACCTTTCTTTTCCAGGGGCTTCTTCCCTAAAATCATATGGCTTTTACATACATATTCAAAAGTAATATTGACATGCACTTATTTTTAAAACATTCAGTATAAAAAACCCTCCAGAATCTCATATGTCTGGCATTTTGCATACAAAACAAAAACATTATTATTTTGTAAGCCTTTATTTCCTGAGGATTTTAAGAGGACTTTCTTGCACTGAGCTTATTTGCTGAAAACAGTAAATCAAATAAACCAACAAGAGGTGACATGCTAATATACATACAGTAATTCAACAAATGTTGCACCACTGTCTGTCATTTGTCACTGGAGCGTACATGTCACAGCCAGTCATAGTACATGTACAATATGCTGTAACTACGTATTAATAATTGGAAAGTGTCATTGTTACCACTACATTTTCTCAGAGCTACCACCCAAACCGTCTGTAAAAGGGGATTAGGATGGATGTTAGTCTTGCCCATTTCGTCACAAAGAATCCAAATCAAGTCATCTTTTCCACACACCTAATCCATATTTAACACAGTATATTCTGCATGGCTCAAGATTTCTTGAAAAAAGACGGCTTATGAATGTGCAACCTTCAAACAGCTGCTTAGATTGATGTGTCACAGTTTATATAGAAGAATGTTCTTTCTGTGCATACATATTGGTTGTGTGCCTTATACACAACATTTAAGGCAGGGCCAAAGGTGGTGAGGCTTTGCATTTTAAATAGACTATAAATGACTTCAGTGACTGCAGGTGATTCATTCTTGTTTACAATAAACTCCCCACTAATGGACTACAGTCCATTGAGGTCCCAGAGACTTGAAATTGAATGTACGCTTGAAGCTTTAGATAGACAGTGAAATGCTGAATATGAGTGTATTGTACAGTTCCACTTTATTTATGTTTGTGTACTGAGCGAAAGGACCTCAGTAACCCTATTGGAGCTACTTGAAGTTGTATCACAAGGTCTGAAAACACCACTCACGAACTCAATTGCCTAGATCAAATGAACGGACACATACTTGCTGTAAAGAGTTATAAATAAAGCGAATGCCCTGATTAGTTGGTCCAGTGGAGAGCATTGTCCCATTATGGCCTGTCATGACATATTACATGCACTAGGATGATCCGATGAACTCTAATGTGTTCATCTTTACAACCCCAGGCCTGTTCTTGAGGGAATACAACTTCTCTTGTGAGAATTGTCTTGTATCTTGAAAGCTTTGCCAGCTATAAAAGAAAACATGGCCAATTCGTGTAACATCTCCAATGCCTGGTGGGCCATCATGAATTATGGAGGAAAAATGTATATGGTTCATGGTTCAGTGCAGTTGCGTGCCAAAGCAGAGAACTCTGAGGTACTATCAAAATACCCTAAACAGTTGCCATGCGCTCCTTCTCACATGGTTTATTCAACTGCATGAAATTAATTTACTTCCAAGGAATCGAGTTAACTTCTAACACATTATGGTAATATGTACTGTGACATGCTTTGAAGGAATCCATGTTTTTCACATATGTAGTCTGGAACAGGGATTCCAACAGTAACTGTTGTTTGTCAGGTGTTGGGTTCACTGTCACATTGGTATGCATAAAGAATTCAAGACAATTACCCCCTAAATTGAATTTCAGCTTAATCTGTCTTTATGAGGGAGTTTTTAGCCCCAAAGCTGTAAAAAACTCTGCACAGACACTTCAGGACACCAACTGTAGACTCGTCTTGTGAGGTTCTGAAATGTAGCATTATAGGCTACACTTTCGGGAATCTATTTTTAGATACAGGGAACTGCTAGTGTGTATAATTAGGCATAACTAAATTACGTAGATTGCATGCAGCAATGCTTTTTTTATTATTAAAGAACGGTGACCATGAAAACAACTTCTTTTACTTAGGACAATCGTTTCAACTATTTCAATGTGGGAAATTTTAAAAAATCCAAACAAATAAGTAAAGAAAATAAAAACAACTTTCTTGCATTGAGAACTTAAATTGTCTACATTTTTGCAGCTTAAATGCATACAGATGCTGCAATTTAGCCATGCATATTATCTTATTTACATTCCACCCACTCCTTCATCAAAAATTAAAAAGGTTATTAAATGCATACTGTTTCCCTTTGTAGCACTTGTCCAAATCAGATTTAATAACCTCTCTCTCTCTCTCTCTCTCTCTCTCTGTCTCTCTCTCTCTTTTGCCACTCTCTTCCTCCCCGTTGCCTGCTTCTCACTATGGCAGCTCAGCTCTCTGCATATCCATCCAACTGTCATGGCAACCAGTGATACACCACGGGCCCGCGTTTGGGGAGGGGTCTGTATGGAGCGGGGTCAAAGTGCATGTTGTGAGGGGGGTGTGGACCACCTCCTGAGAGAGAAAGCCTTGCTCTTTTGTTGCTAGACAATTGGGACCCGTTTCCAAAGCAACGGCACTACCTTATGTGGGGGAGGGATGAAGAAAAAGAGAGAGGTGGGAGGAGAGAAACAGACAGAATGAGAAAAAAGGACAAAAGCTAGAGATGTGGAGGGACAGATAATGGGTAGTTCTGATGACTTCAGATAAACTGTAATAAATGTTTGAGCTTCAATCAACATGTAAAAATAACTGCTAGAGCTGAATATATGTATGTGTGTGTGTGTGTGTGTGTGTATACACACTTGGTTTGTATTTCATCAATTATATTTTATTGTTCATAATAAAATTAATAATGAAAACAAATCATTTTAAGTAACACTAGCAAGATACAGCAGTAGAAAAAGAAATATTTCTTATTTTACCAAAAATATTTTTGGGATATTTTACAGGTTATATTACGAGTACTTTAAAAAGAGAACGATCATTGGCCAGCTGTAATGAGATCATGCATTCAAGCCTTCTCACATGACAGTAAAAGCATGAAATGTGTTGATCTCTCAGCAATCCCTCACAGCTACATAAAAAGAGTACTCTGCTTATACAAAGGATAAGGACAGGACAGCATTTGCTTGACCTATTCTTTTAGTCCATGACAACACAGATTTTGCTCTGCTATCCCTGTCACTCTGCAAACAGCGCAACAATCCCTTTATTCCCATCCCTCAGGCAAACGTCCCATTTCACAAATGAGGTTACACAGAGTTCAGGCCAAAAACAACTGCACTGGGCAACAGCCCATTTGAATCTGAAAGCTGGAACTCTTTAATCTGTTTAGTGGTGTTAAAAATAAAATAATGGGTCTTTAAAAAAAAACCATAAAGGAGATTTTGTTTTCAAGAATTCTATTTTCTTCAAGCAAACGAGCAGACTCAAAAATGTTTACAACTGATTCAAAGGAACACTTTGGTCTTTCTCTGAGTCATGATTAGAGCTTTTCAATGGATCTAATTCCCATTTAAAGTCACATGTCAGTCCTTAGTGCTCTTTACTTTGCTCATTAGTTTTGCATTCTCTAAGACAACAGTCATGCCAAGAAGGTGATACAGCAGGGCTCTTAAACAACTGAGATCCCATTTGCTACTTTTCTTTTAAATGCTCAGTAAAATTTAAAAAATTATAATATTTTTACAATACTAAATTTAGTTCAACAAAAACACATCCAATAATTAAAAAAATAGATATATTAAATCTTCCCTGAGGAACCTTAATAGGTGTAGGATAAGGCATTAATACTGAGTATACTTGTAACAAATTCTACAGTAATCAAACTGCAATTTTAATATGACGTTCCATATTAGCAACTAATGATCAGAGGGTCAGAGTCGCTAAGCATGTGAACGTATCTATGGGAAGAGCAGAGGACACGCAGCCCTAATCTGTTACAGTTCAAGGGGTTATGTAACACTGGCTTTCTGTACAGATAAACAGGAGGCAGAGCAGATGGACATTCCGGGCTCATCTCCATCCTTTCATTCATTCTCTCCTTCTTTTCTCATCTCTCTCAGTCTCTGCATTCAACCTCTGTCTACAAAGGACAGGCTATGTAAGTCCTAATAGAGCAGAATGTAGACCATCAGCAGAGTTACAGTGTTCACGTTAACAAGCTAATGTAGGAGTCTGAATAAACTGTAGAGAGCAGCCCAGTGGAGATGATTAACCCTCTGGCAACATCAATCCAGCCATTATGACTGCAGATACTGAGATTACTGTCCATCCAAGGTAAATAGTGCGGGGAAACTGACTGTCCAGAAAAGAGATATTTAGGGATAATTTATCCCTAATACTATAAAAATGTGATCTAACTTAGCCAACCACATGCACATAAATAAATAAAACGTAAAGACGCACAAATAATCATATACCAATAAAATGCTGAGTCTGCCAGGTACGTCTTTAATGTTAGGTGTTATGTGTATAATTACTTGCATAAAAATAAAGTGTTAGTTGTTATTGGGTTTTTTGTTTTTTTTAATTGTTTTTACATGTATTTTTTGTGAATGTGGTTAAAAATGTTGATGTGGATTATACAGTTTGATTGTATCATCAAACATTATGTGTCTAACAAATAAGGTTGGCTAAAAATCAGTTATGGCTTCCAAATTCCACTAGTAGTATACAAATGATGAACATATGATTACTGTCTGCTCTACACGTTTCAAGCTTAAACACAGCCCCTGGAGAACACACATAAACTAAGATAAGGAAAGAGAGATATTTTACCTCCATGGCGAGGGCTGCAGTCTGCTGGTCATAGTGGTTGAGCAGGTTGGGCATAAAGGTGGTGTTGTAGGAGAGACCCTGGCACATCCGAAGAGTAATGGGCTCACAGGTGAACGTGCTGTGACTGCCTGTTGACTCTATGTTGATGGCTGCGCACGCCGTCAACAGGGACGCGAGAATCCAAACGAGACCCATTGTCTGAAATTCAGCCAGCAAGCCGACAAGACCGGTCAGATCCTGCTTTAAGCCGTGCCTCTGTTAGGATTTGGTAAGGGTTAGGAAAGCCAGAAAACCTTCTTCGCCTCATTGATTCCGGAGGTGACATGGGTGGGGTAGGTTGTCTCCATTGTTGCTTTGTAGTGGCAGAGCTGGCAGGTCTTCTCAATGGATCACCATTTTCTAACCAAGGTGGACCTGGGGTTGACTTTATTATGCTTTCATGAGTGTTTTTCACAGACTCGTCATGTCTAAGGAAGAAAGAGAGACCTAAATGATGACAATGAAAAAAAAATATTGTCTAACTGGATAAGAACCTTATTGAGAGAAATCAATTTATACGGTCATACTTCAGCTGTCAGAAATAGGGAGGCCCCATGGTCCAAGAGGATCATGATACTTAAGTCCCATTACAATATTATAGTGGTTTATAGTGATTTAACAATCTTACTGCCATAATATTATATAGCAAGTTATTATATTATTAAGTTAAGGAAATGTTATTTTTCCAAAAGGTTTGGCAATATTTATTTTATCTAATGAGGTTGGAGCAAAATTGACTGACTAACAACTTCCATGGAGATATATATATATATATATATATATGTGTGTGTGTGTGTGTGTGTGTGTGTGTGTGTGTTTTCATAATAATGTCAGACCAAATATCGCAATAGTATGCTGTATCGATATTTCCTCCACCATTAGTTAGCCATCAGGTTCCACCATCAGCAGTCAGTGTAAAATAGCACAGGCGAAAGCTAATGCGCCCTGACATATGTGATTATAACAGTGTATAGTGACAAAATAGTAATGTCATGGAAATTAAATATATATGATAATGTAATAACACAGACTAACATATGCGAGGCTACTTCATCACGTGACGCCCGTGTGGACAGTAACGGTCTCTTCCTTAAGGCCAACATGTGTGTCAGTTCAGTTAGCTTTACTGTAAATACACTGAAACTTTTAATTCAAACTTTTAATTTTACACAAATTTAACTGTAAAAATATTTTTTGAATTGAAATAATAATAAATAGAATATAACCCATGGACTACAGAAGCTGTAGTCAGTTTCACTCAGAGTGGGCTAAATAATGTGATGTGAATGATAATATTACTATTAGTTAACAATGAAGTACATTATTAGCGACATGAAACACAAAGTCAGGAGTCACTCAGACGGGTTTCCTCCAGTAACGGTACGTGAGAGACGTTTTCATCTTTCATCTTTTTTAGGAGATGAAATGTGCTGCATTTAGCATCACAGCTCCCTGTAGCCTTCCCGGCCTCGAGGGGGGAGCGACAGAGCCGCGCTGTACCTACACAGCACTCGACCACACAGCTCTCCCAGATCGCTACGAGCGGAGAACCGAGACCTCTGTGCGTGACAGCTGTCCTCACATTACAGAGCCACGTTTAACCGCTCCGTTACCACCAAACTCCTCCGTCGTGCGAACAAAAGACGACGGTTTGTCGGTGTCGGAGAGAGGTACGTCCACTGAGGTGGCCAACCGACCGTTCCGCTGTAAGTAGCGTTACCTCAGAAAGGTGCTCGACGTCCACAAACGTTAATTGCTCAATCTTCTCCGACTGTTTTCATTCTCTCTTCAGACAGAAAAACACACGAAACGGTGAAAATTACCTTTGTATTCCGTTTGGTTCACGTGTGAGACCCTGAGCTGCTCCTCTCCTCGGCGGCGCTAACAATAAGCGCTCTCTCTCTCGCTCTCTGTCTCTCTCTCTCTCGCTCGCCCTTTCTCTCTCAGGTTTGGAGTGATTCGCACGGGTGCGCGCACTCCGCGGGAACGCGCCCGGCCAGCAGCGCTCATGTCAATCAAATCAGAGTAACGTAGAAGAGGTGGGTCGTGACTGCTTGCATTAACTTATATCCATATTTATTCAGCAGAGTGTTAAAACTGCAGTTTACTGATTTTCAATTTTATTTACATTTAGATCCTAATAGTTTTGTTTATTTTTATTATTTATTGACAGTATTGACTGATTGGGTCTTGTTCTGTTGCTCGTTCCGCTGTTGCTTGTCCTCGTTGCTCGCCCCTGTGTTTTACTGTAGGCCAGAAAAAATACAAATAGAAAAAATAAGTCCACTTGAGGGGTGTATGTGACCTGTCTAAATGACTTACCTTGTACTCCATGTAGCTAGTTCTATTTTTACCACGTCCTAAGTTACTATTCCACGTCAGTAGGAAACAGCTTTGCTTAAGCTTTACTTACTTCTCCCGCCGCCGGTAAAAAGGGCTACTAAACCGCATGTGATTACTGCAGAATAAAGTTTGATCTTTGAATGAAATGGCTCTTAATGTCGTGGAGCTGAAAGCTCATTGGTCAGTCTTTGGCTCGCAGCGCGTTGATTGGCTGGGAGAGTTTCGGGAGGCGGGTGTAGAGTGTCATCGCTATGGGAACTCGTCAACTGAATACACAAGAAAGGCGATCACAGTGAGAGCTCGTTAACACTGAATCTGCCAGAGGAGATGGAGGAGTAGTATGATTAATGAACGTTTATCATGATTACCACTGCCTCAGCCTCATTAGCGGAGATGGTATGATGTCTGCTGGTTCTTCTCCAGTAAACTAGCCTTATGATACATCGCTGTCTGCCCCACCCTTCTAGACCTGGTGAGTGTAACATCCCCTGTGTTGATTGAGCTCAGTGCTGAGTACAGTTTTGAATACATTACTGAATTTACTAACGCAGCATTAAGTTATCTTATTGTGTTGAATTATAGTCATCATTGGTTTGCAGGTGGATTAATATACCCTGAGAGTTCTGCCCTGGGGATTTTGTTGTTTATCATAGCATTTATGAGACCCAGATAACCTGGTAAGGCACTTCAAATGTGTTCATTAATTTTTCCAGACTTGATATTTGTGTATTGTTTGACATCAGAGTGTTTGCTTTTATAGGAATTGGCAGAGAGACCCTGCTTTGAAGATGCCTCTGGCCTTTAGAGAGACATCAGCACCCAAGATGCAGACCAAGCGGAGTGCCTGGACCCCACTGAATCACCCGCTAATCAATAACCACGTTTGTGCCTCTGATCATTTCTTTAGGCTTTCTTATATCATACCTAGCAGAGTAGCTTTAGCAGGTTAAAGGACTTTCCATTGTCAATAGCTACAGGGATTCCTGGGGAGTTTAGACACCCTAACGAATTTCTTCACCTCCAAATGTCTCAAAATCGAAATTCCTTGGTGTCCCTGAAAAGACTGGGAAGAGGTGGTACAGTGCAGTGAATGTCTTTTTCGATGTGTGAAAAATGGGTC